>OX438769.1:15400319-16000319 GCA_949316455.1 Acleris holmiana
CTTATGACGCAATCAAAGTTAACATGTTTTTTTATCGAAATAATGTTTCAACGCTATTTCAAGCTTATTAAATCAGTGTTATGACTAGGCACTGACTTTCTCACACGGTTTCTTCTCTGCTTTAGTATCTCTTTTTAGAGCATACCATAATCTGAAATAAGAAAGCATTACATTTTTGGTGTCTGTACATACATTCATGTAATTGGGATGCACCGAAAAAAACGTTTTTTTTATTTGAAATATAGCCTAATCAAAGCTTATTTTAAACATTTATTGAATAAAAGTATTATTGATATTATAACAAATAAATTATAGACTTTATGGAGTAAACCATGCAGTTATTGCCGGCGACCAGTGATTACCCACTAACTACATTTTTAAGAGACTGCAATCACTAAAAGAATATTTGCTACACAAACGTGTAACAAGCAGTAACAAAGTTATGTTTCTACGTAAGCAAATATTAAATATAATCACTGGTAACGGGGAATAGCTGTATAGGTTAGGTTACCCACAAATTGTTACAAGAATACCCAAAAAAGAAACCATTTATCCAAGTCAAAAATAACGTCATCCCTAGTAGTAGCCCTGTCAAACAATGACTGAGATGATAGTTTACTAGGGTTGACATTATTTTTGTATTTGATAAATAATTTATGTTATTAGTGTATTTTCTTAACACGTTGTACTTTTTTAATATCTTTTTTAATCTGTAATCTGTTATCAAGGTCATGAAATACGTCATTCAAACATAACATCAAAAAAAAGTCGCAGTACAATGTACTTATTATAATTATTTGAGTTGGTATTTTTAGGACCACTACCTATTGCTTTTTTCCAAGATGTACTCTCTACCATAAAATGGTCCTGCCGAAAATGTGTTCTTGGAAAACCTCACCAGTTAATTTTAATAAAACCAAAAACGATACGCTTTGCATTTAACCCTTAAAAGCGGTCTAGCGGTTTTACATTTTTGTGAGTCTTGAAAGCTGTTATACTAATCTATTACTCTAAATAGTGTATTTTTACATTATTAAAAACATGTGTGTCCCAAATCAGTTGCAAAACAAAAATAAACACGAAATCATAGGGTTTACCTTATAGTGCAAAAGTAGAAAACTTCAATGATGCTGAGGAAGGAAAAGCCCAGGAAGAGCCCTAGCAGTCCGCCGCAGTTGGCCAGGACATCCGCCAGACCAAACATCTCCGAGCGTCGAACCAACGCAAACTGGGGCTCTTTGAAATACACTTCCAATCTCGAAAAATTGAAACTGCGGAATAAAAGTTCATTGTATGCTCAGAATTTTGATTTGTTCCTGATTCGTCATATTCAAGGATCGGACAAACGCCCGTCATTTTCGAAACATAACCCTGTTCCGTACAGCAGAGACTAGGTATATTGTTAAAAAAAAAAAAAAAAAGATTTATTATACTATAATTTATTCAACGACAATTTTATTATTGATTGCTATTCCGGTGTCTGTGTTCGAGAAAAAAACAGTTTCGCCAATAATAATTTTTCCAAATTTTTACTTATGAATTTAGGACCCATTTATGAGTTGAAAAAGTTCACAGTCTACGGACGTCATTGAGGCATATCTAATCGTTGACATTGGTATACTGTTCTTCCAATATGCTTGTGGCTCGGCGTTAATTTTCTTCTGAATTTCTTTTACAGTAACAAAATCAGGATTTCTATTTAGCTACACTTACTGGATATTTCATGTAAGCGTGTCAATAAATAAATAATATAAAATATAATATCGTAACATCATAAGGGTGTCTGCTGTACGGAACAGGGTTATGTTTTGATAATGACGGGCGTTTGTCCCATCCTTGGTCATATTCCATTTAGATACCATACCAGTCTAGTATTGATGAGCTTTTCTAATATTTTCATGATTGCTGGTAAGATCGATATAGGCCTGTAATTACATAAACTGTTTCCATCCCCTCCCTTATAAAACGGGGTAATAAAAGCCTTTTAGAGAAGCAGGGAATACACCAAGTTTGAAGTATAAGTTCGTAAGATGTGTCATAATGGGGACAAAGATACCACTGGCTAATTTCAGAAACTGAGTATGAATGTTGTCCCACCCTGGAGCACAAGTAGATTTTAGGTCTGACAGAATGTTATAGACCTCGTTTGGGTTAGTAGAATTGGTCGGTTGGGTTGTGAGCAATGGAGGACAAATGTGAGGTACCGAAATTGTTTAAATTGTGTGCATCATCATGAAGTTTGTTGTTTGTTATTATTTGTTTCGTCAAGAAATTTCCCTACGTTAGCAAAATATTAATTAACAGCATTAATGATCTCCAGGATCTTTAGCATCCAAAAATATATAATATCACTCCTAGGACTTTTTCTGTGACATATTTCATTAACTGATTTCCATAGCCTCTTCGAGTTTTGCTAGCTTTTCATAGTTGTTCCCAAGGTTATTCAGGGTTTTAAGATTCGATTATTACGGGGAAAGAAGTTTTGTCATGTAAGATATAATAAAAGACAAAGCCTAATGCACTTACCCATTTTCTTCGTGACCAAACATGATTTTTGCATACTTTTGCCATTCAAAGTTTGTTTTTAGGATATCAGCTTCGTACTTAACGCTGTGACATGACGGAAGGCAGTTGCACACGTCTCCCATCGTTAACTGCAATTCTTTAGGTTTCCGTGCTTCATCTAATAATAATAATATTTTTTTATTTAAGCCACGCAATTACCATATAAGCAAGACATAAATTCTAATCCAAACAGAAATAATAATTATAAAACACGCCTGCCATGCCTTAAAGTGAATTTAAAAAGCAAAACCGGGCAAGAGCATGTCGGACCATGCTCAGTGTAGGTTTCCGGAGCCGTTCAGTATTACAAACATGAAAATCAATAAGTAATAACTAATTGTCTATTAAAGTCATTTGGTGCCGCCGTCTTAGATGATTTTAGTAGGTATAAACACTTTAATCGCCTGTATCTCAAGAACCAATAATGTCTACTTAGAATCGTGATAGTTTTCCTTTTAATATGCGCTTTCATTTAAGTGGTTTTTCAGATTTTTAGTATTTGTAGTTTTGGCTGTAGGAAGTGGGGGGGGGGGTCGGGACACGTGACTCTAACAAAAATTACCGCTTTATAGCTTATTATTTCTTAAACGGATCCTTTAATCGAAAAAATATTTTCACAGGCCCGTAATATTTTTGAAAGACATAGGTCTTTTAAACCAAATGAACCTATGGGATAGACGAGAAAAAAAATACATCACCACAAAGAAGAAACAAAATATTATTGTACCACTTTGTTGGCGTGACTAATATGTATATTCATGCCAAATTACAGCTTTCTGGTACTAAGTCTCTGCGCTAGGCTGCGGATAGACGGACGGACGGACATGGCGAAACTAGAACGGTTTCCAGTTTCACTACGGAACCCTAAAAACGAGCATTGCAATCAATGTGTGTGTTTTAGTAGAATAAAGTGTTTACGCACATAATTAATGTATTACATATTTAAAATTTAATACACCTTGGATGGTACGCAATTTACACTGTTACTTTCTACTTCCAAACTCAAAAATGCAAACTTTTGGGTATTTTGGCAAAAACATCTATTTAATTGTGAATAAAATAAATGTAGAAAAATCAGTCATAATAATACCGATTCAGAATTTCTAATACTCGTAGGTACAATATAAAATATAAAACAATTTTAGATGCTTCGAACAAGGTTGACGACCACTGCTTCATTATGTTTCTTTTTTCTCAATCTTTAATAAATGAAATGAGACTAGGTCAAATTGTTTAAATTGAGCTGTAAATTTGGAGCAAATTATCCTAATAATATGTTTTCCTGCAAATCAACTCCGTGCCGTGTGTCCGCTATCGTCCGCACATTTTCAGCGGAAGTTGGCCCAAGCAGTGTCCATTAATAAAGATCCCAGCAGTATAGCAGATTGTCATGCCTTCTGTTTAAGTTATACTTACTTTGAGCACGTATAGCGCAGTGTTTTCTCTGCGCTGGACATATTTCAGAACTATTCCAGTCTAAAAAAAAACATACTGGTTTTCATACTATTTTTGAGTGCCTATCAATCAATCAACTTTTCTCACTGTACACTCACGTGGCATGTGAAATGAGACGCAACCGCATTTCTTATAGGTGTACATGGAGAGACATTCAAGCTTGCAGTTATTGAACGTGTATTTTTTAAAGTATCGCAGCTGGAAGTCATTATGGGAATAGCAATGACGCCTGCAAAACAAAAAAAAAACAAAATTTTAATTCCGCAATGTATTGGCCGCGATATCTATTTTTTCTTATTGGCCATCCCAATAAATAAAACCAATTTAAGAGCAACTCAAACATGTCATTATTTGCTCATCAAGTTTTAGGTACGAGTATATTATCTGCTGACCAAAACGTCATTATTCTGCCAACCGTTTGTATGGCAAAGTACCACTGATGCTTGCAGTGCTAATACTACTGGAAATGAACCGTATAGTGACCATTTTATGCATTAAAGTGTATAATTTCTCTATAAAAGTATAGAGCTTAATTCGAGACTAGATTGACTTGTGTGAGATTGTGTCCAAAAGTTGTAATTACAGTTCGGGTGGACGTTTCATCAGTGACTCCGATGTGCTCATTACGCTGAGCTTGAGCGCCAGAGAGGTCACCTGGCCATGTAACACGGGGTAGTAGTACAGCGAAGACTGCGGCATGTCGTCCGGGTGATGCAGGTATACCTGCAGATACGAAAATAAGATTTGTGAGTTTCCCAGAGGGGAAGGCAGGGACCTCTTCTTTCCACCTTGCTACGATCCTAACAAATCTCTTTCGCATCTTCCACATTCATACATCGAGTCATGCATGCACGTCGGTTTCGGGTACTTAGGATTTGGCCCTTATTCGAAAAAGTATGCATAGGGCGGCCCCTTCCTACCCTTCCACTCACATTCGCACTATAATATAATTATCTTTTTCGTCAATCTTCTTTCATCCATTCTCTCCAAATGACCAAACCACTACTACTACTACTATTACTATTTATCTTACTTGATATACGCTGCGCATGCTGAAGTTACCTATAATTAGGGAAACAATTAGCTCTAAAAATATACTACGTAATACTATCTATTCATCAGCACAAGACCATTGTATTTTCTGTTGTTAATTGATAATAATTAAATAACTACCCAAAGTAGGGCTCTGTAGATTTTGTCATACAATTTTCATATTTTTCGGTGTCATGTTCTCCATGCCTGTAACTAATATATGTTGTTTAGGGAGAGGAGTACCTATTATTTTATCAAAACACCTTCTAACAAAAGTATCATTACACTCAATTTTAATTTCATCAAAAGGCATTTCTCGCCGCATGAATTTATTTTTAAGTCCCAAGGCTGTTTCTAACGTAACACACGTAATTAATGTTTAAGTTATCCTGAAAACATCATGGTTTCAGTAGAAAATAGAATTTGATGAAATTATATTCGATGAAATTATGGGTTGAATTGTTTTGTGTACTTTCAATATTGAGACGTCTGTTCACTGATTGTTAGCGCTATAACTTAAAACTCAGAAATTTTTGACTCATTTAATTATTATCCGAGAAAAACAATATACCTTATATCCATTATAAAGGCTATTGCAGAGTTCGTCGTGTTCACTGATATTTTGTTTAAGTGTGACGACCAAGTCAGGAGATGCACCACATTCCTAAAAAAAACACATTAAAAAAACTTTTATGTCAGATCAGTGACAGAATTATAATTAAAATCAACAAATGTCGTTGCCGCCTAGCAACATTATCGGTCTAAGATTAAAAAAAAATGGTTTAAGATTTGTCTATCTAATGACCAGTTGAATTTGAATCGTTTAAGAACAGCCAAAGTGGTCGTATCATTGTCGATTAGCTTACTCAAAATTATCCCATTAAAGTAACTATTTGTCGTGACGCAGTTGTAAATAATATAACTTTGATATGTAAATCGTGTGTGGAAGCAGGACCCAAGTATTTGGTCAATGAAGTTGAGCGCTGGCGAGACTCCTATCGGTGAAAGCTCCGGTGAAAGGTATTTCGCGGACTCGAGGTAAGTCAACGGTCCGAAGGTTAGAGGAGTATCTGCCCTGACTGCTGATACCGAGATCTGTATCCTAGTAAGTTCTCAATTTGATTGACTTGAGACTCTATTCCACACGTACTTAAGTTCACTATTTTTGAGCATATTTACTATCGTAATTTACAGTACATTACCAATCAAAACACGTAATATTATTTATGTTACCTACGCATAAAATTAATTATTGTATGGGCATATTTTTCATAAGTACTCACTTGACCTCGTCGTGGATACACTGTTTCTTCTACAGAATCTACTGCCATCCATTGATTAAACCTATATTTAGTAGTGGGAGGAGATTGACCATATATGTACTGGTATTCATTTTGTATGCTGCAATTAAAAAATGCGTTTTAACTGTCATGTCACCTTATTTTCCTGTCGAATAATATTACTCCTAGGGGTTCACGACTTCTGCCGTCTATTTAACTGTCTACTATTTCGTGCTCAAAATTGAATTTTTGACTGAACATTGCATGTATCACTGATTTAAACTCATTATTATAGGATAAGTCATACAACTCTTGACTCGTCAGATCTACAGAATTATAATTCACGGGTTTTCATTGTTACCTTCCACTTAGGTAAATTATCATACAGGCATGCAAAATGACAAGTCAATTTTAATATCACAAGTACTTAAGTGAAACTCGAGTTAAGATTTTTTTAGATACATACTAGCGACCCGCCAGCGGCTTCGCCCGCTGCAATTTTTTTTCTCATGTCACTTAGGGGTATGAAAAATAGATGTTGGCCGATTCTCAGACCTACTGAATATGCATATAAAATTTCATAAAAATCGGTCAAGCCGTTTCAGATGAGTTCAATAACGTACACCGTGACACGAGAAATTTATATATTAGAGATTAATACGGATACAGAAGGATCACGCTAATTAAATAAACATGAAAAGCTGTCATGTCCGTTTTATGGTGTCTAAATAGCAAATATGTAGAAGTAAAAACGCTATACTCATGTCAGTAAGATAATATTTTATTAATAAATAATTAAAAACTGACGCTATAAGCGTTTCAAATCAATACAAACCTTTCAATTTTAAACATGTCTTCCTGTGGTAATGTGTTGAAGGTGAAACAAACTCCTTCGCTTGTGATTACCTTATTGAACAATTCACTTCCAGAATAAAAAATTTCGCGCCATTGCATCAACCTTATAGTGTCATGTTCTGTTGGTGCAATCTGAAACATCACATGGTTCAATGTCATTTATTTGTTAGTTAATGATAGATAGTATTAAAAGCCTTTGTTTTGAGCCGTTTACGTGTCAAATTTGACCATTAATAACAAAGTAACTGGGTCGGTAAATAAAATGTTGTCATACAATTTATGCAATTTTATGGGGCATTTTATTTTAAAGAAGTACTAAACAAGTTTTATTTAAAAGAGCTTGTGTCTTAATTAAAAACATAATAAATTAGTAAAATATCCCGGTACACATCTTTATAGGAGAAGAAAATAAACTTTTATTTAGTGCTAATACAGTATTATATTGGTTTAAGTTGTTAAAAAACCGTATTAACTATTAAGCAGCAAAAGGGCGATCAGCTCAGAAACATGCTGCGACAAGTCTCAGCGCTGATTTCCAGCTGGACCCATTTGGACACAAACACAACTTATTAATAAAAACTCCTTAACATTACAAAATTTGCGAATACTAATTAATCTAATAACTAACACTTATACCAACAAAACATTTTAAACTTTAATTTTTGCCAAAATGTTAACTTTTAACCCTTTTTTTTTCTGAAAAGGAAAATGCACGCGAACACTCAGGCCACCTGATGTTAAGTGGAATCTGAGACCATAGACATTTACTTGAATTCAAGAATTTATTTGAAGACTGTAACCCTAAGACCTCAAAATGCGTTGCCAACCCCGAGGACCAAGATGGAATACCTTATGCTGGTAATTTCTTTTTTGAATTTATTATAAGGAGCAATTACTAATCTATCTTGACGATATCTGCCCGTACCGGGATTTGAACCCAGGACCGCTAGCTTCGAAGGCAGGGTCTTACCAACTAGGCCAGCGTGTCGTCCAATCGATTATTTCTAAAATTGAATGATTTATTTAATCTCCTACCTTTAAAATGTTGTGAATGGTAGATTCATCGGTGAGGTTGCGTCTCCATGAATAAAAATGCGCATTACACACCAAGGCAGCGTCATCTAACATCTTCAATTCACTCTTAACACTGTAAAAATGTGTACTTTTACAATCCAATACAACAATACCTCCTATTTAAAAATTACATAGTCAAGAAGTTTTAGTAACTACATACATACAGACATAACGTCACGCCTTCATTTTCAAAGTGGGGAAGGCAGAGCTACAGAAATGCCAATAACTCTAAAAAGATTTGTTGATCATTCTGTAACCACATTTTGCACAATACGTAAGGCCCATCGCCTTTTTATTCTGAGTTAGATTAATAAAAGTAAATTTAGGAATATGTATAGTTAAATAAATAGAAAAACAATACATACGTGTCATTCAAAGAATTATCATTATTTTCAGCGTAAACGTATATGTATGGACGATATTTTAAGGAATGTTTTGTTAACTCTAATTCACTCTTTTTGTTTTTCATCTGGGGACAAATAGTTACCGACGGAAATGGTACCTAAAATGATTAGTAAAATGTTATATAAACCTTATAATAATAACCACATGTTATTTTCTTACAGAGCATGTAAAATAAACAAGTTACACTAAATGGAAGTTTTAAAAACCCGACTGCATTATTGTTTTGATTATGTCGTCTACATAATATGTTAGTTACTAGTTACCATTTAAGTATAATTATTTTATCCTGCCATATTGGTTTTTGTTCTTATTTAAGTGCCCAGTGACACTTGAGATCTTAAGACGAATCTAACGAAACCTCGCTTGTTGTAATCGGCCTATTCATCTAGCGTCTACGAGGGTACAAAATTCTATACATACAAACATATTATTGTGTAAGTACCTACATACATTCAAGTCAAAAACATTACCCTCCTACTTGGGTTGTCGGGTAAAAAAGAAAGAAACGTTTGCTCAATACCAAAATACACAGAACACAGAAAGTAAAACACTCGTATAAACCACAGGAAATGTTTCGTACGACTACTGTACAATGGCAAGCGAAAAAACGCTAAAAAACATGTTTCATTTGAAGGGAGGGACCCTTAATTGTTTATTTTGAAATCCTTGTGACAATCTATGAAAAAATTAAGTATTTAGATATTCAAATGATACAGCACTGTGGTAGACGGACGGCGAAGCCTTAATTATGAGTGTTTGGTTGGCACCCTTTGGGTACAGAACCCAAAACAACGTATCGGAATTAAGTACTATAGCCCAATGCTAGCCCACCACGGAACTGTGTTACAGATTTATGTTCATTGACTGAAATCGTAAGGAGTTTGAAACACAGTTTAATGGTGGGTCAGGCATCCATTGGACATTTTTCATATTTTATGTCATGTTGGTTATTTGACAGGGTTCCTTCTGCAGTTTACATTCCAGTCTACTTACTTAGTTTTGTTAAATTAAACTCCAAATCTTAGGCTCTATTTATACAAGCAAATGGAGTAATGAGGCTTGGCAAAGGGTTAGGTGTATACTAACTCGCTAATTGACCACATCGCTTTTAGCCTGGATCTAGAAATTTCTGAATTTCATATTGACCACACTAGATACCATTTTTATTTTGTTTGTCTTAGCAGGCTTATATTCTTTGGCAATTTGCCCTTCGAGCCTAACTTAACCTGCCCAGTAGGGTGCTACAATATTTTTATACTAAAACATAGTTACTTCTTCGACGGGTATCATTCTCTCGTTGATAGTCACGATGTCAGGGGTGTCGTACCACTTGAACCAAACCTGCCGGATCAGGACAAAACACAGAACCACGCTGATCACGAACATGAGAAACCAAAAGATTCTGAAATTCATAAAAAATATAACAACAACCGCCGTCTCAAAAGGGTGCTTAAACAGTCAATTTACTCGTTTTCAATAGATTATCAAAAAGTAGACGTTTCCACTGGTTGTCAAAAACCTACCAACATTGACGAAAACTACTGCCCAAAAGAAACAAAACATAATTATTTATTTATAAAGATCTGCTTCCACATTGTCTGCGTTATCATCATTTTCATCGACAGTAAAATATGTAGGGGAGAGTGGGGCTGAATGTGCCGGGGGTAAGTTTTTCCTATGAGAATAGTAGGAACGCAAGTAAACAACGGAGCGATTTATATGATGTTTGTCGTGTAACGTTATGACACTATCATATGCCTTTGCCGGAGCAGTTTTAGTTCCTTTCATTATGGTAGATTTAGTATTAAGTAGAAATGGAAAAAAAACGAAATCGACGGAAAAACTTAGTAACCCCATGGAATAATATATTTCTGCATTTGATTTTTTGTTAATTGCGTTGAGTGGACAAAAAATAATTACTTATTTTGACAATCTACAAAACACTCTTTTAATGTGTTATAAATTGAAGGAAAAACCAGACAAATGTTTTTACAAGAAAACTGTTTAACGACGCACAAAACAATAACAGAAACTCCAATAATCATTCTTTAAATATTTGCGTAAGCCGCACAATATATTATTATGCAATGTTTTCAGCTTAATTTTGTATTTTATTAAAATTGGCACTTTTAGCCCCGCTCTCCTCTAACTTAACAGCTGCATCAGATGCCTCTCTGTTTGTTTAAGCCCGGTTGATACTTATGTGAAAAAATAATAGTAATAATTTTGCAGTGTTATTATAGACTCATACTTTTTAACACTTTAAACCCAGAAGACTTACCTACCCTCGTTGTCATAAATTCACAAAAGCAAAATTAAGATTTAAATATGCCTTGTTCTTTAATTAAATTTACAAGTAACAGAAAGTGACCAAAAATACTTTTAACGATAAAGATATCTTTTTTGTTAAATATGAAATAGTTTTATTAAATAGGTGTATAGTTTGATTATAAACAAGGAGATGGAATACAGTTTTTTTCTAAAGGATTATTTTAAAGTAGCTATTTATATTGATATATCAGTAAAAATAAATAAATCGGGGTACAACCTCACACAAATTGACATACTTAACTTCGGTTAAGTAAGTCTATTTGTGTGAGGTTTGGTTGAGGTTGAGAAAACGATAAACATAGGTACTTATATTGAGAAATGAAAACGTATGTAGGTACATAGAAAACAACCGATCCTGATAATCAAATACTCCCACTCATCAACCATAAAATATTTGGTTCTGAATGGGAATCGAGCCCGGGATCGCTAGCTTCGTAGGCAGGGACACTACCAACTATAGGCTGACACTGTCGTCAAATTCCAATTAACCTGTGAAACTGATTATACGCTCAATGAAGACCTAGAAATAAGGGTTGTAAATGATTGATGCCCTTCACAATAAATGTTGGTACCGTAAGTATTTCAAATGACACACATATAATCTCTTTTGTACATGCTGACTAAGTTGACAGAAATCTCACAAAGCTCTTGCAAACTGCTTAACCTATACAAATATCATATAGTACTTCTCTACTGTGCTGAGGCCAATTTGCGTGACGTAGCGCAAGCCGTGCAACGTGGTGTTCTTCGAAAAGTCCAATAGCAGCTCAGTGACAAGGAATTTGTGCCATTTCTTCCGGTGTTCTTTCTTCTGACTGAAGTTATTGTCATTTTCAGTCACAGCTCTTTCCTTTCTAAAATTCAAGTCAATACGAGACGGTCTAGTGATTAAATGATTTAAAAACGGGCAAGAGCATGTCAGACCATGCTCAGTGGAGGTTTCCGAAGCCGTTAAGTACTACAAACATAAAAATTAACAATTAATAACTATTTTTTTTTATTTCAAGTCAATTGGTGTTGTCTTAGATGATTTTAGTAGGTATAAACACTTTAATCGCCTGTATCTCAAGAACCAATGATGTCACTTTAGTTTTAATACTTTTACTTTAAAATTTGTTATGTGCGCATTCATTTAAGTTTTTTTCAGATTTTTAGTATTTGTAGCTTTGGCTGTAGTGGGGTTTTAACTTGAGTCTAACAAAAATTAGCGCTTTAAAGCTTAATATTTTGATTGATTGTTGCAAAATAAATGAATAACCTTTATCTTCTGTAAAATAAGAGTCAAGTATCCGTCATTGGACCTTGTTCATTACTGGTTCGATGACCCTACGTAATCGAAAAACTGTTTCCACAAACCCGTAATATTTTTGAAAGACCTATACAACGATACCCCATACTTTAGGTTAGACGAGAAAAAAAATACATCCCCAAGTTACGTGTACGGGAGGTACCCTTAAAAATATATTTTTTACATTTTATGATACCACTTTGTTGGCGTGACTAATTTGCATATTCATGCCAAATTACAGCTTTCTAGCACTAAGAGTCTCTGCGCTAGCCTGCGGACGGACGGACGGACGGACATGGCGCAACTATAAGGGTTCCTAGTTTGACTACGGAACCTTAAAAATCGGATAAACGTGAACTGGAGTCACGCAACATGGGTTTCGTTTATTAGGTACACGCAAGTTGACGAAAAGATGTTTTTTTTATTTTATTTCTATATTAAAATTAGCAAAGTTAGTGATTTTGTATAAATTGCAATATTAAAAACTTGTCAAACTTGTTACATAAATGTAAACATTTTATTGTACTAAAACAATTACACAAAGAAATAAAAAGTAGTATAGGTGAAAAACCTAAGTAAAGGACCTGTTGTATGTAGTTGTAACACATACACATCTGTATAGACCGTTTGACATTCTATATTTGAAATTTGACATAAGTTCCCTATAAATTTTTACACAACCACATATAACAGGTCCTTTACTTAGGTTTTTCACCTATACAAAGGCTCAAAGGTACTTGTCACATTCGAGACAGTGACACAGATAGAAATGGAAGTCATTAAATATCTCAGGAGGGTTATTGTGAGCTAGCTATATGGCTGTTACATAGCTTTGTCCTTTTCTCTGAGCGTAAACAGAACTACATAGTTATGTCATAATAACCCCCAAGTTCGTTTTACTGACTGAATCATGTCAGAGTTTAATTGTTCAAATTACGAATTTCCCATAGAGTTTTTTTTTGGTTTTTCGGTTTTAGTGTGATTTCATTTTTAGTTTTTTTACAAATACTTATTACTAATTTAAACCAAATTTCTAATGATGAGAACTTGTAAGGCCTACACGGCTGACAGACAGATGGACGGACGGATAACATTATCATCTTACGAGTATAATATTACGTTTTTAACCCCCGACGCAAAAAGAGGGGTGTTGTAAGTTGAAAGTTTAAGTGTGTGTGTGTGTGTGATCTGTCTGTGGCACCGTAGCTCTTAAAATGGTGAACCGATTAAAATGCGGTTTTTTAAAATGAAAGCAGGTTTTTTAGCGGTGGTTCTTAGACATGTTTCATCAAAATTGCTTGAGCCGTTTTTGAGATATTAAGCTTTTAGAGGGTAAAAAGCCCCCAAAACAACGACGATACCTACTTTCAGAGCTGATATCTCAAACGGCCCAGCCAATTTTCATGAAATCTTGCTAAGAACCATCCTGATTAATGTAACTTTATTTAAAAAACAAAATGCGTCCAAATACGTTCATCCGTTTGCGAGCTACGGTGCCACAAACAGACACTCAGATGGAGAAGTTTAAAAAGCGTGAAATAAAAAAAGTATTAGAAGTTTATAAATCTCCGACTAAATAAATAGTCTGTAAATAAAACTCTAAAAAGTAAAAAAAATAATAAGTATTGGCCCTAAGGGCTGATCGATTGATAAGTAGATACTTACGGCGGGGGACCGCTAAGTAAATGAAATAACATAAAATACCCCAGCTACTTAGCGGTCCCCGACGTGTCAGTTTAGTTTGTCAGTGTTCATTTAACTATCTACTTATCAATCAACCAGCCATTAGGGCCACTACTTATTATTTTTTACTTATTAGAGGTTTTTTTTACAGACTATTTATTTAGTAGGGGATTTTTAATTTCTAATTTTTCATTACTTATTTGGTATGGAGCCTTAAGGAGGGGTTTTAAAAACCAACTGATAGATCATCATCATCTTGCTCTGCACAGCTGCTGGGTCGGCACAATACGTTTTCTTCTTCCACATTCCTCTACCACATAATATGTCCAAACCTTTTTCGTTTTTTTTTCTTTACCCTTCTCTTTTGCGGGTGGTAGGACCCTGTGCAGGGTCTGTTCGGATCGCTACTACCATCTTATCCATTGAACTACTCTCTCTCTAGTGCTCGCATTGTTGTGTTCCGGTTTGGGGATAAGACAGCTGGTGAAATAACTAGCATAGAGGCATTCCATCTTATTCCTCAGGTTTGGCAACGCGTTTGCAGTCTTAGGATAGCAGTGTTGTGAATGCGAATTTCTAATGGGTAACAGTTTCCACTTATCATCAGGTGGCCTGTGTGCTCGTTTGCCTTCTAAATGCCATAAAAAAAAACCTTAAATCTATCCACATTCTTTCTTATCAGTAACACTCTTCTATTTATGTTTACTTCGTCCCTCCTCCTTCTCATTACAATACATACCACGCCAATCAACGCTTCTTAAAGCTTTTTACTTTCATCTTTTATGTGAAAAAATATATATCAGTTTATTACAACCGGCCGCCTGCCTGAAGTCAACCCTTCATGGTTTTACAAGCATTTGATGGATATTTTGATTATTTGGAACGAAAAAATTAAAACTCCGATATAAACCCCCTTATTCATACACGTGCAATAAACCTATTTTAGCTAAAGTTTGTCACTATCTCTCAAATGCAAATGTCACATTGACATGTGAAAATGTGCATATTTTGAGCACACTTCAACTATTTTGCGTTCATGAATAAGAAGGAAAGTATTTAAGCGTGATCGAGATTCATACAAAATACCTACCATCCATTTAGCGTGATTAGTTTAACGTGTATCTGTGTATCTAATGGTGGCAACGAAGCTCTCAAACGGTTGGATAGATTCGGACGCGGTTTGTTTCAAATTAAAAACAAATTTAATTAGAGTGCTTCTTGACTAGATCTGTTACAATTAATTAAGTAATTTATTCTCCGTTCACAAGAGATTCATAGCGCTCAAAGCAATTTTTCGGCCTATTTCTCACATTTACACATACACACACCCACACACACACACACCCTTCCTAAACAATCATGCACACTTTCACGCACACAATACACTCGTACCCACACGCACCCACACACGCTAGTAAAATTGCCCTATTTTATTTGCTATTATTGCAAAGTCAAATATTTTAGATCTGCAGCAATAGAACTGATTTTTCCATAGTTTTCATTTTGCATTGCATAATTCTTAGCTTACAGACCGCAAGCCCTCGGTAATTCTTTCAATGGTTTTTAGCTGCCGACACGACACATGCCAAGCCTAGTGTGAGGTCAAAGGTAATATTGATAATGTACTGATCTTTTTGTTAAATGTTTTTTTTACTTGACCTTTACTTTTACTATTATAGTAATTTTAACCGATTAGGGCAAAGTACCCCGCAGCAAACATAGGGAAAAAGTGGTTTCAGTCAAATCTCACGAAATTTTAGTATGACATTGATTCAAATCTCCTGATTATTTTATTATAAGGGCACAACTCTCTCAGATGTATAATTTCAGATATAATCAAGTATATTTTTTCTATTTAAGCGACGTGTTTTCTAAACTCGACATATTGGAATGAACACACTGACATTTACTGACGTTCTGACTTCATGCAGTCACCAACTGTCAGTTACGTCCGCCTGTTTAAACCCGTGTATTATTATTATTTATTATTCAATCATTTATTATCGCAAAAAGATACAAAACATTTGCTTTACACAATCGCTCCACAAAACTATGTTTATAGTTTGACTGTGGAGTCAAGTCTCAGTCTCAGTAAAATATTAAACCACAGGTAAATAAATTGATAAATTGATTATTTCTGAAAGTATACTTCTGAGAGAGTTGTGCCCTAATAATAAAATAATCAGGAGATTTGAATCAACATCATACTAAAATTTCGTGAGATTTGACTGAAACCACTTTTTCCCTATGTTTGCTGCGGGGTACTTTAAACGGAGAGAAAGGGGTGAGATGCGTTGAACAAATCTTCTCGTTCAGTTGCATGACTGAGAAAGCCGTAACCAAACATCAAAATGATATCTGTGCCTTTATTGACTTAGAGAAGGCGTATGACGGAGTGGTAGTGGTCTGGGAAACGAAAGTTTTCAATCAGTGTGTCCTTCTCGTTATGACCTACGGAGCTGAGACATGGACACTCACGGTAGGACTGGTCCATCAATTCAAAGTTATCGACATAACTCAAAAAATCGCAAGCTGAAGTGCAGTGGGCCGGTCATATCTTGCAAAAATCCGACAACCGCTGGGGTAAACGTGTTCTTGAGTGGAGACCGTGACTCGGCAAACGTAGAGCCCTTAGGCCAGGTAAGGTGTCGATTTGCGAAAAATTGCAGGCAGATGCTGGATGTGACAAGCTAAATACAGGGCGCTATGTCACTCATTAGAGGAGGCCTATGTCCAGCAATGGACTAATATAGGCTGATGATAATTATGTGATTCTGATTGAAAGAAGCTGTAGTGACACTAGTGACAAATATCGAAAAATCAGAAAGATCAGAAGAGTGGATGAAAAAATAATTACGAAAAAGGTATGGCGACTGAGAGTGAGTGAGGATTTCGTTAGGGGATGCCAAAGGAGCACATATAGATTAGATTCGCGACGCACTGAATAAAAGAAAAATCAATAGCACCCAAAGTCGTAGAGTGATAAGTGTAGAGGAAGTCGATCGGTGCATCTGGCGTTTCATAGTCTCTGCCTCCCCCTTTGGGGGACAGGCGTCAAGGTATGTAGGTATGTATGTAAAATTAAGGGTTTTGCTTGTTAGTATGATTAACTGTAACTTACTCCATTTTGCGGCACAACTGATCGCTGTCACACTCCACGAAAAACTGAAAGCCTACTTCATATGTATATTATCATTCGCAATTACTAATTAGGTTAAAAGCCGTTAATTAAGAAAATGATGGTGCCGAGAGACATACATTTTGTTTAATAATTCAATAATTCGGTTGATGTAACGTGACTCTGTCTAGTGAAAGGGATCACTTAAGCGGTATAAATTTAGTTATCAATACTAACTAAAATTAGATAAAATGAGCTATCTAGACAAAATAATCATGTAGATAGACACAACCACTTTTTTAAAATATTTTTGAAACTTTATTTTTGTATTACGTCTTCTTTTAATTTAAAAGACCTGTTCTTACCGGTGGAATAATTTCCAATCTTCTCTTTTCTCTGCCAGTTCCTTCATCTCTCTATATGACACGACATGCACCTTCTCCTTAATTTGGTCCATGTAGCTTCTCCTCGGTCTTCCTCTGCCTCTCTTTTCTTCAATCTTTCCCTCTTTAATGTTTTTGATAAGCATGTCATGCCGCAATAAATGGCCAATCATCCCTCCTCTTCTGTTCTCCACACTCTCCAATGTCTTTCTCGTCTCCTTTACCCTCGCCAATACTTCTTGATTTGATACCATTTCCGTCCAACTAATGCCTTCCATCCTTCTCTAGCACCACATTTCAAACGCCTCTAGCCTCTCTTTGTCCCTCTGTATAGGGTCTAGGGTCCACGCCGCGCTTCCATATAGTACTATGAGATATTTTAGACTTGAAAATGTATTTTTTGCTATTAAATGCTTCTTTTGCTATTGCAATCCTTGTTTTTATGTCCTGACTACACCGTGATTCATTATTTATAATACTTCCAAGATATTTAAACGGTTTTACTTCTTCTAATTATTGTTCCATTTAATGTTATTGGGCAAAGGCAGCTTGGATTTTGTTTTAATTTAAAAAAAATCGTTCTATTTGTATTAATTTTTAGTCCTACTTCATTAAAGCAAGTTTTCATAGAGTAAATGAGGTTTTGTAATTCGTCACGGTTTTCTGCAATAGCAGCTATGTCATCTGCAAATCTAATGAATAATATGTTGTGTCCATTAAATTTCACTCCCTGTACATTATTATTTTTGACTTTATTAATAATATATTAAATGAATGAAAAATGAAAATGAAAATTATTTAATCAATCTCACACACAGCACCATCACAACTTAAAATTATAATCATAATTATTTGATCTTAAAATGTAGGGTGCGGTAGTGTGACATCGACATGGGCCTTCACTCAGCATTGTGTTGCAACACTTGTTAGTGCTGCAACGCTGTTATTCTGTGAAGCCCAAATCGTGTGCTACAGCAACCGACGTGTAACGCCTATTCCTTAATGATACAATAGATATTATATAATCTTATCACTATACTACAGTCTAAATCTAAGTTCCTCCATTTAATATATTAACACAGACACAAATATTAATGATGTAATTATTAACAGATCCCACATAAATTCAATATAATTAATATATTACAGCTTATGTTGTCACTGTTCTGACTCTCAAGGTTTTTCTTTATGAATTTGTAATAAATAGGTTTTAAAATTATATTTGAAAGTGCTGGTCGTGAGGGCATTTCTAATTGGTTGTGGTATATTATTCCAAACTTATGCGCAACCATGACTCGCTCCATAGGTTCCCGGTCTAGCATTACCTCAAAGTCGACACTACGCATATTGTCGTTTTGACGTTTAGTGCTGATAAACAGAATTTTAGATTTTGTAGGATTAAGGATCAAACCATTAACGGCATAGACCAAGTAGACACACGTTTAAGGTCCTCATTGATTTGACCAACTGCAAGGGAAACATCGACGGGCTTAAAGGGTTCATAGATCTGAAGATATTAAAAATTAATGGTGAAAGCGGGCAACCCTGTCTCACTCCTTGCCTAATCCTTGCTTTTTCCTGTTTTTCCCCTATATTTATAATCGTTTCCTGATCTCTGTACAATACCATGATAATCCGCCTATCTCTATAATCTATTCCAGCTTCCCTAAGTGCTCTCATTATCTTTCTCCAATCAACTCTATCGAATGCTTTCTCCAGTGTAGCTTCTCTTGTGTCCTTGTTTCTACGGAAACCATATTGATATTCGCCAACTTCTTCTTTTGCTTTATTTCGCATTCGGTTTTGTATAATTTTAAGCAAGATTTTCGATGCTTGTGAGATCAGACTGAGAGTTCTGAGGTATTACGTACGTACTATGAAATTATGGAGAGATAATTTTTAATTTTGTGAATTCGAAATGGTAACTGTTTTATAAATGGTGGTTATGTATTTTAATTATAATAAGAGGGATTGGGTAAACGAAATCGTTATATTTTTTATTTTTAATCATAGCAACTAAAACTCTTAAAAATAAATTCTGGTCATTTTTTCTATAAGAAAGCCAGTCAAGTGCGAGACGGACTCGGGAACCGAGGGTTCCACACAAACTTATAATTAAAATTGTATTGAGGGAAAAACTTGGCTTTGTCGTTGAAAACCTGTTGTCTCCATACATCGGCATAGGTGACATAGATTATGTCGTGATTAGTTGATCAACTGCAAAAACTAGTAAATACACTGTAAACATGGATACAGTGTTTTGCCGCACGATCGTCGCACTATTCTTGTCGAATAGTAAAGTTGTGACAATACACATTTTTGTTTAAGGCTCTCAAAATTGCAGCGGTAATGTAAAGAATGAAACATGGGTGGCTGGATAGCCAGTCAAAATACCTATCTAATGATAACTCATACTACCATTTAAAAGGGTATTTTTAAAGCCCAGAAGAAATTAATGCGATTGACGATTGATTGACGTGGGGTACTCTTTTTAGACAGTTGTAAACCTTTATACAGGAAAAAAAATACCTACTACCTCTGCCGTCCTTGCATTCTTATAAAATGGAAAAAAATAAAAATGGAATACTTGTTTAGAGGTTATTTAATAAGTGGAAAAAATATGTTAAAATCCCTTTCTATAAAGTCTTTTCGAAATTCTGGAATTTTACTAAAACACTGAATAAAAAGAGATGATCATCGATAAGTAAATGGTGTGACAGACTCGACTGAAATTGCAAACCTTTTTAAAATTCACTTCAATTCAAAGTGACAACGCCACTGGAGCCTGCACAGTCAGGCCCAAGACTTCAATTTGTGTGTAAATAAGTTAAAAACGCCAGACGTAACATGAAAAGAGGTAATGTTGCCTTCGATTTCCTCGATTGTTACTCATTAAATAAAACGATATAAACGGATTTGGATTTTTTTCTGTACCACCTGCTTGGGATCCAGTCATCTACCTGATAAAGGAGCAAGCAAGACACAAGATTGCGAGACCATAACTTTGTCTAAAAACATATTTTGCATTGTATAAAATGACATTAGCATTTTGTTAAATTGTTTTTAGTGTTAATTTGTCGAGTTTAGTATACCCTTCTGGCCCCTATCTCACAAAACTTTACAAGTGTACAATTTGACAATATTGTAAGGTTTTCCATAGAAAAGGTTGACAAAATTGTCGATTTGTACACTTGTAAAGTTTTGTGGTATAGGGGCCTGGTCATGTATAACTAGTTTCTAGAGCCCATCAGGCGTGTATGTAACAGGCTTTGTAAGAAATTTATTGGTGGGTAGTTTGCACAATATAATTAAAAAGTAAAAGGTAAATTTATTTAGTTCCGCTTCAAAATGAAACCTGTAAAGGTCTCGAAACGTCCGGGATGTTAGTTAAAATAATATACGCGATTAAAATCCGTTTATATCGTTTTATTTAATGAAAAGAGGTAATTCTGGATGGGCTCGGCATCGAGCACCTGTAGCATATTGGCATTATTGTTTAGCTTTGTTTGGGGCAGTCATACTTACCCCAGTTGATGCAGACAATAGTCGTGCCAATTGTTAAGAACGGAACAGGGGACCTACTCGTACTACTACTACTCACTTGCTACCGTGATAGCCAAAGAATTTGACAGTGTGCTTGACTGCGATCTCAGTACAAACTGCTCGATGCCCAGGTTGGATTTCTAGCTGGTCGGTCTACTGAAAGTGCGATTCTGGCATTAAAACACACTGTCACACTGTCTGTCTGTCTATATAGTCCGTAAAATCCACGTGTACGCTTGTTTTCTGGACCTGTCGATGGCCTTCGACCTTGTGTCGTACGACGTGTTGTCGGAAATTCGGTAAGTATTCTGTCATACTGGTATCAGAACCAGATGAATACTGTTATATACAAATGCAGTATCTGATCAGTGTATATTTGAGTGTGGGGTAAGGGAGGTTTGACCTATCCGAGACTTTAATATTTATGTGAACCATCTGATCAAGAAGCTCAGCAGTGCTGTATGCTTTAATAATAATGGCTATGCTGACGACATGGTACTACTGGGCTCCACGATCGGCGCGGCGGTAATACGCAGGCTAGTGGCTATTTGTGAAACTTATGCTGAAAAACACGGATTGAAATACCACACGCTAAAGAGTGGGATTGGTGTATAAAGGAAGAAACAGACTCCCTGCGTCAGCAGTTCAGTACCTTCAGTGTTTCTGAATGGTTGAATACTTAACTGCAAAGGGTCAAGCAGTTTAAATATCTAGGTCACATTGCAACTGAAGACCATAAAGATGATTGTGACATAGAAAGATAACGCAGGGTGCTCTCTGTAAGAGAAAATATGCATGCTCATAGATTTGTTAGTTGTACACTTGAAGCGAAGGTTTCACTCTTTATTGCCAATTATTTTCACTAACAGTCTAGGCTAGTTACACTCAAAAATCATATCACACCCTACGAATACTCTATAATAATGTATTCAGGGCGTTGTTGAGGCTTCCACCCAGCTGCAGTGCTTCTGGCATGTTCTCCGATGCACGCATCGGAGAGTACACGAACAATTTTATTCACTAATGCGCAAAAAAATTTCTTCGTCAATATGCAGAGTTTGAGGAGGCACCAACAGCCTCCTGAAACTTGTAGGCTACGCAGCACATTGCTGGAGAGGTTCACGTCACGCGAACAGCCTAGTTACTCGAACCAAGAGCGTGTACCCAGCTGCTACCTCGAACTAGATTTTTATTATAATTTTTGTTTTGAAATACCCACTAACAACTACTTAAGTTGTCTGAAAGTAAAATAATATATTTTTTAGTTCACGGTTAGATCGCATTTTTTTAAGCATGTGTCTTTTCGCATAACATCTTTTGACCGAAAACTGTTTTTTCACTAGGAACGGTTTTATTTTAATTATTATTTCTCCCTAAATGGATGTTATGCGATAAGATTTTATGCGTTACAAAGAGATCTCATTTTTAGGGTTCCGGAGCCGAATGGCAAAAACGGAACCCTTATAATTTCGTCATGTCCGTCTATCCGTCCGTCCGTCCGTCCGTCCGTCCGTCCGTCCGTCCGTCCGTCCGTCCGTCCGTCCGTCGGTCCGTCTGTATGTCGTAGCCATTTTACTCAGAGCCTATTGGCACTATACAAATGAAATTTGGAGGATAGATGTATTCTATGAACCGCTATACAATGATGTAGTAAAATTGAAAAAAATATATATTTAGGGCACTCCATACATGTAACTAGGGGACGAAAAAAAATGATTTTGAGTTACATCAGCGCGTAGGGTATTTTTAGATAGGGCTTCCAAAATGATACGGAAGTTTCTATGTGACTTTTTTACGTAAGTACACGCAGTAGTAGTAGTTGGCGAGATACACGCTTCTAAAGTCGTAAATGAAATGAAAATGAAAATGAAATGAAATACTTCTATTCCAGAAACAGGTTCCATAAAATAATACTAACACAAAAAACGGCACATCATAAACTAAACTAAGAGATAAGAAATGAAACTTAAATATATCACCTACTACAAAGGCGGGGCGCCACGGGTCACGCCGGTCTCGCAATGACAGGCTTGTGGTAGCCCCTCCATTGCTCGTGAAGTGGGCTCGCGTCCCACTCCCTCACCGCCGAAAGCAAAGTGTTGGAGGAGGTGTTGATGGCCTTTCTAGCGTTAGCGCTCCTTGCGCGCAGCAGCGCCGGCCAGCCTGGCGCGCGCCCCTCCGCGAACATGGCGCTCGCGCTGCACCAGCGCGGCAGCCGGAACATGGCGCGCCACGCGTCGTTATACTGCACGCGCATATCCCTCGCCGTAGCATAGGTATAATGAGACCACAACTCCACCGTGTAGACGCTTGTACAATAACTTATAAACAGTTGCCTTCTGACACCTTCGCTGCACTTGGCGAACCTTCTGGCTAGCATATTCGCCCGTACCGCAATAGCTCGTCTTTGTCTCTCTATGTCCTTGTGGTCTTTCATACTAGACAGTAGAATATGTCCAAGGTACTTCACCTCATGTACGCGACGCAGCTGTACACCATTTAACAGCACACATAAAATAAAAAATAAATAACAAAAAAACCGTGGGCAGGATGAGTGTTAATTAGCCTAAAGTGTGTTGCAAGTGACCCTACCTACCCACCGTATTCTTTTGGCACACGATCTGCCTAACACCCTGTATATTTCGTATTGCATTGAAACAATACCTACTGTATATCTTTAAGACTATTTAATAAGTTGGTTAATAATTATTAACCCGGTGACTTTAAGAAACACCCAACAAAAAGGTTTCAAAGAGTGAGTGAGAAATGTGAATCTGAGGCGCTGTCCTTTTGGAGTGAAGTTTCCTCTCTGATACCCAATAATGCTCAAGAAACCAACTTAAAAGATATCGAAAATTAACTAAAAGTAAGTACCAACAGCAATAAGGAAAAAAATATGTGTTATTTAATAAAATAATTGCTATCACCATATCTGCAAATCACGAGTATTATATATAAAAGTTGCAATACATTGTGTATAGGTGGAGGCGATTTAGAACTATTTTCCGATTCCTTAGTACATCCGATCACTAAGTAGTCAGTCCTTTTTGCAATTATTTTTCATAAACATATTATATTTATTTCTATTAAAACATTGTTATGCCTTAAATTATCGGAAAATACCTCAGATCCAGATCAAAGTTTCCAGATCCACATTAAGAGGTTATCCAGGTACAAATAGCTCGGGTTTTGTTGTCCTAACTTTATTTTAGGTTTACGTTTTAGGGGTTAGTTTCCGTACCCTAAAGAGTGCCATCAGAATTCTGTTAAGAAGCCTATTACTTAGCTCCTCATTTACTAAGTCCATTTCCCGGTACAACTGTGCGCTGTCACGTCATGATGTAAAACTGAACACTGTATAGGTGAGTACCGGTTTTGGTCATCTTATTACCCTTTTTGGCCACAGTATATCAAGGTAAATAAATAAAAACTTTTAATGTTAAAACAATGTTTTTATTGAATTTTAAATTACACGTATATAAATTTATACTTCTATTGCATTTTAAAAACGAAACAAGCAATGATTTGGGAATAAAGTTGCCAAAAAGGTACAGTGCCCACAAACCGGTAACGGAACATTCAAGCATCAATCAATAGCAAATTAAGTGAAATGCCGTTATTAATTGAAATAAAGTGCTTTGGATGTCAAGGAAACACTAAGTCAATGCCAAATTAATTCAAATACCTACTAATTTTTATAATTTTAAACGTATTGTAACGTGTTTCGATTGAACATTGTTATATTTCGTTTATAATAATGAACCTTTAGCATTAAGCTATTCTATTAAAAACTGAAAACAGGACAAATTAATTAATAATTGGAAAAAAACCGAATTCAAAGACGTTTCCTGACATCTATGATGTGGGGAAGGACCATAGTTAAACGTAGTTAACCATACAAACTACAAGGGCGAAAAAAGTTCCTTTGTGCGACCAAAAATATCCTCACTTGTCGTTGCACAAAGGAAAAGTTTCATAGAAAATTTAATTGCTTCAGTTAGGTCGCCAAACTTTTTGGTCCTTCCCCATATATCCACAATTTCAGAATACGCCGGGTGATCAATATGAAGAAACCTATTTAGCGTACATTACTCCTACAAGTATTATAACCTTTTTTCACTTAACCAATTACCACGATGATTCGGTAAAAAAAAATACCTTTATGAAGATAACAAATTTTATTATGCACGATAAAACATTATAATTAAACATAAATACATAACGCTTTCATTCCCTGAGTAGGGAGGGATAGGAAGAGCTACAGAAATACCAACAACTCTAAAAAGACTTGTGTTTACGGTCATTCTGTAACGACTTTTGCACTATCAGCCTGAGATGTTTACCAGAGTATTATTAGTGATAGGTAACAAGCCCATCGCCTACCAGTACTAAAAGCCCTTATTCCCTTATAATTAAACATTTTAAAGTAAAAAATCATATTTCTGAACTTACGACATTCTGTACGATAACTCACAAAATACCTTAGTGATACCGTACGATGTTAAATTTAATCAATATTAATCGACTGTTAGTTCATACATTGTGACATTAGTCTGTTAACGCTCTAATCGTCTGTTACGTAGTTACCATCATATGGTGAAATAAAAAAAAAAAAAAAAAAAAAATAGTTTATTTAAATGTGTAAATCAATTACATTTCAATTTGAAAATTATTTGGTACACTTACTTAAAAAGTACACACGCATAGTTCAACTTACAAAAGAAACAGAGGCCCCCAAACTAGGCAAAGCCTGTATCTTGGGAGACCAAGACAGATTAATATTAACATTAGCAACTTCTACTTAGGTACCGTTTACAAGTGTTTTTCCTTTTAAGAGCGTCTAGAACACACAATTGCAAGCATAGAGCAATTAACTTAATAATAGTGTTTCTTACAGAGATCTTCAGAAGCATAATAACCTAAAGTAAGCAACCAGTCTGATATTAGCTTTAATTAATACTTAACAGTGTTGGGCGACTTTTGATCGTGAGGCATCGAGTTCAAGACTTAACGGTTGTATGTCCAATGAGTTTTTCTAACAGCAATTGCTACGAGTGCTGCCTGTAGCAGGATTTTTCCGCCATTAGCAAAAACCTGCTACGAACAGCGGGCTTTATGATTGATATTTATATATCATGACTTTCTTGTTGCTATGAGAATCATAAGTGCAAAAAATTAATTCTGACTAGACTTTTTCTAACAATATATTTTCACGTCTTTTTTTTATTATTATTTATTCATCAATTATATATTTTTACAGAGAAATTGCTTAAAAAACAGCGAACGGAAACCATATGCGGTTTATTTGTCGCTGCCATCGCTCAGTACTTATTCTAATAAACCGTTGTTAATCGTTAGTTGACTCTACACAGATTTGTTCAATTAAACCGATTTTTTATCACGAAACTTATACAAACTATTCAATTAAGAATAGGTCATCCTCATCATCAACATCAGCCCATATTAGTTCAATGCTGGACATAGGCCTCTCCCAGCTTAGATTTTTTTACTTCTACAGCCCAACTTTACAGAGGAAAAATCTTGTGCAGAACATGCTAAATGTTAAGACTTGAATATTCTAGCAACAAAATCTATTTTACGAAAGTCTCCGTCAAGTAAGTATGTTATTTCTTAAAAATAATATTATAGTGTCAATATTATGTCTAAAGACCTTTATTTTTATTCATGTCCTTGGCACTAATTTTGACACACTTTTTCTTCTCTCCATTATCTCTCTTTAGGGCAAACCACAATCTGAAACAATACAGCGCTTTGAATGGACACATACCCGTAATCATTTTAATCTTTGAAAATCTAAGCAGTAATTAGTTTGCTAAGTAAACATTACTCGACTCGATGTATGAATGTGGAAGAAGCGAAAGACATTTGTCTGGATCGTAGCAAGTGGAAAGAAGTGGTCTCTGCCTACCCCTCTGGGAAGCAGGCGTGATTTAAAGTATGTATGTATGTGTACCTAAACATTACAGCTATTAATGAATCAAGAAGAAAACAGCTCTAAGGAGCACAATGATAAATAGTCAAAACTATAAAAAACACTATAGTCAACATGTACGCCACAACACTAGGTACTCGGCATTTTGGCGCAATATATGAAGTGAGTCCTATTAATCTGCCCACAATTAAGTACATATGTTTGCTTCAATTTATAACCACGTCATCGTCAGTAAAGGGTAAACCAACAGGTATTTGTAATGGTAATGAAAGCGTACGAATTGCTTGCAGAAGATATACCTATTTTTTTTTTAAGGGAGGCAAACGAGCAGACAGATCGCCTGATGCTAAGCGAATACCGTCCCCCTTAGACACCTGCAGCAACAGAGGAGTTACAGGCGTTGCAGGCCTTTCAAATGCGGAAATACTGCAGGCGACAGACCATTCCACAATTTAGTTGAAAAAAGTATAGATTTACCTAAGAGTGCAAAAGTAGAAAACTTCTATGATGCTGAGGAAGGAGAAGCCGAGGAAGAGCCCCAGCAGCCCGCCGCAGTTGGCCAGGAAGTCCGTCAGCCCAAACAGCTCCGAGCGCCGCATCGACACGAACTGGGGCTCTTTGAAATACACTTCTAATCTCGAAAAATTGTAACTGTAAAAATAAACATGTTTATGCTCAGACACCAATGAAGCCATACCGAACCTCAATCGCACGCCGTCAAATGCGCAGTGTGGCATAACTAAGACGCAATGAAGTAGCAACGGACCGTGTAGCCCAAATGTAAACTAGACGTTAGGTATATGTTGCTTTTACTCCAAAAATATAGAACAAAGTGGGAAAACAATGGTATAAGGTTAAATGTATTAGAATTGATAATTTAAATTTTAACACAGATAGAGGAGTGTAGTTTATGCACTTACCTGTCTGTAGAGAAATTATACATCTTTTTTTCGTACTTTTTCCAATCAAAGTTTGTTCTTAAGACGTCAGCGTCATACTCGACGTTGTTACAAGACGGTAGGCATTTGCACACGTCTCCCATTCTTGCCACCAATTCATTAGATGCCAGTGCTTCAACAATAATAAATTATAATATGACAAAATTATGCATTTGACCTGCAGTGCTTTATTAATAACATTTTATTAAGGTGACTTTAAAAGTGCGTAGTGCGTAATTTTTCGTCTTGTAATTTAATTATTAAAAGGCCACTTTTTCTGCACCAGCTTCGGGTTTGAGTCAATGACGACCATTAAATGTGCTAGTTCAGAATGTGGAATCTATATCCACAGTTGCATACAAACGAAGACACTGTTAACTGGCCACCCATAGACTTGACGTTGTTTTTTAATACGTTGTTAATGTACAGTTAACTGCGTCTTCGATTGTACGCTTATGCATTGGTTTAAATTCGCTTTGTATTCAAATGTATTGATATATAGGTACTTCTTAACGGCACCCGCATTAAATAACGTCAGTGATACAGTTAGTCAATACCTAGATCAACGGCTCCACGATACTCTCGTGTGTAGAATGTTTGAAATTCTTGCTTAACTTTCTCTGCCATTGTCTTCTTATCTTTAACAGTTGTTTTTTGAGACTAAATTATATTCAATTTCATCCACAACGAAACTCCATGCTATGTGTCAGACGCTTTACGTGTGCACTGTAATATAGGTAGATAAGTGAAAAAAGTGTTTGTCTTACAATAATACTTACTCTGAGCATTATGAACGCATTGTCTTTTCCTCGCCGGACATATTTCTGAACTATTTGCGTCTAAAAATATAAAAAACTGATTTTATATTTTTTTAGGGAGCTTATCAAGTAATCAATTGGTTTATACCACTGTACTACTCACGTGGCATATAAAACGGGACGCAGCCGCATCTCTTATAGGTGTAGATGGAGAGACATTCCAGCTTGCAGTTACTTAACGTATACGTTTTAAAGTATCGCAGCTCGTGGTCACTTGAGGAATAGCACTGACGCCTGCAAATCCAATAATCGAACATTTAGACATAGTAAGGACATGAAAAGTTGCGTTAGACCATCTCCAAATTAATATCAAAGTTATACTAACAGTTCGGGTGGGTGTTTCATCAGCGACGCTGACGTGCTCATTGAGCTGAACTTGAGAGCCAGAGAAGTCACCTGTCCAGGAAACACGGGGTAGTAGTACAGCGAAGACTGCGGCATGTCGTCCGGGTGGTGAAGGTATACCTGCAGATACGATATTAGGATTCTGCGCGTGCGATACAATAGCGCGTTCAGGGTACTGATGAGGCTGCTTCGGTTCTGTAGCGCGTGAGGGATGTGTGCGGAGGCGCGGGTAGACTGCTTCTATGCCACGATGCGCAAGCGGTGCGCATCTCTGGCGCGCAGAGTTAGGGCAAGCACCAACAGTATCCTGAACATGATTGCCAGTAGGCTTGATAGTTCGTACGTTAGCTACTGCTGCCAGCTTCACATACATCCAAACTTGTTTGTATGTTTATAAATAATTGTTTTAAGAGTTCCTACTAACACTACTTTTAAGAAATATTGTATTGTATAACTAACACAATGATCCCAATTGATTGATGATTGAAATAAAATTATTGATTGATTGATTGATTAAGATTTTGCCCGAGACTGTTAAGTTATGCATACTAACCCCTGGGACTCCTAATTATCGCTATACTCACATTTTTTTTACAATGATAAAAAGTTCCTACTTTCTGGAGTTTTACAGGGATGTAGCTATCCCTAAACTCTAGCATTGAAAGTGTTACTCGTATAAATAAACAGAGTTCGTTTTATTGAACATACTGTCAATATTAATACCAAGATCAGTTATGTCCAAAGGTCAAAACACGACCTCCAATGCATTAATGAACAGTTTCGAAAATATTACTTGCCCCTTGTTGTCTCACCCCTTTTCGCGACGGGATTGGCTTCGACTGCTAGCCCTATATTTAAATGGACAAAATTGAGTCGTCGTTTAGATAGCTCATCACCTCAACGTTTCGATAGTCCTTTTGGCAATGCTGCAAGGATTTCAGTACAACTCAGGTCTCAACCAACTCGAAGGCTTTCTCATAGTTCACAAATACTAGGAACTGGGAATGATGACATTCCTGTCTTCTGTATTATCTGCGATGATGATCATATTATTTGTGATGACCATTGAAAACAGCATGTAGACGTGGTTAACCTCAGAGGAAACTTATATTACCCAAATGGATTTATTACCCCTTTTGAAGAACAGGACTTAAAATTCGCTTAGTAGTTCTACGCTTTTGGAGTCCTCCCGGAATTTGTAACGGAGTTGGAAAGCTTCTGCAATTTTAAACATGCGGGCTTGCGTCCTACTTTAAGAAGCTCAGTTGTAATTCCGTTTTATCCCGGATTTTCAAATTTTTTATTTGTTTTACGGCTACCTCAAATTGGTAACGCAATTATTTAAAATTCAGCCGTAACTGACTAATAAAACCTAATACATAATTTACAAAAGGCAATGTTTGCAACTTAATGACAACTGCCCACAGCATTTGCAAAATACAGCACGAGTGCTATTAACTGATTGTTAAAAACCAATATAGTATTATTAACTTTATTGCTTACTTTAAGCGCAAGTGCCGCAGCGGTTTCGAATGCGTTAAGTGACATTGAGAACATGTCACATTTTGAGCAAATATTATTGAACGTGCGACACATGCGGATGGTAGGACTATTTCCAGAAACATAGTTATTTGTAAGAGGACAAGCAAACAATCGTAGATGTCGGACGGGTTTCTTACTGTATTTAAAATTAAGTTATTGGATTGTGTTAGCATCTACTATAAAGTTTACAATTGTATATATAAGAGTTACATCAGCAAAATTTCTCCAGATGTTTTAAAGTGCACATTTTGAAAAAACGGTATCCTATCGCAAACACTAAAGGCGTTTGCCAGCTGTTTCATTTGCCATAATTTTCGTTTCCCATAATTTTCATTTTATTCTGAACCCAATAACTTTTCAATTTTTTAATGAGATATACTTACAGAACGTGAAGGTTAGGTTAGGTTTATTTTATAACAATCCAGGAAAGATAAACGGCTTCAGAGAAAAATGACTTTCAAAAAATGAAAATTATTGCAAATAAAACAGTTGGCAAAGGTTTTAGAGTTTTTCCGATAAGTAACCAAAAAAAACTTAATCTACTTTCGTAACTCGGAATGGATTTGCGTTTACCAATTTTTATACAGGAAATTCTAAGGGCAGACATATACATACATTCTATGTCACTTAACGCATTCAAAACCGCTGCGGCACTTGCGCTTAAAGTAAGCAATTAGGTTAATAATAGTATATTGGTTTTTAACAATCAGTTTATAGCACTCGTGCTGTAATTTGCAAATGCTGTGGGCAGTTGTCACTAAGTTGCAAACATTGCCTTTTGTAGATTATGTACGAGTATTAGGTTTTATAAGTCAGTTACGGCTGAATTTTAAATAATTGCGTTACCAATTTTATCTATGCCCTCTGTAGATTCCATTATTTAGTTACCCATTGAGTTGCTTTTGTACTTCTGTCACCATGCTCTGTGATGTCGAATAAAGATTTTGTCATTTGTCATTTGTCATTTGTCAATTTGAACAGACTCAAGTCTCTGGTTTTGTACAATGTAAATTGGGTTCCAGATTGAAGAATAATTATATTCAAGTATACTACGCACCAGGGACTCAATAAGGTCCAATATGGTATAAGTATAAGAACCAATATGGTCTTTCTTTGCTTAATTTTTCTCTTGGCTCTTGTGTTTAAGTCATCGGTGCACTGGTATTGCACTGTCTATAAAAATATACTATACATGGAGAGGTTTACAGATATAGAATTGTTTCATGTTTCTGTAATTAGCGCAATAGGAAAAGGGACGCCATTAAGTGGATTGTAAACGCTGTAAATTTTACTAATTCATTGGACTCAGAATATTAGTATCTACAAAAAAAAATACATGATACCTTATATCCATTATAAAGGTTATTGCATAAGCCGTCATTGTCACTGACATTTTGTCTAAGCATGACAGCCAAGTCAGGAGACCGCCCACTTTCCTATAAAAAATACACATTCACTGTCTTTTAAGTCCACCAAGCAAGCAAATTTGAATTCATATATTCAGCAGAAGACATTATATCAGTGTAACAGATGCAGTTTCTTTGGATAGTATTCTCTTTAGTACTCACTCGACCTTGTCGTGGATACACTGTTATATTTTCTTGATCCCAAAAACCGATAAACATAAAAATGAAATGTGGTTCGCTTGGCTTCGGAGGATGAACATAGTAGTATTGTTTTTGTATGCTGTAAACAAAACAAGGATTGTTTTATTGTATCACTTATAGTTAGGAAGCTGGCGAGCATTTCGGTATATGATTTGCACGAGTTTCACATCGAGATGGATTGCAGTTTAGATCTGGGCTGGGATTCTACACGGTAATAACGATATCGTATTTGACGTGTTTCCGTATTGTCAACGTTTTGATAACTCTTATGTCATTTTCAATAATGGTGACTGTGTCATAAGCGATTCTTAAACACGTCAAATGCGATATCGTTTTAACCCAGTAGAATTGAGGCCCAGTACGAATTGATTTGGTCCATCAATTAAGGTCTTATGTCACTGCGTTTTCGCGTTACAGGGGATTGAAGTTGCTAAAACAAGGGAGGAATTAAATCAGTTACACATGGTATATTGCCCCTGTATGCATCTGGGGTTCATAGTCACAATTGTCTTGGAAACGAAGAAAATCGAAGGCTCTGTCATTCAGGGCTTTACATTGTCATGGGGCAGAGTTGTAAAAGTGTTAAAAAAAATTATACTTAGTAATTTGTACACGGTTCTCATTGCGCCCATTTGATTAATTATGACTCCTTGGATACGAAAAACCATTTGGCAGACACTTTTGTCACTGATTTTTTTAGATGTGCAACTAAAATAAACTATATAAGTATAAAATAAATAATCAAGAACATAGTTAGTCTAGTGCAGCTGAGCAGTGAGAGATAATGAAAGAGAGAGAAAGAGAGAGAGAGTAAAAACGTGCAAAATAAAAAGGAAGGCTGTCTTCTGTTTCTTTCTTTTTACTTCACTGTCCTCTTGACGGCTGCCTTACCTTACCTACTCGTAACAATATTATTGGTTGTAAGCCTTTATGGCATCCAATTTACCGAAAACCAGCGTAATAAATCGGTACCTTTCATTTTTGAACATGTCTTTTTGCTGTACTGTGTTGAAGGTGAAACAAACTCCTTCACTGGTAAGTACCCTACTGAACATTTCAGCATTTAAGTAACGTTTTCCGCGCCAGTTTATTGTTGGTAAAGTTGTATCTTCTAGTTTTGGTGCAATCTGAAAAAGATATAATTTTTACCTAACAGTGTCGTTTATTTTCCTGTTATCGATCTTTATATGAATCTCTTACCTTAACAATGTTGTGAATAGTTGATTCATTTGTGACGTTATGTTTCAATATATGCCGGAACGTGCTAAAGGAATCACATACCAATATAGCGTCATCTAACATCTTTAATTCACTTTCAAAACTGTAAAAAAGTGTACTTTTACAATCCAACACAAGGGCGTTTTCCAAAAAAAGTATGTATACATTCCATTTTTTTATGAAAATTAGCCATACATTTAGGTACGTTAATTTTCGTGACGAAATGGAAAAAGTTAAATTTTCTTAATTTTGTCTTTAACGATGTACACTTTTTTTGGAAAACGCCCGAAACTAAATAATTGCTTATAAATTATTATTAAAAACTACTTATAACAAAAAAAAATCCTAGAGAAATATTTGTATCGTGTGGTTGTGTTTTTATCGTTCCCTGATGTGGATGTACATATTTATATTTATTTATGTATTTATTTATAATTCTCTATTTATTTATGTACGTAAGTCATGTATTTATTTGTATTAGTATGCAATCATCATTTTTGTAGTTTTAGTCGTATATTTTTGAAGACACCTTAGCCTAGTTGGCTGCCTCCGAAGCCAGCGGTCCTGGTTTCAAATCCCGGCAAAGGCAGATATTTGTGTGATGAGCGCTAAAATTCTTTCTTGAGTCTTGGATTTTTTCTATGTATTTCTCTAAATAAGTATGTTTATCGTTGTATAGTACCCATAGTACAAGCCTAGAGCTTAGTTTGGGACTAGAACTATTTGTGTGAGATTGTTCCCTGACATTTATTTTACATTTATTTATTACTATATTATCTTTTATAACTAACATAGTTTCTTGTTATTGTTCGCGATTAGGTTGCACCACCTACTGTATTAAATTTTTATTTGTCACCTTATCCCTTCTAAGGTTGTCTAACCTTAACACTAATCTTTAAGCAATAAAAACGGTCCAGACGGAAGAGATCGCTAATCAGCGATAAGACCGTCTGTTATGAAGCCAGTGTCTTTTTTTAAATAGGGACATGCATTTTTTTTTTATTCTGGAAAGTTCTATGAAAGAGAGGAATAACTGTATACGCGAAAATATTGTCGTGTAAATTTTTCATAAGATTATGTAGCTTTAAAAAGTCATATTTCAGAGCCCCTGCTAAAACACTTAAACAAAATCGACGACAGGAATGACGTCACAGCTGTTGTTTCACGTTTAAAATATAAGGACCTTATAAAGAAATTTGCATTTATTTTGTGAATTACTATGCTTAAGCCAATATCTTTCAATCTAAACATTAAAAGAAGTTTTAAAATTTTAACAAGGTTTGATTCTATATAAAATCTTAATAAACGTCCCTACACTTAGTGTAATGCGTTTTACATGTTTTTTTTTTACTGTTTCTACTAAATCGTACGTATGTAAACTCTTTATTGCACATAAACAATTACAAGACATTTGCATATATATATTATATATGTGTGAATGTGTGTGTTATATTTAACGTTTTATCTGAGATTTTTGTTAAGAAACAACAGAAGACAAACTGGCAAAAAAAAAATATCTAAACATACGTGTCATTAATAGCTCCATCATATCCAAACATGTGCTCTCTAAATTTTAAGTATTGTTTCGCATACTCATATTGACTCACTTTGTTTTTCATTTGGGGACAAATAGTTACTGACGGAAATGGAACCTAAAAATAAAAGTATACTTAACATTAATACACAGTTAAATGATGAATTGGTTGCCTTGGTCTGTTCGCATATGTATGTTAAATCTACTAGCAAATTTGCAAGTAGACTGAAAACTCACCATTTCGTCTTTTATTAGAACAGCGAGTAGCAAACAACACAATACAAAAAAAAAACGCAAGAGAATGTTACCCTATGCTTGACATAGCGCAATTTTTATGCTTAATACACACATCAAAAATGAAAAATCTAAGAAATAAATTAAGTACTTATCACCTATTTCTAATGATTTTATTTTGTGTTGCTGTAAAGGTCATAAAATTTGATTTCTGAATAATATAATAACATACCTCTTCGACGGGAATCATTCTCTCGGTGATGGTCACAATGACGGGGCTGTCGCGCCACTTGAACCAGACTTGCATGATCAGGACGAAACACAGAACCACACTGATCACGAACATGAGAAACCAAAATATCCTGAAATTCATAGAAAAGTCTCCCAGCATCCGTACTCGTCAAAAGCTACCTTAGAAGATAAACAGATTATGTACTTTTTATCTGAAAATTACCAGAAAGAAATAAGGGAATTGCTTGTCACTCAAGAACAATACTACTTTTACGCCATTTAAAACCGGATTACATCGAAGGGTGAGACTAGTTTCACATAAGTATGGATGTTGTTTTGCTATACTTTCATGCTGATAAAAAAGGCAATTTACTTAAAGGTTAACGTGAAAGAACAATTAAAATTATCCTATTTAAAACTAGATATTTCTCGCCATTTTTATTCGATATCAATTATCGGAAGAATTCAAGCCTATGTTGGATACATCCTATACAATATACAATACGAGTAAGGTATATGCGATGTTAACTGTTCGGCGCTTGTGACTTCCCTTAACATTTAGTTTAGTTTAGTTCTAGTTTTAGTTAAAGTGTCTCTACTAAAAATGTTACGTAAGTATTTTAACTGTCACACAGAATCAGAAATCTTACAAAAACCTTGGAGAATGCAAAACCTATACAAATTAAAATCTGTATACTTCTCTACAGTGCTGAGGCCCATCTGCGTGACGTAGCGCAAGCCGTGCAACGTGGTGTTCTTCGAAAAGTCCAAGAACAGCTCAGTGAGGAGGAGTTTGTGCCTTTTTTTCCGATTTTCTTTCTTCTGACTAAACTTTTCAAAGTTTTCAGTCACAGCCGTGTTATCACTAAAAACACAGGTAAAAGTGTTTCTAGTAATTAGATGATAAATCTAATGACTTTGAGCTGGAGTTACGCAACGCGGGTTTCGTACATTTGATACTTTCCGCCGTAGTCAGATACGTTTCAAAAAACAATGTTAACTTGTTCCTTTTTTGATGTTTGGCTACGGCTCACTCAATCATGCACCTTAAGGAGAAGATTTTATCCATGCATCTTTTGAAATCCTGCTTGCACATCTCAAATGCTTTTCGTTGCTTATATCACCCTTTCAATCAATACCTATGCATACAATTTGCTTTATTTGTACGTTTATTTCCGAAATATTATCGATTATAATAATAAAAACCGGGCAAGATTATGTCGGACCACGCTCAGTTTAAGGGGTTTTACTAATAATAAACTAGATAACAACACGTGAGATACAGTTGAGTAAGGCCCCAGATGTACATTTTGAGTACTTAGAACGGAATCCTATTCACGGGCCGTTTAAAACGTTTTCGAAATTAAATTTCTACTTACCCTTAATTTAAAAGAAAATGCACAAAAAGAATTAAAACTCTTTTAAAATATTTCCTCTTTTAAACCCCCGACGCCAACAGAGGTGTATTTATCTGAGACATCGTAGCTCCCAAACGGATGAACCGATTCGAGTGAGTTTTTCCGTTGGTATAGCTTTACTGGATTTCTTCTAAGCTAGGTTTTATATTTAAGTTCGGTGGCAAAATTAGGTGGTTAATCTTCCACAAGTAAAATATGAACATACATATTTAAGGTGGTTACTATGTTTCTTCAGTAACGCTTATAACCTGGCTGATTGAAATGTTGTAAAAAATTAAGAGTTAAGAAAATAAACTTCGAATGCCATAGTTTTTCTGTGGAAACCACTGGGATTTTTTTGACCACACATAACACAATTGTAGTACTCAATGCAAGTAAACTTAGAAAAATAGTATGGTATTGTATCTCCGATTAAAGTAATTAAAAATACGGGCATTTCTTTGTTGTGCGAGGGGTCTTTCTGTGAAGTGTCCGTATGTTAAAAACCGTATGAGAACGTCGGTGTCAGTAAACTTACTCCATTGTGCAGAACAACTGATCGCTGTCACGTTACTTGAAAAACTGAAAGCCTAACTAAATACATTCAAATTCGCAATGAGTAATTAGGTTAAGAGCCGTTAGTTATTAAATTTATGGTGTCTGCAGACCTATTTATTACGCATGACACACTGTTGTCGAGGGGATATTAATGTCAAAATTTATAGCAAAGTCTTCCGTTTTATTAAACACCGGGGAAGAGCATATCGGATCAATGTTCAGTGAAGGATTCCGAAGCGGTTAAGTACTACAAATACAAAAAAACAGCAAGTATGAACATTTTTCTATTTAAAGTAATTTGGTGCCATCTTAGATTTCTTAGTAGGTAAAAACATTTAATTCGCCCATATAACTCAAGAACCAATCAAATATGCTTATTCTTACTTGATACTTTTACTTTTCAATCTATTATTTGCTTTAATTGAAGATATTTTTTAGATTTTTTGTATTTGTAGTTTTGGCTGTAGGAGGGTGAAGGGAGGTCACTTTTCTCTCTTACAGAATTATTCGCACTTTAAAGCTGAATATTTTATAAACGGAATCCTAGATTGACCACGGAACCCTAAATACCCTATATTAATAATAAAAAATAAAATAAATGATAGAAAATAATGATAAAGGTATCGCGACGATATAGCGACGACTATAATTATAACACTGGTCAGCCCAGTGTACCAAGAATTACGCAAGATTACTACCATTTTGCAAAAAAGTTGCCGATGTCACAAAATCAATATTCTTTTTGTACATGTTGGATGTTGAGTGGCGGACTTTATTTAATGCTTATGAAATGAGTTGTTGTCAATCAGTTACCTACAGAAATGAGCGGAGTAGGCATACTTTTTAAAATGTATACGTAATCTTGACAACTCGATTCGATAGTTTTAGGATTTGTGGCCCGAACATTCCAAACTGAACAGAAATCCAAAGATTTTATATTCGACGAAGTTATAAAGAGCCTTTATACAAAAAAAAAAACTTAGGGAAAGTTGAAACATCGACAAGAAAAGTGTAAGTTTCTTTATTTCAGATTTCTTTGCTTATTTTTTTTATAGAATAAAACATGTTGTGTTACAGTTGCTGTACAGAACGCAGAACAGAAGCTTTGATTACATGGCAATCCACCCCTATTTGTCAACGGCGTGAACAATTCTTACATGTATTTTATATATGATCACCATCAAACTTCATCCTTGTATTTGAACGCTGACACATCAGGTATGTTAGTCTCCTCATTATACTGTAACATTCTGTTCTTAACTATACCTAGTTGGTTACTAAGTTCTGTTACTCGATTTGCCATCTCTTTTCTTGCGTTAAAACAAATGCTACCGAAAAAATAAAAAATGACATAATATGGCGGGTTGTCAGTTTTTATAGCACACACAACATTTATCTCGTCGTTTTTATAATGGATTGGGGTCTAAAAGAAAATCGTGTCGCTGTAATTGCGTTGCACAAATGCGGGCATCCGCTAAACGTGATTTTGAAGTTGCTTCAAAATCTGAAAATCAACAAACAATTCGTTTATCGTACCATTAATAGGTACAATAGTACCCTGAGCTTTGATGACCGCAAGAGGTCTGGAAGACCACGCACTGTTCGGACCCCAGCTCTAATAAAGGCAGTGAAGGCGAGAAGTGCAAGAAACCCCGTCCGGAAGCAAAAGTTGTTGGCAATTCAGATGTCTGTGAAGAAAAGCTCCCTTAAAAAGTTATCAATCAAGACCTTGGACTACACGCTTATCGTAGACGGAAAGGTCATTTGCTTAATGGACGATTGAAGACTATGAGGCTGAATAGAGGTCGCGTGCTACTGAAGCGGTACGCACAAAATGGCCACCGAAATATATTATTTACAGACGAAAAAAATTTTACCATTGAAGAATTTTGTAACCGCCAGAATGACAGAGTATATGCAAAAAACAGTCAAGAAGCGAGTGTAGCTGTTCCGAGAGTGCAACAAGGCCATCATCCCTCTTACGTCATGATTTGGTTAGGTGTGTCATACTCAGGGTTAACACAGGTCCATTTCTGTGAAAAAGGTGTCAAAACTGGAGCTAAAGTTTACCAGGAAACCGTTCTGGAACCAATAGTGAAGCCTTTAAGCCACTCTCTATTTCAAAAGTAGCCCTGGGTCTTTCAACAAGACTCAGCCCCTGCACATAAGGCAAAAACAACTCAAGCCTGGTTTCGAAGCAACAAAATTGACTTCATTGCCCACGAAGACTGGCCCTCCTCCAGCCCGGAACTCGACCCCCTGGATTATGCTATATGGCAGGGTATTGAGGAGAAAGCCTGTGCTAAACCCCACACAAATCTTGACTCCCTCAAGCGGGCCATAGTCAAGACAGTGACGGAATTAGATATGACAACCGTGCGTGCCGCTATTGATGACTGGCCTCGTCGTCTGAAGGCCTGTGTTCAGGCCCAAGGAGGCCATTTTGAATAAAATTGACAAATGTAAATCCTGTATGTGTGTACTTCATTTTAATATATAATTTATTTAACTTTCGTTAGTATATTTTATATAGAGAGTAACCAACTAGGTATTTTATGCAAATAAATTATGATGTAATATTCCATCATATTATTTTTGATAGGTACTATAAATTACGTTTCAATTGTTTTGCTACAGAAAAGTATATGAATCCCAGGCGTATAGTCCTCTTGTAGTAAAGTTCCTCCTTCATCCCTAGTACAGTAGGGTCAAAAGCCGTAAGTAGCTTCGAGAAAAGGATGGTACGGAGTTCTTGACTTGGCGGGGGCACTACCGTGCCTTCAGATACATTATTATAATGTTTATACATTATTAAATTAGGTTAAAAGCCATTATTAATTGAAATACAGTGCCTTTGATGTCAAGGGAATACTAAATTGTTTCAAGAGTCATGATGCTAAATTAATTCAAGAACTAAGTTTCATAACTCCAAACGCAATGTTTCGATTGAAAATAGTTATAATTCATTTAATATGATGAAGCTCCAGCATAAAGCTTTTCTTTTGCAAAACTGAGAACACGACAAATTAATAATTAGCAAAAAAAACGGTATTTAAAGATGTTTCCTGGCACCTATATTTTGTCCCACAATTTCAGAACACGCCGAATGATCAATATAAAGGTATCTGATTAAGCGTACGTTCTACAAGAATTTTAATATTTTTTTGGTGTCTCGAAACACCTTTCATCGAATGTATCATTTCATCGAATTTCATTTCATCGAACGCTACTTTCTGCTGAAACTGTAATGTTACATACATTCGATGAAGTGATGAGTACCTAACCTTTTTTTTCACTTACCCCATTAAAACGATAATTTAGTTAAAATGAACATTCATGAAGATAATAAATTTTATTATGGACGATAAAATATTATCATCAAACATTTTAAAGAAAAAATGAATATTTATAAGCTTAAGAGATAATAGGTATACGAAAATTTACAAAATACCTTAGTGGTTTCGGGCGACTTGTGATCGTGAGGTACCGAGTTCAAGACCTAGCAAAGGTTGTACGTCCATTAAGTTCCTCTAACTTACTAATACAAGTGCTGCGCTGTAGCCCGTAGCAGGATATTTCCACTGTGTAGCGAAAATCTGCTACGAACAGTGGATTTTATGATTTATAATTTTATGTTACAACTTTCTTGTTGCTATGAGAATCAAATCAAATCAAACCATTTATTGTGCTGAATTAAGGTACAGTACAAGGTAAATATAATATTGCACAATTTTAGAAACACAAACCTAACCTTTTCAGGTTACACATATTATTACAAATTTTACTTAATATTTATACATAAATGAATTGAAATGGTTAAATGAATTTATGTACCAAAAAAAATATGTCTTGTCCAATGAAATTAAATAAAATTGAATGGTAATTGTCAACAATCAAATCAACAAAACCCCCTGAATCCCCGCGTCCTTTACAAAGAACTAAATGGACGTTCACTTTAAGTCCTGACACCACGCAAATAAACTTATCCGAAAAAACCATGTGTACTTTATAAAGTACATAATATTTACCGCAAAAATCAAATTTGTTCCAGGGAAAAACGGTAAAAATTCTTAAGTCAAACGGCGGAAGATTCACGACTCATGTGCAAAGTACTTTATAAAGGACTTACTGACAAAAACAACTCGAGATTCAGGAGGTTAAAGCTTAAAAACATTTTCATAAATCCAAAAATGGTGATTCTACTCTGTGGGGCTAGACAAGTTGCATTCGACAATCGTTAGCGGTTATGTTTCGATAGACAAATATATCGCTAACGATTGTCGAATGCAACTTGTCTAGCCCCACAGTTATGTTCAATCAAACCAATTCTTTAACTTGAAATTATATTTTAGGAAGAAGAGACAAAGTTCGTAAAATAATGTATTGTAAGCAAGTCAACCCGGTCTCGTAGGATTTTCGTAACATTGTTTTCAAATAATCAATCAGTTGAATCAAGGCATCCTTGTTTTGTTGGTTCTAATCACTTCAGTCCCGCTCCAAATTAAAAGGCGAAACTTAGCGTCGCGAGGAACTTATAATCTATAATCTTGTAATATTATTTAGAATGTAGCAGTTCTAACTATAAAAAGAATTAATATTGTGCAATACAAAGTGACTTCACACCCCTAGCAACAAAAAAATTATAGCAGGTACTATGCTAATCAAAGATCAATTCTACAAACTATCCCGTCAAGATACGAAGTTTTTTTTTTTTTATGATACGGAGAAAGCACACGAGCACTCAGGACACCTAATGGTAAGTGAAATCTGAGACCCATAGATTTTTGAATTCTCAAGACTATGCAATCCTGAGACCTCAAATGCGTTGTTATCCCTGATGGTATGCCTATGCTAGTAATTTCACCAGTTGTCTTCTCCCCACTTCGAAACACAACAATGTGAACACTGTTGCTTGGCGGTTGGTTAATAGATAAGACGGTAGTAGCGATCCGCCTGGACCCTGCACAGGGTCCTAGCACCACTAAATTTAGTTTTAGTATGTTTTTAAACCTATATTTTATTTTTGTCCTTGGCACTAACTTTATCACATTTTTTCTTGTCTCCTTTGTATCTCTTTAGAGTGTAGGTACCATAATCTAAAACAATACATCACTTTGTATGTACAAATATTACTAGTAATCATAAAATGTCCCTTAAAAATCAAAGAAGTAAAATTTACATGTATACATTTAGGCTATTAATGAATCAAGAAGAAAACAGCTCTAAGTACCATAATGAAAAAAAGTCCAAAAAATAAAACAGCTGCTTGCTAATTTCATTTAATGCGACAAAATCGCAATAAATGAAATGAGTCTTAAAATTTACGTTCCTAAAATTAAAACTTTGGTTTTGTCCAGTTCCGGCACAAATAATTACATATTTCTTAAACTTGTACTTGACATCATAATGCCTACCAATAAATATTTGCCTCAATTAAATATACTAACAACGTCAGTAAAGGGTTAACTAACAGATACAAGTAACGGTAATAATTGCCTAAGTATTACTTGCAGAAGATTATGAATTTACCTAAGAGTGCAAAAGTAGAAAACCTCTATGATGCTGAGGAAGGAGAAGCCGAGGAAGAGCCCCAGCAGCCCGCCGCAGTTGGCCAGGAAGTCCGTTAGCCCGAACAGCTCTGAGCGCCGCATCGACACAAACTGGGGCTCTTTGAAATACACCTCCTTCTCGAAAAGTTGTACCTGTAAAAGAAAACAAGTTTAGGCTCAGCCCAATGACTATTATTCCCCTTTGACTATCTCGTCTTCTCCCTACCGTCAGGATTGCTCAAGCGACTCTTGGCTGCGGAACCGACATGCTAAACGAATTTGCCGCGCTGTAATGCCTAAGCAGTGATATGGCCTTCTGTCTTATTTTATACCATTATGCATGATGTCTCATGTCACTGTCTGCTTAGTAATATCTCGATTGGATATTTGGTATTGATGTGACAACGCACGCAATGTCCAGGATTCGAAAAATGTGAGATGATCAAGGTTATCAAAACCTATGTGGCCAGGATTATGTCCTCACATATTGAAACCAAATACGCAATGCAATTATAATAACAAAGTAGGTAAACACTGAACAAATTAAATTAGCCAAACATAGACTGCTCGCTTTTCGAGCTAGACAATTTCAATGTCCACTTTATAGAGTTGGAGAGTTTAGTTAGTCCACTTCTTACAGTAAAAATCAGAATCCGAATCAGAATGTCACCATTTATACGACAAGTACCTATGCGCTGTTATAGTTTCTGGGGCGGTGATGGCAAATTTCTTAATATTTTTATCATAGAATTTTTTTACGATGATTGTTTATGTGTCAAAAGAGTTTTTAGAAGAAACTTTCAAAAGAAAACTGTGTAGGTCAATTGAAAGAAAAGATAAATGTCAGTGTCAGACGTTGAAGTATTGTGTCAAAATATTCAAAACGTGAGGCAGAATAATTAAATATTTTATACAGAAAAAGTGCAGCACGCCACCAATAGGTAGAGGCACTTCTAGAGATCGGACTAGTATAATGGCTATAGAAAGCCATAAGTTGTGGAGAATCAGGTAAATGAATACCTTGGCTTAGACAAAAACAAAAGGGGAAGACATATTATCGCCGTACGAAACACTAAAATAATAATGCGTGACATGCGCAAACACCACATACATAGCTGTAAATATATAATTGATGGCTAACATTGTTCCGTAAGTGAGACGGCAATAAATCTCGCAAAAACGACGCGAATAGCAGGACGCGTATATGCAATCGTGTTACTCGCGTTAACTTTATATTGTGCTATCTCGCTCAAAAATGTGTTGACTGGCCGCCGGACAACTGTCTCGGATTAGGCGCTCAGCGCCTATATTGAGGCGCTCAAGCCCGTACTTCCTAGCTTCCTTCCTTCCTTTTTACATTAGCTAGTTAAGAATTTGTATTCTAGAAGTTTAAATATTTCCTTATCGAAGCTTTTACAGTGGTTTGCACTTAGGATATATATTCAATTCTAATTAAAATGTATATAAATACTTCTTAGCGGCACACGCACAAAATGACGCCAGCGACACATTTATAATGCTTCACGTGGCCCACATGTGTAGCATGTATCGAATTCCGGTTTAACTTTCTGTGAAATTGTCTTTTAATCTTTTATCGGTGTTTCTTGAGACTAAACTATAAATATATTCAAAAATGCAACTCTATATTGTCTGTCTTCAATTTCTATCTGCACTGTTACGGATCAGCGAAACAATGGATAAAGCAGTCTCATCAAAAGTGCTATCAATATACTGCTTGCCATGAGTTGCCTTCATACTTACTCTGAGTATCATCAATGCATTTTTTTTTCTTCGCTGGTCATATTTCTGAACTAAAAGTATATCTAAAAGTATATAAAACTGATTGACATATTATTTTAGAGTGTCTATCAAGTCATCAATCGACTTTTCTCACTGTACTACTCACGTGGCATGTAAAACGGGACGCAGCCGCATCTCTTATAGGTGTAGATGGAGGGACATTCCAGCTTGCAGTTACTTAACGTATACTTTTTAAAGTATCGCAACTCGTGGTCACTGGAAGAATAGCACTAGCAAATAAAAAAAAAACCTTATTTAAGTACAACGTATTTGCTATACTAAGGATCGGCAAGGTTTATCTGGGCCTATTCCACTTTGTCATTTCCAAATTTGTCAAAGTATTGCATATGATTGTTCTTATTGTTATTACATTTTCTTTCGCCCAAAAATACACAAAGAAATATCTATTGATTGACATCGGAGGACGAATATAGAAGTATTGATATTGTATGCTGTAATTAAAAATTAAGAGACGAAAGATATAAAATCCTAGTCTGTTCAACTATTTTATACTGTTAGAATGTTAGTGCTTGTAATAAGATTTAAATACAGCCACAATGAAATTACCACCTAATATAGCTAATTAAGTCTATACTTTAGCTGTTCTGTCTACAGCTGTGAGTTTTGCTTATGAGGCGTGCTTATCGTAGGAGCAAAAAGTCCAATTATATTTGAAGTCAAAAAAAAAATACTTCTATTAGTTCCAGCAGTGGATGAAACTTGATTTATAGATTCTTTTTTATACATTTATACATATAAACAATATAATATATTGTTATCTTGACGCTGTCAGAACTTTTGATAGGTACATAGACAATTTGATTTGATAGTATCGTAATTCGTTTTTCTACTACAGATAGAAATTGTGTCACAATAGATCACACTTTCCTGGTCGACTCAGTGGTGCTAGACAAGTTGCATTCGACAATCGTTAGCGATTATGTTTCGATTGATAAATGTATGGAATTGACGTAAGCCACCGAGACACTTACGTCAATTCCATATATTTTTCAATCGAAACAATCGCTAGCGAGTGTCGAATGCAACTTGTCTAGCAGCACAGGGGCCCTAGCCAAGATGCAAACGCTCCTAACGTTTTTCTTTTCTATCGCTCAAAATGTACAGTGGTTACAGAAGCTAGACGCAAGCTCTTCGCTTTACTTCATTGTCTCAGGCGCCTGCAGTTTTTTTTCCGCAACAAACTAAGATAAGAGGGGTGATCCATAAGTTTTGACTATCGGTATAAAAAATGGGAGATACCCAAAGCTCCCTATTACTAAGACTCCACTGTCTGTCTATGTGTCTATCCCCAGGCTGTATCTCATGAACCGTGATAACAAGACAGTTGAAATTTTTACTGATGATGTATTTCTGCTGTCGCTAGAACAAAAAATACTGAAAACAAAATAAAATAAATATATAAATGTAAAATGACATGTCATACAACAAACGTGATTTTTTTGTCATTTTTTGCTCGATATTATTAGGGACAAATGTTGTGTAGATAACGGTATGGAACCCTTTGTGCGCGAGTCTAACTCGCACTTAGCCGGTTTTTTATCGTACTTGTCCGTTCCGTCCACTTGGATCCATTGCATGGCTCCATTGATGGATCCTAGTACACTTTTTCCTCCACCTGAGTCCACCGTACCAGTCAGTTCCAAATAATGGATTCTAAGACACTTTAAGGTGCACTTGGATCCTCCACTTACTTAAATACTGATTATGGTTGTAAAAGTAGGTAGGTTAGGTTCGTTAGGTATCTTCAGATGCCCGAAGGGCAAAACCACATAGAAGTAGGAGCCCCGCCCTGGGCGGGGCTCCGTCGAAAGTCAGTAGGACAAAAATAGTAGGACCACGAGGAAACGGCCATTTAAACTATACTTCGTTTGATTAATTCGTAGGATCCAAGTGCACCTTAAAGTGTCTTAGAATCCATTATTTGGAACTGACTGGTACGATGGATTCAGGTGGAGGAAAAAGTGTACTAGGATCCATCAATGGAGCCATGCAATGGATCCAAGTGGACGGAGGGTACTTGTCGCTACCGAACAAACATACACAAAGCTATAAAATGTTCCCTAGCACATGATAATACTACTACGGTTAATTGTTATCAACGGCTCTTAACCTAATGAGTAGTGGCGAATTTGAATGTTGTTTTTCAGTTTTTTGTTTAACGTGCAAGCGAACAATGGTATGTACCTACAAGAAAATGGAGTAAGTTATTTATGAACTAAGGGAAATAGTGATAAAGCTAATAATTATCGTACAAAGATCCTTCTTTATACCCGTGTACAAAAAAGGAGAGTAATGTTTTTCGAGTATGTAAGAGTCTAGACTCGTACTCATGGTAATTTATGACTTAATCGTCGTATCTTAGGAAAATGAAAGCATCCATCTAGCAAAACACGCCGCGACTGTCATCCATAAGGCGGCAAAGAGCGGGGCGGGAGAGTGTTTAGTTTCGTGATTTTATCATGGCTGAAAATTAAATGAAGCGTATAAAGTACGACTTTATACTTGCTGTTACTTGTATCCATTATATTTCCACTGATCATTTATTATGATTTCATATTATATGTTCAGTAATATGAAGCAGTCAATTTAATAATATATTAGACGGTAAGCGTGAAACAAAGCCACTAGATATCATAACGCCCTTCTTTAGTTTGGCGGGTGGAACGGAAGTTTCATTAATTTCTCAAACAAATATGAAGTATGATTCAAATTACAATATTTGAGTAAAGAATACCTTATTAAAAAGGCCTCTATTACGGTTGTGGCCGTATATCTTCAAATTTTCGCGGAAAAAAGACGAAAGGGACCAAAATACTTCAAAAAGTAAAAGTACTCAAGAAAATTATTAAAAATAATAACTAATACGTATTTTTAACTCGCTGGGTGGGTGCAATAGTGGCACAATTCAAAATATTTGATTTTTTACCTTACTTCAAAAACGTGTTCTACAAAGCTTATTTTATACCATACAATATAGGCTTAACTCAAAAGTTTAGGCAATCTTCCCATAGATGGTTCTCGTGCCACTACTGCCGAGTAACAAAATAGCCTGTCCTTTTCTGCAACACTGGCTCTCTTTTAGTGTGCCGCCAGGACTCGCGACAAAGGCACGCCCGTGTTTATGCAATAGTGACACTTTTGAGTTGTGCCGATATTGTATTTATTACGTAAACGTTTTTTGGATTGTGACCTCTTTATATACAATAATTAATCGCACTTTTAGAATTATAGTGACCTAATTCAAACATTTTGAACTTTCGATTTTGAGTCATAAATTTAGTACCATAGAGACCTAAGTCGAAATTCAAAATATGTGGATTAGGTCACTATATTTCTAAAGATGCGTTATGTGCAATAGTTCAACGTGTACTCAAGAAAAACGAAAAGAAAATTACTTTATTCGGATATACCAGAGCGGTAAGTACCTACACTACACTATTAATATAAATTGGCTTTGTCCTTGACTAAAGCCGTATTCTTAAAATATGATCTAGCTAAGTGGACAGAATCTTATACCTAATATAGCAATCAATCCTTTATTTGATTTATTTATTTACTAAATATTAGTTAGAGGAAATACCTACCTATAGTTTAGCTACTTAGGACAAGTTCTAAACCAAAAATAATTGGTTTGTCTATATCTATACTATTATTATATTACACAGTATGTAATCGTTAAGTGTGACTAGGGGCCTATTGGATAATAAAGTACAGTCACCAGCAAAAATATATTGCCCAACATTGGCCGCAAAAATATGTATCTGACATGCTCTTATACAGTCAGTAGCAGAAGTAGCTAAGCGGGCCGCGTGTTCAAAATGACCAACGCACGTTCTTAATTTCTCATTAATAAAGTTCATTTTTAACAAGCGACCCACTTAGCTACTTTTGCTGCTGACTGTACCTCTAGTAATAAAGACATGTCAGATATTTTTGCAGCCAATGTTGGATAATATATTATTGCCGGTGACTGTACAAGTGAATAGTATCTATTAGTGTTTTGTCTCGTAAATAAAACTACAAAATGAGACAAAATCCTAATACTATTAGCTTGTATTTAATTATACAATAGGCCCTAGGCGATTATTCCGTAACTATAACAGATATAAAAAAACTGATATCGAAAGTGCGTTATTTAATGAGCAAAATGACATCAATAACTTTTTAAAAATCAAACGAGAGATTTTGATATTAAACACTCCCATTCATTTATTATGAGATTAGTAGAAAGGTTTTAGTTTCCTGTTTAATCCCAAAATTTTGGATACTTCTTGTTTGATTTCTAAATAGTTATTGATGTCATTTTACTCATTGGGTAACGTACTTTCGATAACAGTTATGTGTGTATGTATGTAACGAATAAACTCAAAAACAACTAGGCCAAAATTCTTTCACAATTCGAATGCTATATTATTCCAGATTAACATAGGCTAGAATAGTATTAGTACCCGGAGCGAAGCGAGGGCAGGTCACCAGTTAATACTATTTATTTGATGTTTATTTTAATTACTTTGTTTTTTTTTTCAGATCAATAAAACCAAACACATTCGAAAACAGAAGTTTTTCTGATTTAGATTACAATCAGATGAAACAACTGTTTAAAGGACGTGGACGTGCAATGCAAGAAGCCGCTAAGGCTCTTCGTGAATCACCACCGACTATTAGTGAATTCGAATTATACGAAAGCCAATTGAAATCTATAGATAATCTTGAGCAAGAACACAGACCAGCAACACCTGTACCAAGTTATAAACCGAATAGTGACCGCATCAATATAGATATAATATTGTCTTGAGAAGTATTGAGGCTTGAGGTTAATTTTTTTTTCTCAAACAGACATAATGTGAGACTAATTAATGAGACTGTTTTTAGAGACTAAAATAACTACTTAAATCTCTTAAGGTTGTACTTAAAAAAATGTTGTTATTTTTATAGAAGTTTAGTAAACATACTTATTAGTAACAATAAACTATCAACAATTTAAAAGAGTATTTATTTCGTAAAAACCTGATTAACATCGTGTATGTTTTTCTTATTTTAAAACTAAGCTTCACTATGATGTTCAACGAAATAATAAGAGTTAACTCAAAAATCGTAAATATCCTTTTGTGCAATAGGGGCACAACTTTAAATACCTATATTTATGCGTTTATAATTTAAAATACCAAAAGTATATAAAATATAGATATAATTCATTTGAAGTATAATACCATCAGGAATATAAAAAAAAAAACAAGAGTATGATAATACTTATTTAATTAGGTTATTTTTTACATTATTGTTGCCTGCAGCCAAGTTTTATAACTTTGGCAGTCCTTTTCTAGACATTTTGATATTTTGACTTATGCCACTTTTGCACTCACCCAGCGAACTGATCCTTCGTTTTTAACCTGATTTTTTTAGACATAAAAAAACGTCTCCTGAAAAGTTGGCTTTATGCATTTATTCCCTTATTATAAGGATACGACGTTCTGTGGCCTTAGCGAATTAAAGTTCGGGGTTTTTAAAAAACCTTACTTACCTTGCTTGAAAATGCAGCTCTGTCATACACCCCACTAAACTGACGCATATCGTATGGTAGAATAAGAAGTTTTAACAAACCTATTTATCATTTTAATGTAAATTTCAACAAAAAATCTATATTGTATATGTGTATTCACGGACGCGATTTCATTTACAACTATGGTGTATTTGTCGGTCGTATGAAAAATTTGGGATATATTTATAAAATGCATATACATATAAAACAAACACTTCGTTTGGTAGACAACATATACAAACACCAAAACATTTTTGTGACATGACAGTGTAAACTGATTGTCTATTTTTAGAATATTTCGGTCCTTCGTGTTCGTGATCAGCATGATTCTCTGTTTCGTCCTGATCCTGCAAGTCTGGTTCAAGGTGTGCGACAGCCCCGTGATCGTATTAACGAGAGAACTAAACTTTTATTTTTTCAGTTTAAACTCTTTGGGATTGTAAGTTTACTCCAAAGATCCCCAGAGGTCCTAGCCAAGATGCGTACGCAAACCAGCGTTTCTATTCGTTTCGTTTTTAAACCAATCGCGTCCCTGGTAGATCACGTGACTTTTCGTATGACGTGATCAACCAGTGACGCGTTTGGTTTACCACTTTGGCTGGTCCGTTTCGTAGAGGATACCTGCGACTGACAAAATATAGTGTTTTATGTTTTATTAAGCTCAGGCGAGATACTTACGCTATTCGGTTAATAATTTGCTGACTTATTAACGGAGTGTAGCCTAGCCTGATTGGACCGAAGATTTTTTAAGTCACACTTATCAGCGAATTCACCAGCGACCATAACTTGACCCTTCACTGTGTATACAAAATGTGTTTGAGAAGGTTTTGGTAGTGCGTAAGTCGTATTGACGCAGCTCTGCTTAGGTCGTTGGTGCCTAATGCCATACAACACCTAAGAGGGTGTTAATTTATCCGGGGGAGTCAGCACATCACTTTGAATGCATAATACGAGTGACATGGTGTAATCAAAAGCGAGTTGAATTGTGTTTCAAAACATTTAATCTACAATATTATGTCATAATAGAACGAATAAAATCATCATGCAATAGATAAACATTTTACTCAACATGGTGTTATTGTTTCTGACTTCAAGCGACTTCTAATAAGTATAGCCATTTCAATATTAAAACACTTTTCGTAGGTCTTAATGGCTAGTAGTTTTAGCGTCTTTGACTGCATGCAGACTTTCTTTAACAAAAACTGTTCTTGTGACATACAACTTATATATCTAAGTTTACAAATTATGACAGCACATTTAAGACAAAATATCATTATAATTATAATTCAATAGCCATATTATACCTTTGGAACTAATATGTAGGTACATAATTACCATAACCTTGTGATAACGACTTCTATAATAACGCTACGCGCTTTACACACATTTAGACGTTTAACTATGTAAAGTGCCTGGTTTTCCACGGATAAACATATATATGATTTTTTTTTATGAATATCAGAGGTCAATGTTACATAAATATACAAATATACTGCAGTCAACATTGATTCACTTTTGGATTAATCATCATCGGCAAACATCAAGGTTAGCCAAGTTTATATCATTTCCCTTCATTATCTCACCCGAAGCCATCCACCTACTGATTTAGACACGTCCCTATCAGATAAGGTAGCTGATTGAATAATAAACTTCTAACGAGACACGACTCGGCGATCTAAACATGGCGGCGCGGCGGCCATCTTGGATCGATCGCTTTCATCTGCGCCGACGCAATAAATCTCGCGCGCGGTCGTCAGTCGTGCCTTGACATTGACAACGTATAATTTCAGAGTTCCTCGAAAATAGAGAAGCGGATAACATGTCTGGATAGTAACTTTAACTATACGTTCTAATACGAAAGGATTTTTATTCAACCTTAGTAGCTAGACCTACTTTTATTTAATTTTGAATGATAAAATACGTAACAACGGTTGTAAAGTACTAAGTAAATAGAAAAAGCAATATAAAAATTCAAACAATTATTTTTTATACATGCTCTCTCTTAACTGCTTCTTTTCAATTTTGATGTCTCTTTTTAAAATGCACCATAGTCTGCAACAAAAACACATGGTATCGTATCTTTTTACTGAAATTTAACAAAAATTAAGACAAAATCGTGAATTTGCATTTGTATCATTCATTTGGTTTGCATTTTACAAAAGATAAGTTAGATAGGTACGTTAAGGCCCACTTGCAACACACTGGGTTATCAATAATATCATCATTAACTCAGAGTTACATTTTAACTCCTGTCAGATTCATACCAGGACTGTCAGATTAACTCTAGGTTAAGTCTTAACTCTAGATTTTTTTTTGTGTAAGCCATCGTAATAAGAGCAAATGAAAAAAAAACATAGGTTATAAATTACTATACTAATTAATTTTTATTTAATTTATCCTCTTTCTCCTCTTTCTGATTTGTTGATTAAACTTGGATACTTTAAAAGCAGTAAACATTATTATGTCAACGTAAGAAGTCCACTAGGAGATAATACTCGTAGGCTTTTCCAAAGAACCCTTTGATGACCTAGTCTTTCACTGTTACGAAACACCGCTCTGAATAGCATCAAACAGATACCATCACATAAAGACTGCGGTAAACAGTTAGGCATTTAAATGTTTATAAGAATAACCTTAGAGTGCAAAAGTAGAAGATCTCAACGATGCTCAGGAAGGAGAAACCGAGGAAGAGCCCCAGCAGCCCGCCGCAGTTGGCCAGGAAGTCCGTCAGCCCGAACAGCTCCGAGCGCCGCATCGACACGAACTGGGGCTCTTTGAAGTATAACTCTACTCTCGAAAAGTTAAGTCTGTAAAATTCAAATTTGTTCACAATTTAATTCTGTTCTTATTTGTACAAAACTTCCCAAACACACAGACACACATTTATCATACAACTTAAAGAAGCATGAGTCTTATTACAAACATAATAAACACTGCTACTGTTTCCTCATATGTGGATGACGTTTTCGCTATACTTTCAAGGAAGAGTGGTGGCCTGACTTAACCATCTTAAAGCAGTGCAATGTGACCTCTTCTTTTTAAAATTTAGTAACGTCCAATCAGAATGGGCGTTTGTATCGTCAGTGAATCGAAAGTCCACACACACACACCCACCGATTACTTACGGGCTGACCCACGTTACGTGCACGCTGTTTGAACATGTTAGACAAGTGTAGAAAAGAGCGGGTATGGGGGGCAGAGTTAGTTAAGTGCGCCGTGAGTCAAAGTACTACGGTACTTGCCAAACGGCGCAAAGGGCCGTATGTCAAAGGCGTGACGGACTCTATTGGACTCCGATTCCACCGGAGATTAAACATAAGAGCAAGATAAACGTGGACAACGCTTCCGTCACTGTCGCACTGACATTCTGGTCAGAAAGTGACAGATGTGTTATCCACGTTTACCTACGTCGATAAACACGACCGTGTTAGCCCCCAGGGCTGGGATTCTACACGGTAATAACTATATTGTATTTGACCTATTTTCGTATTGTCAACGTTTTCATAACTCTTATGTCATTTACAATAATGGAGACTGTGACATAAACGATTCTAAAACACGTCAAACACGATATCGTTATAACGCAGTTGAATAGAGGCCCAGGTGTATATCGGGATACCCTGTGACTATGGAAATGCATTCCTAGAAAAACTAGTCAGAATATTTCTACGATTACCATTGGTACCTACTCGAGAAAAGGCGATTGAGATTGGACGTCGCCCTGATTGTAGTCAAATTATCAATTCCCTAGTCTGGAAATTATTCTTAGAACTGATAAAAACAATTCGGGTTACATTGTATGACTTAAAAATCGAGCCAAGACACACACATACGGGCCATGATCAATCACGACTACACGAATTATTATCCATAGGTTTTCTTAACTACTTATACTATAAATTTTAACCGTGACAATCAGTTTATACTCGTACCAAAAAAATATGCGGTGACGCCCGCACCCTTTAATTAATTATACTTACGAGTCATCATGAGCCATCTTATAATCAGACAATGCTTTTTTTAAAGCTTTTTGATTTTTTTTGTAGTCAAAATTTGTTTTAAGGATCTCAGCATCATATTGTATGCTGTTGCAAGATGGAAGGCAGTTGCACCTGTTTTTCATGCTCTCATTTAGTGCGTGTGATTGGGATACTAATTCGTCTAAAATATATAGAAAAAACATGTAAAGAAATGTTATTATTATGATTTCATCTGAAGTAGGTACTATATTCGTTTCTAAATAAAGTTACCCTGAGCGTCTGCAACGCAACGTTTGCTTGAGGCTGAACATATTTCTGCACTGTTTGAATCTGAAAAAAGCAATTAAGACTTAAAATAAAATTCTGTTGTAGAAACATTTCCTTTAGAGTTATTATCGTCATAGCTTATTATTATTTCGTTCCATTTAAGTACATCAGAATTATTGTACTGATGTATTGCCATTTATTGTTTTAAATAAGTTGTATGGATGGACTGTAACAAACAGATTTAATAGAAAAAATGGCTAGAGCCGTATTTAAATATTGCATCAACTGGGTGCCTTATTAGGTATAATTTATTCTATAACTTATTATAAAAAAACAACTCACGTGGCATATGAAACCAAACACAGCCGCACCTTTCATATGTATAGAGAGACAAACACTCAAGTCTGCAGTTACTCGGTGTATAAGTGTTGAAATATTGCAGTTTACGATCCTCGGGAAAGTAGCATTGTCGCCTGTGTAATTTAAAAATCAAAACAATGCTAAAACACTAAAAGACAAAACATAATGAATAAACCTAAAAATACTTTTTAGCTTAGGAGGCTCTGACACTCAATGGCATTTGATAAATCTTGAGAACGATACGTCAAGAACATGAGCATGACGTGGTCGTAATATGCTAAATAATCAAAAAAAAGGATGATGTTTTAAAGTCACGACAATAATAATAATTATAGCTAAAGTGAACTTACAAGCTATAACTGTACTTCTTGAGTGTTTCCGATGTGTTTAGCGCGCTGAATTTAAGAGCTAAAGAAGTCCGTTGCCCAGGAATAGCTGCATAATAGTACAGAGAAGACTGGGGCATATCAGCTGGATGGTGTAGATAGATCTAAAGCAATAACGCGAAATAAAATAGAGGAATTTAGAAGCTAAAATGTATATAATTATTATTATTTACTAAAAAAAAACAGTAATGTCTGAAGGAAACAAACTATTTCCAATCTAGATTTCATCGTTAATTTCTTTTTTTTTTTAAATTCCAGATGTTATATCATTTTGGTTATACACTTATTCTTTTTAACCGGCTTTTAAAAAAGGAGGAAGTTCTCAATTAGTCGCGATTTGAAAATAAAAAAATTGTTTGATTGGGTACACTCTCTTGTTGTTCTCATTTCCAGCACGTCAGGAACTGATGATAGGATCTTGGAAAAATCAAAGGAATCAAAGGAACTCCTTAAATATAGATTATTTCTATATTGGTGGACGACATAAAAGTATTGTTATGATCACTAAAAGGTATGAAATAAAATAAATGTTTTAAACAACTAAAAACCGTCTTTAAAATCAAGAAATTACTTCTTTTAAAATGTTGGGTATTGTTCAGTCCGACTGAAGTCGACGTCCCGCTATATTTTTAACGAAAAGCCGAATTTAGTTGGACTGACCTATTTTATTAACTATCACTTTAAAAGAAGTTTATTCTTGCATTTTGAAGTACATTTTTAGCGATTTAAAACATATATTTTACAAGGAGGAATAGTTGGAAATTAATGTGCTCTTAAACCTAATTTCATTAGTAATCTCATGAGTGCAAAATATGTTCCTAGTGTTCCTACCCTGAAAATCACAAAGCAATTCCCTATGCTTATCATTTAACTACCTGTCCTGCTGTCCACAATGATTCATAAAAGTGATAGCATAATTGCATAGAAATGGGTCAGTTTTTAACTAGTTCGAAATAAACATAAATAATTACGAAACTTCGATTCTATCAAGTCAAGCTTTTCTGTAATTATTTCGTTACCTTAAATCCATTAGACACGCTGTTGCAAAGGTCGTCGGTATCTGCGGGATTTTCCATGAGTATAAATTCAAGATCAGGTTTTGCACCATTTTCCTGAAAAAAAAAGGCTTAATATTGTCTCTAGCTTAGCCTACGTCCGCGTACCGGAAAATGCAGCGCCGGTAGACCTCCAACAAGGTGGTTAGGTACTAGTGGCAAACCTTGGACTTCTTTCGGCTGAAATTATAATGAGTCATCATCATTGACTAGGGATAATTACACTTTAGCTCTTGTATAAGCCTGAAGAGTAAATGTTCTTAATTCAGTTTTAAGTTTATTAAGACAAGAAACTTGTGACACTACCATGTGACTAAAAGAGGAAAACTAAATATCTAACTAAACGTTCAGAATACTAGTAACTGAAATAATATCAAAAGGCCAGCGAGATCGTCTAGAAGATTGGTAGGAATATGTTGTGACGTAGCAATCTAGCTTCAGAAGATTGATGTATGAGAAGATAGTAAAATGAGTTTATAGTTCGCCACAAAGTGTGGTAGGAGGCACCTCCGCCGCCCCCTACTGTAGGCCTCGTCTCCTTACGGGACAGCCTTCCAGCGAGGACTCGGAAGGAGTATGAAGCTAGGGTGAATACAAAAGAACGAACTAAAAGTCTTTGTTGGATATTGTACGTTACAGTCAACCAAGGGGAATAAGAGGGATCCACAATAGAGAGTTGGCCCTACATTTTTTATCAAATATGAGAATATTTGCGCTCTCTAGGAAGGATTTATAAACTGCCAAAGGAATAGTGGAAATGGAGGGCGTGATAATGCATATGGATGAAGGTGATGAAGAAGCTGATCTGGCAAGCCTTTGGATTTCATTCCTGCTTCCAGATCCTAGCACGATATCTCCAGTGCTAGTCCCTAATCATGGGCATTCAACCGCCTCTTTTATAATCCCGTAGGATAAAGGTAGCTTCATTAGAGCCATTTCAGGTTTGTTATAAGCGTCTGCTACGCTAGCCTCCGTGGAGACTGTGAAGGAACTCAGAGGCAACGTCCAGCAAGACCTTAGTCTACATCTGGACTCCAAAACATCATTTGGTGCTTAAGTCCGTATCACTTGAAGTTACACAAATCTGAAGGACTATGTAGAGCTTTTGTTATAATAAAGATAAAGTATAGCACTGGGTTTTATTGAACCAGGACCTAGTCAGGTCAATAAAGTCGAAACTCTGTGGAAGGAATAAGTATTAAACATAAAAGCATTGATCAAATATCTAGGGATCTAGTTCAAAAACTCACCAAATTAGACTTGCTTATTATGTATTTATTGTAACAAATTTTACTTGTGAACTTCACATGAACTCTGATATCAATTTTCCTCTTATTAGAAATAAGCTAAATATTGTCAAGACTAAAACACAACTGCCTCTCTCCAGGGCTAAAATGAAACTGCCTTTCGTCAGGACTAAGATACAACTGCCTTTCTCCAGGGCTAAAATACAACTGCCTTTTTCTAAGGGCTTTTGTTTCTCGAATGCGTCTGCGCTACTTTTAAATTTAAGTATAGTTTTTCTAAGAAAGGAATTTCCAGCCAATTACACGAATTACTTAAAGAGCCCATTCACTAATCTAATATGGCCTAAAGGTCACACTACACTCTGTACTTATGTTATTAAGGTACAACTACATCATCCAATTTACATTTGTGAGAAGGACAGACGGCTCTGATAGGGTCGTCGTGTCACAAACTAATATGCTTTCTTTTTTTATACTAAGGTATTTGAGGAATGTGTTCATGGCGAATGTGTTAATCCGGGTGGTAGCCGGGTTAGAAAAGTGCTTTTTCATATCTTGCCGTGGATGTCTTAAGAGGCGACGGAGGGAATAATTAGCACTGTTAAGCCCATCGGGGCTTGCAACCTAATTTGTACACTGGTATAAATATTATTATCTTAGCGTGTTTGTTTGTTCTTTTTACTCAGATCGACCGAGCCAAATAAAGTATTCTGCATTTCACTATTGAAACAGTTCCGTCGTTCCGTCATTTTTTTTTTTTTTTCTTAATTTAGTGTAAACAAATTATTATTTATCATTTAATTTTATAGGTGTCTAAGTGTTGATTCGATGATGGAGTAGGAAGGTGGCAACAGAATTTCCGGTACACGTTACTATACTAAGCATTTAACTTTTGAAGCAGTTCCGTCGTTCAATCATTCAAATTAGATTTTTTGTAAAATGAAATATTGTAGTAGTCTTATTAGTGTTGAATCGATGATGGAGTCGGAAGGTGGTAACAGAATCTCCGGTATACTTTACCGATTTTGGGCTCGTTACATTATTTTTGATAAGCAGCAGATCTCTTTGCGAAAAATTACAGTTGGCAACAAAAGCTCGTCTGAGAAATTAAATTCTGGTTTAGAAATAAATTGTCATACAAGATTAAGTTTATATCATTAGTATTGTTAGTTAATAGAAAAAAAACATTAAAATTATTGTTGTTTTGTTGTGTTGTCATGCATATCTAGTAAATAGTAATTTAAAAAAAAAAACTTTTCAGTCCCTATTCATAACCTTTTATCACCCACTTTTAAAGAACTTAGCCGGCTAGTTAATATTTGGCAACACGAATGCGAAGGATAATAGTTTCACGCAATAATAAATAATAAAATTACAAAGTTGTACATACATACATAACGTCACGCCTTTATTCCCAGAGTGGGGTAGGCAGAGCAACAGAATACCAACAACTCTAAACTTGTTGATAATTCTGTAACCACATTTTGCATTCAGGCTAAGATGTTTGTGTGGTTGCCGGGTTAGAATAGTGCCACTCCATGTCTTCCCGTGGATTACAAAGTTGTGTAATGAGATAAAGTAAAAAAAGAGTTCGTTTTCTTACTTGACCACGTCTTGGAAACACATTTTTACTTAGTGAGCTGTACCCATAGTCATAATGCCATCCTGTAATTTTGTCGGTTGAATCTAAATATTTGTATGCTGTTTGAATGCTGCAATCAGAAATAAATCATTTTGAAATCATGTCAGTATTCAAATAAAGTTCTTGTTATAACATCAAATAGAAAATGATTTATAACCTGCCATTTTTGAAAATATCTGTATTCGCCAAGGCGTTGAAGTTAAAACACACCCCTTCACTTGTTAACACCTTATTAAACAATGTTGAACAAAGTTTAACTTTTCCTCTCCAGTGACAGTTTTTTGGAAATATTTCAGAGCTTTTTGGTGCAATCTGGAATAGTTGAAGTAAAAAATTAGTCATATGAAGCCCTCATCAATCTTCCTGCTACCAATATGATACCAAATTATTTCGACGTGGTCAGCCTCGATGGTCGTCACCTTATCTTTGATGCTCGCGATCCAGGGTTAGCTTCACGGTTAGCATAAGCACATAATTCTTCCTGAATCCTGCATGCTTTCTATGAAGGTGCGGAATATCGCGATGGACCGCCATTAATATAAGAAAGAAGTAGTAACAATATTTGTATCTATATAAGTTTGTTTATCATTATCTTGAACCCATAACACAAGCTTAGAGCTTAGTTTGGGACTGAGTAAATTTATGTGGATGTTTTAATACAAAAACCTACATACATTTTATTCCCCTAGAATGTAGTTATTTTTTAATGTCTTACGCATCAGTACCTACCTCTTCAATGTTCTTCACAACAGATTCATTAGAGAACGTCTGGGTTATCTTGAATTCATTTTTAGTACAAATCATTATTGCACTATCCAACTTTTCCATTTCTCCTGGGATTCTGTTAAAAATGGTCTAATGTTAGTTTTGCATAATCTTATTTTTGACTTTGCTGTATTAATTTTAAAAGTCTACCAGCGCTTTGACAAGTCTATAAAGAAAAAGCGCCGCACTAAGCGCAAGGTATATGATTTAATAACATTATATTTTAGAAGAACGTGTTAAATTACAAACAAGTAAAACAAGCAGTAAAAACCTTTAGTAGAAATTAGATGTTGATTGAAAAGTTAGTGAAACTTGAAAAGTATGCTTGAGGTGATGATGTCTTTAGCATGAAATTTATAATATTAACAAACTACACCAATTTCAGTGATTATGCCGTTTAAGTAAAAAAATCATTACTTCTTTAAGTCTCATGAAAAAATACTTTTAACAGACTTACTTTTTACCAATTATCACCTTATTTCGTTTACCAACATAATACTTAAACGTCGTGGAATAATTAAAGATACTCTGTTTTATTTTCCACTGGGGGCATATTGTTACCGATGGAAATGGTACCTGAAATAATAACGTATTAAATTTTCAATCTTGAAAACATACTTGTTATAACGACCCATTTATACCTGCTCGATTGTCAAAATCATGTAATTTTAAATAATGCTTGATAACCTTTCTCATTTCATTCATGTTATAATTACACTAGCGACTCGCCAGCGGCTTTACCCCGCCGGTTTTTTTTTCTTTCCTATAACTTTGGGGAATGAAAAATAGTTTACGTCCTGTTTTCTGACCTACCAAATATACACACAAAATTTCATAAGAATTGGTGAAGCCGTTTCGGAGGAGTTTTGTTACAATTTCATACATTCGACTAGCGACCCGCCAGCAGCTTCAAATCACTTAGCGCTATGAAAATAGATGTTGGCCGATTCTCTGACCTACTCGATATGCACACAAAATTTTATTAAAATCGGTCCAGCCGTTTTAGAGGACTTTGGCAACGAACACCGCGACACGAGAATTTTATATTAAAGGTTTTGTTTACCGTTATTGATTTTTTTTACGTTAAATTTTATTAAAAGTCACATAAATTCGAAGTAAGTTTATCTGTCTGCTTGTCATCCTATCACAGCTCAATCGCTTAGCAGATTATGATTGAATTTGGTATGGAAGATGACATCTTCGATAATTTTTCCTCCTACAAAATCTGGAGTATTAACGCCCTGAAATGTGATATATACGCTCTGACGGGACAACTTAAACTCGCCGGTTAATAATATTTGCGTCAAGTAGAAAAGTTAATTGAAAAGTTTAAATCAGACAAGCGCCTAACAAATTCACGTTCGAGGAATTGGTAAGAGCACACGTGTAGATATTCACGTACGTCTAAAGCTTCCTGTATTATATATATTTTAACTATATTGTGCTGTGGTTTTGTTGAATACATAAAGAAAATAAAATAAAATGTATGTATATGCATGTATGTGTATTTAATTATATGTATATACGTTGCATGATATTCTGTTCCATTATTTTTATTATTTTCTCTTTATGCTTTAGTTCGTACGATATTGCACCTCAAACAACAATTTTCTGATTTGCGTGGTAGAGAATGCCATTAGGCATTAAGTCCACCTTTTGTACTTAAATATGGAGTGTTTTGCAATAAAGATTAACTAAATAAAATAATTGCATCCCAGTTACTAAATATCTAATACACAAGATGTATGCCTACTGAAGTCGCAAAAATAAGCTATACTGAATTTTTCCTTAGATGATTAGAATAATGACACATTAGCCTTAACCTTAAAACCTTAATCTTATGAGTTAGTATGTGAGCAATCTGCGTTTTAGATTTGATTTTATTTTCTTAGCATACTTTGGAAACAATGATAATTTTGCTTAAACAGATTATAGAGTTCCATTTCGTCATATTAATAAAGTGACATCTGTCATTCTAATAATCTAAGAAAATAATCGGTTAAGTCCGAATTATAATCGCTGGTAAAAGAAGTAAAGTCTGTGTCAATTGAACTTGAAAAAGATGTGGATATATTAGTACTTATTGACACCATAACCTCAAATATTCACCAAGCGGGCGCGTTTTAGTAAAAATAACGTAGAATGAATAGTTGTTTCATACTGATTTAGTGTATAGATCGGTTCACTAATGTTTTACCAAATCATTATTTGATAAACTACTTATACCATTTTACAAACTTACATTTGGCAAAATGGTACTTCCCGCAGCATTATTTTAATTTTCTTTGTGGTCAAAAGTCTATCCTAACCTAACAAGGCTAGGATAGGCTTATCTAATAAGGCTATGTAACATATATAATATGTAATGGTTTAAGCACAAACACTGTTTTTGCGAAATTAACGTTTGCAAAATGATAGTTTGCCAAATGATAATATGGTCAAAAGTACGGACCCCGTATAAATCATTGCAAAGACCTCACTTGATCATTCAAATTACGTGATTATCGAGTAATCATAGTAAATTGGTCCGTTTGGTTTTGTTATTATCTTGACTTTAAATAATTCAGACATTATTTACCTCTCCGACGGGAATCATTCGTTCGTTGAAGGATACAATGACGGGGCTAAACCACCACTTGTGCCACACTCGCTCGATTAGGATGAAGCACAGAACCAAACTGATCACGAACGTGATTATCCAAAATATTCTGAAAATCATATTATATCCATATTTACACAGTGTACCCCATCAAAAAAAATTGTGAAATGACAGTAAAGTTCATTATTTAGAATGTTAAATGATGATGCTTAAGAATCAACGAATAATAGACACGTACTTCTCTATAGCGGTGAGGCCTACTTCAGTGATGTACCGTAGACCATGAAGTGTGGTATTCTTCGCAAAATCTAGGAAAAGATCAATTATGAGAAGCTTTTGCCGTTTCCTCCGTTGCTTTTTTATGTGGCAGACCATTCCGAAGTCGCCCGGTACGCCCGTGTCTTCTCTGAAAGATTAAAATTTTAAACCAACCAACTTTTATTTTATTAAGTCACTAGCGACCCGCCCTCGCTTCGCTCTGGATTAAAGTATTATACATATAAAACTTCCTCTTCAATCTCTCTATCTATTAAAAAAAACCGCATCAAAATCCGTTGCGCAAGCTTCGACGAAAGAAATTTTAAGACACATTTTTCTACACCTTCGGTTACATTGTTCAAATTTTACCAAGGATCCCTAATTTTTTTCAAAAAGAAATGTAGCCTATGTCAAATTGGAAGAATGTAGTATTCTATTGGTGAAAGAATTTTTTAAATCGGCCCAGTACTTTTTGAGCCTATTCATTACAAACATACAAACATACAAAAATAGGTACAAATCTTTCCTCTTTATAATATTAGTGTAGATAACCATTTTATAATATATTTATATTTCTTACTAGCTGTTCGTACCCGGTGTCACGGCTGACAGTTATGCACACAGTAAAATAATATTCATTGAGCAACATATAATTTTAAACTAAATCTAAATCTATAGGTCAAAAGTACAGGTGTTTAGATTTTTTTATGGCAAGGAAAAGGCACACGAGCACCCAGGCCACCTGATGGTAATTGGAACCCTTAGAGACATTTGAACTCTTGAAAAATAAAATTGTAAGACTGCAATTCTAAGACTATAAATGCGTACAGCTACAGCTCTGTACAAACTATTATTTTCACAAGCTATATCTTGCTTTTTTATAACTTTCAGGTTTAATCCATTACATATATCAGCGGTTTAAATTGGCTCCTAGGTATTTTCATTTAATATTTACTCATTGAAAAAAGGAGGCAGACGAGCAAGCGGATCATCTGATGGTAAGTGATCACCGCGGCCCATAAACACTCGTAACACCTGAGGAATTTCAGGTGCGCTGTCAGCCTTTGGAAAAGAGTAGGCTAATTTTTTGAAGACCCCAAGAAGTAGCATACTTACATACAAACATAAATCACGCGTGTTTCCCAGAAGGATAGACAGAGACCACTTCTTTCCACCTGCTACGATCCTGACAAACCTCTTTCGCTTCTTCCACATTCATACATCGAGTGCATGCACGTCGGTTTCGGGTACTTAAGATTCGGCCCTTTTCCAGTATTTACCCGATTTGATTCAAAAAAGTAAGCCTAGGGCGGCCCCTTCCGACTCTTCCACCCACTATCGCACTGTATATTTCTTTCGTCAATCGTTTTTCATCAATGCTTACCAAATTACCGAACCATCGAAGCTTTTCAATCGTAGTCACTATATCTTCTTTCAGACCACACTTCTCTATGATATTTCATTCCTTGCTCTATCAAACAGTTTCACACCACACAGACTTTAAGAAGAAAGAAGAAACAAGTTTTAAAAAAATCTAATAATATGAGTAAATATTTGATTCACAATTTTTAAAGTTCAACAAGTACTTCAATATTCTCTTGAGGGATTTTACCTCTAAAACATGCATATGGCTCATGTTGTACGAGTAGATTAAAGTAATGTAACTTACTCCATTTTTTCCGAGCAGAACTGTTCACTGTGACGTTGTATGTGCAACTGGAAATTTTCCAAGCGAATTTGTTACAGGATCATTAATTGGGTTAACATCTTTTTTAATTAAAACAAAGTGACAGGCGACATTGTTGTTTACTAGCTGATGCTAGGGGCTGAATGTCCACCAAAACAACTTACGGCTCGTTTGATCTTTTTCCTCTGGGTGAGTTGAAAAGGGACACAACGAGCGAAGTTTCAGCTCCCTGTGGACCAAGGCCGCTTTGCAATTATAGCAAATGTATTTAATTAGTGAATATTGACCTGCACCTTTTTGTTCATGATGATAAGTTACCTTTTTGTTGTAAGTTAGTACCCGGGGATTATCATTCTATTAAACTGAACGTGAGGAAAAGAAATAAGTTATTATATACGCAGCAGGTACTAATGTTTTTATAAGCTCCATTATTTATTTTTCATGGCTTGGAAAAGGCAATACTTGGCATGGTAATTTATTGCACTTTGCATATTTTAGGTGCTTGAAGTATTTTCAATTCCACTATAGGTATAATAAAAAAATTGATACCAATGACAATCATATTCATAAGAATAAAAAGCACTAGTTCGAACCCATTGATCACATTGGTCATTGTTTGCGTCAATATAAAACCGTGCGCCGTTAGTTTGATCCTTTAAGGGATAAGTTAGATGTAAGATATTATTATATTCTAATAATTATTATTAATGTTATTATTTTTATATTATTTTTCTAATAAAATGATCGTTGATAAATTCCTTAATTTTTATGTGTTACCTGTCTTTGTCCGCAGTAAAATTGTGCGCAAGGAGAGTTTCATTAATCATTATCATTATTAGTACCTATAGGGTAAATGTAGGCTTAGCGTCTTTAAGTCCATGTGGGGCTAGATAAATAGTTGCATTCGGCAATCGTTAACGATTATGTGTCGATTGAAAAATTTATGGAACTGCCGTAAGCCACCGAGATAGTACCACGTTTCCACATAATCGCTAACCATTGTCAAATGCAACTTGTTTAGCCCCACTGGTACGAGTTTTGTTAAGAATAGTGATTTTGTAGTCTAAGTAATTTGAGTAAAATTGTTACAAATTTACAGACAAGATTAACTTTGAACTGTTATAAAAAAGCTCAGCTTATGTGTGTGCATTTTTCTTGATCTATTAGCAAGACAGCCGATAGTCCGACTCATAATATTATTATGTTCATTGCTTATTTATGTCACGTATTATTAACAATGGGGTGTTTATCAACTTGCTAGAATTATACATGGCATTGTCGGTGGTCTTCGCAATGGTTTATCCATGCAGATTATAAAAACTAGTGAAGTGCGAGTCGGACTCGCGGAACGAGGATTCCGTACCGCCGCACAGTAGGTATAACAGTCGAATTATTTTGAGTTTACCACTGACAGATAAATAGTTATTTCTAAATCGGTAGACGTGGGTAACAGTATTCAAAAAATTGCTTCATTTGTGTTAAAGTTGAAAATTAAATGAAGGCAAACTCTCTGTCAGTGGTAAACTTACAGTAATCGTACTTTATTAGATTCTATTTCGAATCAAATCAGTGCGAGTCCATCTCACACTTGACCATTTTTTGGTATTTGTTGTTTTTCCGCGAATCGCCGATCTATCGCTGTGGTGATCGAGTCCCAGACCCCCTACACCCCCGATACATCATTTGCCTCCATAATCATGAAAAATAGAACAAAAACAAGATCAGTTGACAGCTAATTATAAGGAAATGGAATCAAAGGTAATTGAACAAGTTATCAAAAACAACTATTACGTGAAAGCAAATCAGATTTTCTTAATCGTCATAAAATGGCCAATTCGAAAATGTTTTAAAACAAGCGTGGTTGATATTTTTGAAACATCCAATCCTGCAATAATATTTTTACCAATTCGACTTCAAGGCAAACTTGATCTTAGTGAATATAATGTAACAAATCTCTTTAGAAACTTCTGCTAGAGTTAGTCAAACAAAGAATCAGCAATCGGCCGTCTTAAAACACCGTAATTTACCACAAAAAAATACAAAGGTAATTCAGCGCCGGTTCATTATACTATTACAGCGAATACTTACGAGTTTTTTGAGCATTGATAATAGTCTATCATAAAAATCAACTACAAAGTGGAGGGTAGGTAATGATGGAGGATGGACGGACGGACACGCCTGAGGCGACAGAAACGTGTTATTTAGGTTGATCCTACACTACACTGCACCGCAGCGGCGCCGATCAGCATTGTCTGTTGTTAACTCTGTCTGATAGATTGAAGGTACAAATTAAGGCTTTATTTATATATTTAATCGTTTTTGCACGTAAATATTGAGTACAAAAGGTGAACTTTATACCAGGGCCTCTATTCAACTGCGTTATAACGATATCGTTTTTGACCTGTTTCCGTATTGTCAACTTTTTGATAACTTTTATGTCATTTACAATAATGGCGACTGTGACATAAACGATTCTTAAACGTGTCAAACACGATATCGTTTTAACGCAGTTGAATAGAGGGCCAGGTATAAAAACGCAGTTATCAAAACGTTGACAATACGGAAACAGGTCAAAAACGATATCTTTATTACGTTGTAGAATTACAGCCCTGGCCGCCCTGGGCCTCTATTCAGGTGCGTTAAAACAATATCGTGTTTGACGCGTTTAAGAATCGTTTATGTCACAGTCGCCATTATTGTAAATGACATAAGAGTTATCAAAACGTTGACAATACGGATTCAGGTCAAAAACGATATCGTTATTACCTTGTAGAATTCCAGCCCTGGCGATGTGTTGGCCTAGAGTTGTGACCTACGAAGCTAGGTTCGATTCCCGGTATGGGAAAAATATTGATGAGCGACTACCAAAAATATTATCTTATGCGGCGAGAAAATATGCCTTCCAATGAAATGAAAAATAATAGGTACTTAATCCATATTTTTACACTGCGTGATAATAATTAAAAAAGAAAAAGCTTGCTGGCCCATATTTAACTTTTTTACAGTATTAGATAGAAAGATATTCCACTTCGATTTTAATTTCTCAAGTAAGAAATGACAAAAAGCACCTAGATCGATAAAGGTGAGTGGGATCTAAAGTTTACGTTAAACTCTTAACGTAAGATAAAATGACTCCTTGCTACGAGATCCCAATCCAAACGATTGGCTAATTGTCATCAAGTGTGTGGGTTTAATTTTGGTTTTAATTATATTTATACAAATTATTTGTCGATCACGCAGTAGTAATTGAATCATAGTCGGTTCGTCTAGGAGTGTTTACTCTCAGTCGAGTGCTCGCTCCAGTCGCTCTCCCGTCACGGTAGCGCGCGAGTTGTTATGACAGCTTGTGTCAACAGTGGCCAGAGTAAATTGTACGCGATTGTGACTTGACAGAATAAGGATGTTCTGAGCTTTAAGAAAAATGTTCAAAATATTTAATTTGAAGTGCGCAGTTTTATATGTTAACGGTCCAGTTTGGTTCAGTTGCTGTTGTTGTTTTGAAAACGGTATGAATAAAAATGTACGCTACAAACCCGCCATTTTTAGGCATTATTGTTTTGACATAGCTATGTATAGAAAAAAATATGAACGTTAGGAAAAACTTTTATTAAAAGATGTTTTATTACAATTAAAATAAGAACTTTTCATTCAAACACATTTTAGCAAATATCTAAAAATTATCTCCCTAAAAAAAAGTGTATAAATGACGGACTTAATGCTTAAATAATTCTTTACCGGTGTATTTTAATTTTTAAGGTGAAGCAGATATCAAAAAGTACTTTAACTAAATAGCGCGACAAGAAAACAGAACGCTAATACACTAGATACGAAAGATAAACCTTACGGAGCTGTTTCTTAAAACTATACTTATTAGGAGCTTCTTGTATGCGCAAAGGCAAGGCATTTTAGAGACATACTGCTTGAACTGCAAAAAAAATTGGTATGAGAAAGAGCGAGGCAATATTGGCGACTTCTCGACGTCAACACAGAGGTAGTGAATCTTAGAGACGAAGTTGAAGTGCTTTAGAGATAAGATGGTGCTAGGGGGTCTTCAAATACTGAAATCAGATGAGCAGGGATGGTAGGTTCCACCCGCTTCAGTAGCCATTTAAGCTGGGGTTGATAACTTGAGACGTGGTCAAATTCCCTAACGCCAAAGATGAACCTTACGCAGTTTTTACACTCATTAAGGTCTAAGTAACTTATATGTATATGCATAATCAATGTCTCTTTTATGCCAAAGTCTTCATCTTCATGGTGTTTGATCACAAAAAAATATATACAGCATGGGATTCCTCATTAAAGATAGCGGATAATTTCTAGGGTATTCAAATACAATATATATATATATATATATATTAGTATTTTTGAACAAACAAAATACCGGGCAAGAGCATGTCAGACCATGCACAATTATTATTTTTTCATTTTATTGTACCACTTGGTTGGCGTGACTAATATACCAAATTACAGCTTTCTACTACTAATAGTCTCTGCGCTAGGCTGCGGACGGATGGACGGACGGACGGACGGACGGACTGACAGACATGGCGAAACTATAAGGGTTCCTAGTTAGACTACGGAACCCTAAAAATGTCTGATTCGTTTTGGTTACTAATATAATTATTCTGAACGCAATTATACAAACATAATGAAATTTGATAGACCTCAGCTGCGTTGTTTTCGACAAGAATAGTCACATCACTATTTAATTAAACACTAAACTTGAGGGTAAGTGTATTTCGTTTGATCGATGGGCTATACCTACTGCAGTTAGTTAATCGTGTTGACATAGTTAACACTTAAATTTGACGTTTTAAAAACGCACGGGTGGCCAGCTACTGTTTGCTTTTCAACTGATTCGAATACTCCTTGGATATAACCGCATTGAAATAAGAACTTTTTGTCTTTGCGATAGAGATTGATATTATAAAACTTTTATAAAAATTTGGAAGTCAAAATGAAGTGTTTTCTTACAGAACGTGTGGGATGATGTTTGATGAAATAATATCTTGTTCAAACAATACTTTGTCGAAAAATAATAGAACTGATGCTAAAGGTGCTTTTTGTATTAAAATGTTTGTTTTACGAAATAGGGTTTTGTCGGGAGTCTTTTTATTTTAAGTCTTTTCAGATTTTTAACGTCAAATTTCGTTTTTTTTCTTGTGATTAAGGTATTTGATCATATAAAAAAATACCTCGGCGATGGTATTTTAAAATTATTATGGTTACGATTATCTTGTGGTATGAATACAAAATGGTGGTAAATTTTGCAGAAATAGTAAAGACGTCAAAATAAAATATTATTTCAAAACATATGATTTAAAATGTTCATCAATTTCTATACGTGTATATGCATCGGAAACACGTCTCCATAATTTGCTTAATTTAAATAATCACTTCAGAACACGTTTCTTTAATTTACGAAACAACAAAAAATCACCTTTTAACTAAAAACACCCGACACCCGGAATCAATTAAAAACCTCAATTCCGAGATAGCATTTACGTAAAGATAAAGCGAATTAAGCGGTTCTCACAGTGCTTCCACATAAAAACAGGCACACTTGAGTGTTATCTTCAAACTTCGAATATAAGTTACGTTTTATCAGAGTGCCGACACATGCGCTCTGAGCGGTACTATGTCGCTAAAGTCGGTAAAAAAGGTTGCCGTTCCCTTTGAAATGAATAGTGCGTTAACACATTCAAACGAGGCATATGATAGAACTATAGATGAATTTGCACTGAGTCAAACTTTTGAATTACCTAATTTTAGTTGACACAGTAGGTAAATTCTGAAAATGCACAATTTTTTTCTTAAAATCAGACATAAGACTGAAGTTTTCTTTTTATGTCAAGGAGAAGGCACACGAGCATTCAAGGCACCTGGTGGTAAGTGGAATCTGAGATCCATAGACATTTGAATTCTCAAAAAGACTGCAATCCTATGAGCTCAAAAATGCATTGCAAACCCTAAGGGACTAAGATGGAAACCTCTGTGCTAGTAGTTTCACCGGTTGTCTTAACCCACACAGGGACACATCAATGTGAACACTGCTGGTTGGTAGTAGATAAATGGATAAGATGGCGTTTCGGACTGACTAAGCCCAGGTTCCTACCACCACTCGATAAAATACTGTATAAAAAACAAAATACAATAATATATTTAATATGTATTAATTTCAGGTTGCAAGCCCATCGCCTAACAGTACTACGAGTATCAGCCCTTATTCCCTTAGTCGCCTCTTACATCATCCACGGGAAGACATGGAGTGGCACTATTCTAACCCAATCAACCACACGGGGAAAACATTGGAACACATCTTGGCCTCTTAGTGCAAAATGTGGTTACAGCATTACCAACAAGTCTTTTTGGAGTCGTTGGTAATTCTGTAGCTCTGCCGACCCCACTCTGAGATTGAAAGCGTGATGGTATGTATGTATGTATTTTTCATATGGATGTTCCATAGGCATTTTACGCGGCTATTACAATGCGCTAATACGCTAAAATTATATTATTATAAAACAATACATATACATAACCAAAATAGACTGGCTTGTCACAAGCTAAAGTACCCGAGAACAGTACCTATGTTCTTTTTGAAATAAATGTAACAATTTATCTCCCTAGACTGTATGCTGCCCGCGTCCGACTACGGTAACCATATTTACAAACAAATGCAGTACAAAAAGAGTCCGTCAACTGTCTCTTGCGCATGACAGCGTGAGTTTGATGCCTTTCTGTTTTGTTTCAGATTCGGTTGACTTACGGACTTACTCTTTTTTTTCAATTAGTTTTTCGCCCATCTTGCTTCTACATTAGCTCTTTAGCACTTTAACAGTAAAATTGTAATTAAGTTCTATGAAATGAGCCTTAAAAAAACATTACACTCCTTTTTTAGGCATTTGTGTAAAAAAAAGACAAAGAAAAGAAAATAAGTAGCTACCTATCTCTTTTAACAATCGCACAAATTAATAATCAAGACAACTGAAGTTACGTATAAACCCAAAAATTTAATAATTATACATCATATTCGCATTGTTGTGTTCCGGTGTGGGGATAAGACAGCGGTGAAATTATTGGCATTAGAGATATTCCATCTTAGTCCTCCGGGTTGGCAACGCGTTTGTGGTCTTAGGGTTGCAGTCTTAAGAATACGAATGTCTATGGGTCTCAGATTTCACTTACCATGAGGTGGCCTGAGGACTCGTGTGCCTTCTCCTTACCTTAAAAAAAACATCTCCATAGTAAACACGTTGATATTTCAATACACAACTAAAGCAATCAATATAAAATTAACACCAGATACTCATCCATCACCAGCTTCGCAAAAACTTTGCCAAGTCATGTCTTTCATTGTTTGCAAAGTGCACAGCAAACGACTCCTTAATAAAGACTATTTCCATCCAAAACCTACCTTAATACAACGTGGACAAGGTTTTAATTGGCACGCCAAACATATCAAGCAAATTTGCAGTGAGAATTTCTTTAACTTTATACCTTAAGTGTACTCCATGAAGGTATATTATGAAACTGCTGTTTTGTAGTTAGTTAAGGCGATATATTCACGGTGCCACGAAGCGGTCTCGGGTGAAAAAGTGTTATCAATCATCTGTGACGATGATGGACGAGGCGCGGAGAGGCAGAGGCCAATGACAACACGCAACATGTGGCTCGCTTTATACTACCCGTATACAAAGCGTTTAAGAAGAGCTTATTGCGCGAAGATATGCTGGACGTTAATCCTTAGTAATAATCAATGATCGGCGACCGATAGCTTTTATGTCACTTTCACGGCAAACGTAATATATTTTTAAAAACTCACTGAATTGAATTGGCTATAGTAAATTATCATATTTTTTCCATGTTTGATATTGTCAAGCGAATCCCTTTAACATAGAGAATCATTTATATTAATAGAATTAATGACCTCTCTACATCAACAGATGAGAGGTTTTTTTTTTTTTTTTTTTTTATGTTAAGGAGAAGGCACACGAGCACTCAGGCCACCTGATGGTAAGTGGAATCTGAGACCCATAGACATTTGAATTCTCAAGACTATAATCCCAAGACCTCAAATGCGTTGCCAACCCTGAGGACTAAGATGGAATGCCTCTATGCTAGTAATTTCACCAGTTGTCTTATCCCCACACCGGAACACAACAATGCGAACACTGTTGCTTGGCGGGTGGTTAATGGATAAGATGGTGGTAGCGATCCGGACGGACCCTGCACAGGGTCCTACCACCACTACCGGTGCGTAGGTGCGTAGTTGTTAATCGATATTTATCGTTATCATTTAAACTTTCAACAAATTTGTATGTTTTTAAATATAAAAATGTGCACGAATTTTAATAAGAATGATATTATCCATGTTAAACTTTCGTCAAAAAATTGCTACCGGTCGCCGATCAGTAGTAATAATATAAAAAATAGTGCTTTACGGTCTGAGAAACCTTGAAATCGAAATATATTAAATAAGAAACGGACTGAGAGCGTGAGTGACTGACATATCATCGCTCAGCCTAAACCACTAGTTCTAGAGATTCCAAATTTGGCACATAGGACCCTTATGAGGTCTAGGGGTGCACTAAGAAAAGGTTTTTGGATATTCATCCCCTAAGGGGTTAAAACAGAGGGAAACTAATTCTACGCGTAGGAAGTTGCGGGCGTGCTTTAGTTAGTGTTTATAAAAGTGTTTGTGCGGGTTTATTATTGTCTGCCATAAAATTACAGTTTGCCTACTTAACGTTTTTTAACATAATTTGTTTTATTCATAACTAGCAACCCATCAGCGGCTTCGCCCCGCTGCAAATTTTTGATGTTCCCGGTGTGTTTTACATTTTTTTCTTTCATAAGAACCTTTTCCTGACGATAGGGAACACAACAAAGAAAGAATTAGCGCAATCGGTTTAGCTACTCTCGAGATTTGCGCTTACCAACACATTCAGCGATTCATTTCTATTATATAGATAGAAAAGTCTAATCTGCAGTTCCGATATTCGCGTCATATTTGTCTAAAATCATAACAACGTAATGTCATATCGTGCCGTGCCGGGTTAGAATAGTGCCACTCCATGTCTCCCCGTTGATGTCGTAAGAGGCGAGGAATAAAGGTTTGTATGTAGTACTGTTAGGCGATGGGCTTGCAACCTGTCACTACTGGGCTGTACCAGAAGTAAAGAGACAAAATTACATTAAAAATATTAAGAAGAAATATTTTAAAAACTAAAGGTTTATTTATTTATTATAAATCCTTTATTAATAACATGAAATAAACTATACTGAATAGGCGCATACTACAACTATTTCTATGTTAACTTTTCCGTGGCTGATTTTAGCGTGCTCCTTTTACTCTTTAATATACGTTTGCCTAGACAATATTCCAAAATCTAAAATTCCTGGTTGCTTAGCCCTTATCCTGGTTATTACCACATCTTGATATCTTAGATTTTACTAATGTAACAATAACAGGGCCTCTATTCTACTGCGTTATAACGATATCGCTTTTGACGCGTTTTAGAATCGTTTATGTCACAGTCGCCATTATTGCAACTGACATAAGAGTTATCAAAACGTTGACAATACGGAAACACGTCAAATACGATATCGTTTATTACCGTATAGAATCCCAGCCCTGATGTCAATGATATTTGCTCTAATGTCTTGTTTATCTTATTTATGTTTTGAGCGGTCGCAACTGAACGTAGTCCTCCTGTTATGTACTTAAAATTTCGTTTTTCTGTATCTATAAAACTTTTAATTATTCTGTTAATACTTGTTTTTTTAAATTCTTTTTCAGTAAAATGATATTATATCGTATGCGTTTTCCCGTGAAATTCATAGTATAAAACAAGTCTGTTTTCATCTGTTTGTCTGTTTTGTACAATTTTACACAATTGCAATTTAGTTAATGGGGTGCATCTTCGTAAATTTAAAACATTATTAAAAACTTTTGCGGCTCCGATTACATACGAGGGTCAAATTGAAAGTTCTTAGAAAATCAAAAACTGAGTAAACTAGTAAGTTATTAGTTTTATTATATATTTTCCAAATAGTGTCAATTCATGTCAATACATCGCCGCATCCAATGAAACCACTGAGAAAAGCACTTTGCCTATTCGTCCTTAGGGATCTCTTCGACGGCCTTTTAAAACGCAGCTACAGCTGCCTCGGCGTCCACAAAACGTTTTCCTCGAAGTTTTTCTTTTATTTTCGGGAATAAATAAAAATCGCAAGGTGCGAGGTCAGGGCTAAACGGCGGGTGACCCAGTAATTCCACGTCTGACGTCGCCAAATAGTCGATCGTTCGCCTGGCGGTGTGCGACGAGGCGTAACGTTGTCGTGGTAAAGGAGGATTCTACTGCGAAGTCGTTTCTCTCGAACTTTGTCCGAGACAAGTGGCAAACAATTGTTAGTGTACCACTCTGCAGTAACAGTTTTTCGATCCTCTAAAACAGTTGTCGCGTAACGACCTGTCCTTCCTAAGAACGAGGCCACCATCTTTTTTCCCACGCTTCGACCTCTCTTCACTTTAGTTGGCAACTCCTCGGAAGGAAGCACCCACTGAGCAGATTGTCTTTTGGTATCGGGACCATAACAGTAAATCCAGCTTTCGTCACCCGTAAATATGTCGAACACAGCATTTGAGTCACCTGCGTTAAATCTTTCAATCATTTCACGGCATCAATCAACACGTTGGAGTTTTTGGGCCTTGGTCAAATTATGAGGTATCCACCGGGCACAAAGCTTCCTGACCGCTAAATGTTCATGTAGGATTTTGTGCACTTGACTCATACCGATGCCTAAGCTTGTCCGAATCTGCTGATAAGTCACTCTTTTATCAGTCTCTATCATACGCCGCACAACACTGATGTTATCTTCAGTCGTCGTCGTAGAAGGCCGTCCCTTACGCAGATCATCGGTAAGATTAGTGCGACCACGTTTAAACTCATTAAACCAATTGTAAACAGTGGCACGAGATGGGGCTTCACCGGGAATGGCCAATCGTAGTCCATCATAACTTTCTTGTTGACTTAAATGATATCAAATGTCATAAAAAATCATTGCATGAAAATTTTGTCGTGATAAATTCATGCTTACGTGACACAGACAAAGTAGAACAAATATGACAAATGAATAAAATTCATACTCAATAATATTGGCAAAGAGTTCCAATTTCAAAATTTTAGCTTATTTTTTAATTATTTTGTTTACAAGTGGCCAGTTCTAAAAACTTTCAGTGTCACCCTCGTAGAAGTCGAATATCCTGTACCTTTGAGAACTGTCTAGGGATAAAAGCGCGTTCGTTTTGTGTCAGTCTTCTCATCGTATTATATTACGTGTCGATCAGCACGGCTAGCACATGACGGCGTGCGAGTTTTGTTACCCGCGAGATAGACTGCCTGTCTTTTCCTAACCGTTCTAATTATACAAGGATGGGTAGTCTATCTCGCGCGCGACGTAACTCGCGTGCCGTCATGTGCTAGCCGAGCAGATAACGGGTTGAATCAAGAAATCAAAGGATACAAACGTTTTTTTTTTCATTCTTCTCTTAAACTTTTGCAAGAGAGGTGAAATGTCTTTAAATTAAATAGTAAAGACAGACAATGGGTAACGTCATCGTGGGCGGTCGCTAGTAATTAGATTTCTCCGCGTGCCTCGGCGGTGAGGTACGCATGCAAATATCTGGATTTGCATGACGAATACTCAATCTGCTTGAATGTCTGTATTCCTGGTAATAAATGCACTCGTATTATGTTAGCTTTATGATATTGATTGAAAATGCTTACTTGAGAGCGTTTGTGGCCTATAGGTAACCGAATCGTGACCCTGCACTTTCGAACAGCTGACTGTGTAAAAGGGTAATTGCACAAAAAATCCCCAAAGAAGACGATGTGTATCCGAAATGGTCTACTGTACTTCTAAACGGCGATCTCTTTATTTTTTTTTACTTAAACCACAATGTACGACCTAACCATTACTGTACGAGTGTGTACAAGTTATGTTTATTAATAGAGTGTGCTTTACGTTATTTAATTGATTTTATTAAAACTTTGGATTCTATCATCCAGAAGATTTTGGTCACTTAAGGTCCTGGGGAGTGATTCTCTCAACTCAGCTAGCGAAGCGTCCATCTCAAAGGTGAAGTTATATCCGGCAAGTTTAACAATTCCCGTCGGAGCGTACAAAACAAAATGAAGCGTGCCTTCTTAATTAGGCAGCTTTATACGAAACTGAACTCGACTCACCTGCCTGCTGCCTAGTTGAGAAGGCACGCGCTAAAATGTGTTTTGTACGCTCCGACGGGACTTCTTAAACTTACCGGATAAAACTTCACCTTAGAGATCGACGCAGCGCTGGTTAGAAAATTTATCCTGTAGTTACATAAGGATTCTATGATGTTACTAAGGTATTTACCCACTAAAAAACAGCGTGATTAGGCGGTAACATCAAGCCAAAAAGCCGATTAACAAAACCATAAGAGTCAAATTAAGATCCTTTGTTTCAAAGTCGGTTGGAAACGATAAATCAACGTTTCTTAGCAATGATTGAACGCCGCCGCGAGACCCATTCTCTCGGCTCGTTGCCGTTTTTTACTAGCCCGTGCCTGAATAAATATTCGGCAAAACACGTCGGAAACACTGCACATTCCACCGACACAGAACTGCCGCCTCGAGTAATGTCAGTTTGCCCGTCATTCGCCGTCAAGTTTGGCCGTCAAAGTGTTCGCGGGTGGGTGTCGGCAAAAAGCTGGATTCCTCGGATGCTGGTGGCTTGACATTCGGCACGATGCGTCGTGGATGTCTGGAATGCGCCCGTGGATTCTCCGGATGGAGTTTTTGATGGGCTACCGAATTTATAAAGTTCTTTTGGTCTTTAGGAATATTTTGGAGGCTTAGCATTGTTTGGTTTTAGACTTGCGGATTTATATTCTGAATCACAAATTAGACCCAGCTAAAAACCGCTCGTGCTTATTTGGTTATTAAAACTGAATACCATCGAATAGGGCGAATTCAATTCCTAAAAGTGACTTCCAAATATTTTTGCTTAAGATTGTAACAGTAGTAATTCTTTACTGTACCAATTTCAAAAAACGAAATTTAGTAGAAGTTAATTAGATATTATCAAATACGTTGGAGATACAGCATTATGAAATTTGCATGTGATGTTCTTTTGATCAGTTGCTTATCCTTTCGAATCTGAAAAAAAAAACCACACGAGGAATGAACAAACTTTATTTATCCTTGTTTTTGTGTAGAAAGTTACATAATAATCTGTTGACATTAGAGCCAAGAGTAATATTTATCAAAAAAATACTTCTATCTTGAATTATTTGTCGTAATGATCGCACAAACGGCCAGAGAGACGCTTCGACGATCGCTCTAGGAGCGTGCGTTTGATGGCTCAAAGGCGATGACAAAGGCTCTTCAGCTCTTCATATTAATTAGATTTATTGTTCGACCTATTGGCATATGCAAGAGCTTGGAGTAAAAATAAAATCAGGGGCTTTTTTCGGTATCAAAGCGACATTGAGAATAAAATTACTGTTTTTATAAGCGGCAATATTATAATGTTGTTTGATATATTATCCTATATTTCTTCATATTTTGCACCCATGCTATCAGTAAAGTTTTATTTGGACAATGGAAATACTGAAGCCAATTTCTAATAAAAGGATGGGATTTCTGTTGCAATATATAATACTAACGACCCGCCCTCGCTCCGGATTAAAGTATTATACGTATAAACCTTCCTCTCTTATAAAACTGCATCAAAATCTGTAGCGAAGTTTTAAAGATACATACATAGGTACTGACAGACAGCGGAAAGCGACTTTGTTTTATACTATGTAGTTATTAAAATATCGCTAGTAATTATGCTAAAACCGCGGAAAAAATATATATGAAGAGTTGTCCCAGTCACACCACCCCTCGTGCCATGACGTGGCGTTTAAGAACACATAATTTAAAAAAACCAAAAAATTGAAATTTATAACTTAAATGCATAACATAGTTTTAAATACCATGCAAAAACTGCGATTTGCTTTGATAATATTATTTGCAAATTATTTTACGCCGGTTTTTATACGCATAACTAAAAACGAATTAAGTCGATAACACCACTTAGCAAGTGTATTCATTGTTTTTAATTGGCCGTTTACTTTGTAATTGTTACAATAACAAGATAAACGGTACCGATTATAATAACAGTTTAGTTTGGAAAAACTGTAGAATTTATTAAAGTTCACCACACTGCATCAGTTGAATATACGGGACCTACAGCATATTCAAATAACTAACTGTCAAAAAATAGATAGGTATATTAAAGTTATATTTATTTTGAAATAGGTATTTAAAAAATACAAGGTACCTAAAGTAAGATAAGTTACAATTAAACGGATTACTTGGAACTTTTATGTTTGAAATTTGCTATTCATAATTACTTTTAAGTAATTATTTTTAAGTTAATTAATTTTAAGTTAATTACTTTTAAGTAATTATGAATAGCAAATTTCAAACATAAAAGCGAGATAAGTATTAGGATATTGTGAATTCATTTGTTATATTGAGTTAAAAGAGTTAAGCCTAAAACTGAATATGTTAACTTTACAGTTTCCATTACGATAATGACTATTCAAAGAAAATTACTAAGGCATTATCTTTTAAAGCAAAATCTCCTTTTGTTTAACAACACCTCGTCAAGTTGTGTTTGCTAAAAAAATCCTTCCATTAATAAATAAAGCCCACCCAGAAACACTTTTCAAGACACATAACGGTCAGGTAAAGCAATTAACTAAGTAGGGATGTGGCGCCAGTTCCTTAACACATTCGTTACTAATGACTCGATTTGGAGTCAACTTTGTAAGTAAATCAAATAGGCTAACAGCGTGGGGTTTAATCATGTATTACGTTAACTAAGTAGCAGGAGCACATGTGCAATTTGATAGCTATTGGATATTGAACTGTTTCACGTTAGAATAAGGTTTCGAGTCGTGTAAATAATTTATTACCGTTGCAAACATTCATCAAACGTTTGACATACAAATTGGCAAATTCGCACCGATAATGGATAGGTTGGGCCAACTAGCGGTGCGCTCGCCATTGCTTGGTTTATCTTATGTGTAATTAAGTTTAGCCGACTAATTTAACACCATAATAAGAAAAACTGACAAGCGGTGAAAGAGGCAGAATTTTATTTTTATTTTTAAATAGTTGTATCCCGTGACTCCGTCCGCGTAGAAGTCATTTATCGCTAGTTAAAAATAAAAAGTAGCATATGTCCTATTCCAGATTATATTCTATATCCATGCCAAATGTCATCTAGATCCGTTCAGCCGTTCTGGTGTGATTGAGTAACGAACATCCATCCATCCAAATATTCACATTTATAATATTAGTACGATTAAATGAACTTTCCACATCTTCCATACCTACATATAAAACTTTTCTGTGACTGGCTGACTGACTGACTCATTGCATGGCCTACAACAAGGGCCTGACACGCATTGACAGAAAAAGATAGTCGTATTGAGAGATTCCTGTAAGAGTAAAAAGAATATATTTCCATGTCTTGTCTGTCACCGACCGGGCATTTTTTCATAGTCGGATGAAAAAATGCATAGGCTGATTTCAAACTGTAAGCAACATGTGTGCCACATGTAAAACCGGTCAAATTGTGTATATAATAAATGTACATTTTGACGTCATCATATCTTTCTCTTACCCCTGATCGCTCGATGTCAAATCTATAACTATACTATATACATGCCCTACACCAATGAACTTAAGGGTAATTATCTCAACCACATTTTTTGAGCGGCGGACGTGATAATTGGGGTGTAAAGTACATGTATTGGAAAACTATTTATTTTATAAATAATCTCACTCAAAGTACCATATTGAGCCAAAGTTAAAATTATTATTAACTTATTATATTTATCGTAAAAAAATATTTTCAATCCAAAATCAATTTTGGTGTCGTGTCCTGTACTTCCCGCATATACTGATATGTCGTGGTACAAACTTATTAAGCCTCAACTAGACTTATATTTTAGTTATCTGTATTCCTTATTACTTGAGGTATTTTAAAATGTATCAATTATTGCATTTGCAAGTAAAAGGAAACTGGGAGCAGTGTAAATAAAACTGTCCAAGCGAAATAGTTAATTTTGGTGGTGAATATTGAAATTGATTTTATGATCGAACGAAACGTGACTAAACAAACAAATATAGCGTCAGTTGTTCGTTCAGTTTCACTCCAGCAATAGACGGTGAAAGATTTGTACCATCTTTCTGCGTCTTCCCGCTAAGCATATAAGTATCTAATTTTGGTGGTATGGAATACACTTTATTAATCGTGATAACTTAGATAAGTCATTATTTCGCAAAAAGTTTTGTTGTGTGATAGTTTTTTCAAGTATGTTTATGGTGTCTTTTTAACTGTAACGAGTTAAGTTTTTGTTAAACTAAAACATTTGTTTTTAATTTAAAAAAATGATAAATTTTATAATTTTGGTGGTACAATTTTGGTGGCTTTTGCGAAACACCAAAATTATCAAAATTTCTGGTCTCCACCAAAATTATTTAAACAACAAATAATCATTATTTATTATATTAGAAACTTACGTTTTGGATTTTCAAAAATAACAAGGAAGATTCCCTAACGATTATATTTTAATTAGCCCGATATGTTATTATTGATCGTGAGTTTTTCTAAGAAAAGTAATTTTGGTGGATAATAACAATTTTGGTGGTACATAATTAGTAAAATCGTTATATCTTAAAAAACACTTAGTATAATAAAGGGCCATTTTAACACTGTTTTTATAATGCCTAATGACGTCACTTAAACGTTTAATTGTAAACCCTACTAAGAAAATAAAAAATACCACCAAAATTAGGATAATTTGACGCTTGTTGAAATTCACCCTTAAAGATTTGAAATTCGGAGTAGATATTCTTTGAATACACGATGAAAGGATTTTTTGAAAATCAAGCCCTAAAGGGAAGAAAAAGAGGAAAAGCGGGGGAAACTAATTCTACGCGTATTAAGCCTCGGGCGTCCAATAATAAAATGTTAGAAATAGGAATATTTTCTATAAAACTTTTGACTACAAATTCAACATGATTTTCATAAAGGAATTTATTAAATTTATTAACTCACAATAGTTTCATCAATATAATGTAACTATTATAGACCCGTGTGGTTGCCGGGTTAGAATAGTTCCACTCCATATTTTCCCGTGGATGTCGTAAGAGGCGACTAAGGGAATAAAGGCTTTAGTACTGTTAGGCGATGGGCTTGTAACCTGTCACTAATACCCTGGTAAAACCTATTAGCCTGATTATGCAAAATGTGGTTACAGAATTATCAACAAATTTAGAGTTGTTGGTTTTCTGTAGCTCTGCTACCCACTCTTGGAAAATTGCTAATTGATAATTTTGTTAACTCGTAATTATGTCAATGAATCATCATCCCGGTATCATTGATCCCGATGGGATTCCCGGTTTGAGGAAATATTTGTGTGATGAGCACGAGTATTTATTTGTACAGTCAACCAATTTGATTCGCAGGCCACTAAGGACAATGTTAACGTGACGTTGTAAACCAAATTAAATGAAATCTCTTATGTTTTGGTTGTCATCGTCACTTTGACATAGTGCATATTGGCCTAGGAATCAAATTGGTTGACTGTATGTCTTAAATGTTTTGTATGTACCTATTTACGTATTTATATGGTTGTCTAGTACCCATAGTACAAGCCTAGAGCTTAGTTTGGAACTAAGTCAATTTGTGTGACATTGTCACCTGATATTTATTCATTTATTCATAATTGGCCATGTAATGCACTCGTCACTAAAACTGATTGGCATTTTATAGTATAAAATGGCCCGTCGTTAATTTAATTTATCTTATTTTTTTGTACTTCCGACGGCCAAAACGGTCAAAACCGCACTATTCCACCTCCGGCATCTTTTTACAAAGGAATCCAATTTCAAAATTGCGGCAGTGTTTCCGTAAATGGCACCTTGATTCGGCTGTGGTTTGAGCAAATTACATATTATTTGAAGGCCGAAAGCCGAAAGCCGACGTTGGCGCCTCGTTGGTCGGCTATCGGCCATTAGTTACGTTATTGAGGGGTATGTCGAATCTTGATTGTTGGACAGGGACGGAGCGGACTTGTTTCAAATTTCGAACTGACGTTGCAATTTTGGAGTAAGGTGGTTTAATTATGGAGGACACCTTGGAAATTAGAAAGGGCCTATTGCGGGGCGTGAACAAGAAAGATTTACGAGACTGAGAGTGTAAAGAAATTTTATAAGTCGTTATTATTGAAATGGTGAAATTAATACCCGAATGATGTTATTTTGACGCAATTTTACACATTGAAGTCGGTCCTAGTTTGGTAGCTATAAAGTGAAACAATGTTTTTTTACAAACATACTTCTTTTTACTATTGTGGGAAAGTGACCACGAAGTCAAGAGTGGAGTTTACTGATTCACTCACTTCTTAAAGATACCCAAGTGGTGCCGATCAGTAAATACAGATCGCACCTTTCGTAGAACAAGGGCACAATGTACAATGTGACTAAAGGGGAAAGGCACAATGTACAATGTTACTAAAAGTGAAATTGCGCCCTTGTCCTACCGAAGGTGCGAGATGAAGGAGTCAAGTTCCACTTCTTCAGTTGGTATTAATATCAACAGCATATGTGCGAAGCTGCTTCCTTCACCTGGAAGTAATAAAATAAATAGTATCACGGGACAGTATCACACAAATCGACCTACTCCCAAACTAAGCTTTAGTTGTATTATGGATGCTAGACAACGATATACTACTTGTATAGAGAAATATATAGAAAACACTCAATACTCACTAACAAATGCTCATGTTCATCACACAAATATCTGCTTTTACCGCGATTTGAACCCGGGACCGCTAGCTTCGTAGGCTTTGTCACTACCAACTAGGCCAACGTGTCGTCAATGCTGGCGAAATTAGGTTAGGTTCGTTAGTTATGTTATTCCTCCACAAACCTACCAAAATGCGTCCTATAGAATACAAAACAGCATGAAACACTACATAAACGTGCTCGAGGCTCTAAAATTAAAAAAAAACCGGGCAAGAGCATGTCGGACGATGCTCAGTGTAGGGTTCCGAAGCCGTTATGTACTACAAATATACAAATCAACAGGTAATAAGCCGTCTTAGATGATTTTAGTAGGTATAAACACTGTAATCACCTGTATCTCAAGAACCAATGATGTCTACTCAGTCGTCATAGTTGTCCTTTAAAATAAAAAATATAACTATGTTCTTTCATTTAAGTTTTTTTCAGATTTTTAGTATTTGTAGTTTTGGCTGTAGGGGGGGGGGGGGGGGAAGGGACACTTGACTCTAACAAAAATTTGCGCTTTAAAGCTTAACATTTCATAAATTTCTTTATTTTTTTTTGATCGAAAAAATACATGCACAAACCCACAATATTTTTGAAAGACCTATCTAACGATATCCCACACAATGGGGTAGACGAGAAAAAAAAACATCCCATGCATCGTTACGTGTAGGGAAGGTACCCTAAACAATATTTTTTTTTACATTTTATTGTACCACTTTTTTCGCGTGACTAATTTGTATATTTATGCCAAATTACAGCTTTTAGCGGCTGCGGACGGACGGACGGACATGGCGAAAGTTTGACTACGGAACCCTAAAAACACGTGATAGGTTGTTAAGGACATTTTTTTTATTGGCTAAGACCATATCCCAAATAACATAAACGATACTTACTCGGAACGGCTAAAGCCGCAGGCCAAAGCTAGCAAGAGTAGCAAGCAACTAAGAAGAATTTAAAATCCGTCCCTGTATTCAATAGGGTTCGTATAATAACTGGAATTACGTGATTAGAGCCGTCCGTAGTTAACTTAAGTATTTTTACTTAGCCCCAGAACAGGAACCGCAATGTCCATCACTTAGACCCAAATTATACTTAACTATAGCTTAGGTAAGTATGGGTTAGGTAAGTATAGCTTAGCATCGACAGTTTTGCGCGAGCGATTATTTTGTGACTAATGTCAATTAACTGACATGCTAAGTTTTTGTAGGTTGTTTCCGTCTCTTTTTAATTTTCTTGCGCAATAGAGACAGGGTGTTACCTTTTTACCATTTCAATGCCTGACGATCATATTTCCATAGAAAAATAATACGGATTTTGTGTTGTTGGCATCTAATGGAGAGCGATACTCGTATAAGTTGAAGTGGTATTTTATTTAATGCCAGATGTAATCATGCGGTTATTATTCAAATGAGGGTCGACCTTGCAAGGCCAAAGTCAGGTTTTACTACCTGAGCCGACTTGATTTAATTTAGTCCAAACTTGTAACATTATTTTGAATAGGTAAACCCCCCTGGAATATAAATAGACTAGAACCAAACTTAAATGTAAATTAACTTAAGGAAATAAAGGCTGTTTTTATTTTTATTTTATTTTATTTTGTTTATTTTGGTATACCCTGGTGTGGTGTGGGTGTGGTTGCCGGGTTAATAGTGCCACTCTATATCTTCTCGTGGATGTCGTAAGAGGCGACTAAGGGAATAAGGGCTTGAAGTAATATTAGACTATGGGCTTGCAACCTGTCACTAATACATTAGTAAACATCTTAGCCTACTTGTGCAAAATGTGGATATAGAATAACAACAACAAGTCTTTTTAGATTTGTTGTTATTTCTGTAGCTATGCCTACCCCACTCTGGGTATGAAGGCGTGATGTTATGTATGTATGTATTTAGGTAAATCTAGATTTGAAGAAGGTTAACATCGTTTTTGGATATCGGCTTTCGGATAGTCTTCGAGTCTCTAGGACTTATTACTCTTACACATTGTTTAGATGAGCAGGTTTTGTCACGATGTTTTTCGTTTACCGTAAGAAGAGTTAATAAACTGATGTATTTAATACTAGCGACCCGCCCTCGCCTCGCTTCGGGTTCAAGTATTATACATAAACCTTCTTCTTGAATCATTGGATAAAAAGTAGCCTATGTTCATCAGGGATAATGTCGGCTTCTAATGGTAAAAGATTTTTTCATATCGGTCCAGTAGTTTCGGAGCCTATTCGAAACATACAACCAAACAAATCTTTCCTCTTTATAATATTAGTATAGATAATCGATGTAAACCACCTTCGCTTTGACGTTATATGCGTAATGGTTAGTCGGTTAAATTGCTGAAGATAACTTTATCCTATCTAATATTATTTAAATGGGATTTACAGTTCAATTACCCTACTAAAATAAGAAGTTGAGAATGTGCAGGCAAAGAAAAAGTTGGAAGTTGGTCATCAGACAAAAGTATTGCTTTTGTTAGTTGACCAACTTCCAACTGAGAAAGAGAAAGGAAAACATACTGAAGAGTATCGAGTAGCATTCGCGTGTCTAAGTAAAATCTCAGTACTAAAATTGTATATTTTTAATACTTATGTAAACACCGACTACTAAGGTTCAACCTTGGTACAGTGATGTTTTTCTAATTTCACCGGTGGTGTTCAAAGGTTTTAGTTACAAAATTTGACATTGATTGAGATAAAACTTGCGCGGAGAATCTGAAATTTGTTTTCCGCTTGAACCTTAATTTTTAACTTTTTTGTGTTTGCATCAAGTAGGTAGGTTTGCAATGCAGAAAAAGTAACTAAAGGCAACTTTAAATCAAATGCATAGGGTTTAATTTTTAACATTTGCGAAAATTTTAGTGGTGTTTGGACCCAGTGCAGGGTCCGTCCGGATATTTACAACCATCTTATCCACTAACCACCCGCTAAGCAACAGTGTTTGCATTGTTGTGTTCCAGTGTGGGGATAAGACAACGGGTGATATTACTTGCATAGAGGCATTCCATCTTAGTCCTCAGGGTTGGCAACGCATTTGAGGTCTTAGGATTTATAGTCTTGAGAATTCAAATATCTATGGGTCTCAGATTCCACTTACCATCAGGTGGCCTGAGTGCTCGTGTGGCTTCTCCATAACATAAATAAAATACATTAGGCAAATTAATCATTAACATAGTGCATTCCATTTTATCCTCATAAAACTTAGTAAATATTTTGAAAAGAGTGTCGACAGATTTGTCAGCAGTGGATACGCGTTTAAAAATAAATGCACTAAACTTGTCAATATGAAGTCAACATCCCATGTCGCCAGATCCGACGGCATCAAACGGCGGTGTAAATCAAACGTTATTGCACGTCTGATGCAGCGGTGCAGCGGCCATCTTGAATAGGCGGGGCCAGTTCCGTTCCGCCCACCGCCTCGCAACTTTCAAACATGCTACTTTGCAGCGAAAGTATTAAAGTTTGCAATTTGTTCTTGTTTGGAAATTGGGGCAACGTGGTGTTGTTTACTTATTGATAATTAGTAATATTTGTTCCTACGCGTAAACATCTTTTCTGCCATCGATAGCTACGTTACGTGTTTTACGTGTAAACTAGACTGGCGTCATATGCCGACACAAAAATATGTCGAGTGTAGACCTAGCTGACAGTAGTGTCCAAGAGTTTTTAAGTTATTTCGGGATCTACTGAGACATGTGAAGTCACGGATAACATATGCCAAAATTAGTTATTTGACAGTTTTGCGATTCCGCATATTGATCGAGTTAGGTTTTTCTCCTTTATTTACATGGCTCATTTGCTTACTCGTTAAAGAGTTAATTCTAGATCGAAACAGGTGTAGGTATCTCCATGCTTTATTTACGTCCATGTTTATATTTGATAATTGTGTGTTCTACGTCGGGGTACTTACCTTCTCCAGATTATGTACTGCTTTAAGACAACTCTTATCTATTGATTATCAAAGTCCCACGGTACTGCTACTGTCCTAAATAAAAAAAAAACTGCTACCTACTCTTTTGCATGCTATTGAAAGAGGCACCTTAAATATATAAAATAAAACCAAACATAATTAAGATAATACAAAAGTATCCAGGATAAAATCCGTAAAACTTTTTACCTATTACAAGATTGAACAAAAGCAAATGAAAAAATACCACGGTAAAATCTCACACAAATTAAAATGAGAAATTTGTTGATATTTATTTATATATCAATATCAGGGGACAATCTTACACTCAGATAGGTTACATTGAAATATTTAAATACACAGAAAAATGTGAAAATCGGGTTCAAATATTTACTACGCAGTACCTACTTGAGCTTTTCGCACAAATATTCGCCCTGCTTTGTAGGACCACCTTCACTACCAAGTAAACCAACCGCCTCTTCAAGATACACTATTTGTATTTCCCCCTCTTTGACTATCATCTGCTGATACCAACACCACCACCGATAAACAACTATTTTTTTTTAATACATTCATAACATCATGCCTTTATTTCCAGAGTGGGGTAGGTAGGTGAGTTAGGGTGGTATTGGTAATTCTGCAACCACATACTGCACAATTAGGCTAAGATGTTGACCAGTGTATTAGTGACAGGTTGCAAGCCCATCGCCTAACACTACTTACCGGGTTTAAATCCCGGTAAGTGCAGATATTTGTGTGATGAGCACGAGTATTTGTTCCTGAGTCTTGGATGTTTTCTATATATTCAAGTATTTATTTCTCTGTCTAAGTAAGTTTATGTCTAAGTGAGCTTAGTTTGGGACTAGGTCAATTTGTGTGATATTGTTACGTGATATTTGTTTTTAATATTTAGTACTACAAGCCCTTATTCCCTTGGTCGCCTCTTACGACATCCAAGGGAAGACAGAGTAGCACTATTCTAACCCGGCAACCACACGGAATCGGATTTATTTCTTTTTAAAATTTATGAATGGCTTTTAGTCATGTTAAGGTGAATTTCGCCAATGAAGAGTTATTTATAGATACTCCCACGGACTTATTAGAGAAATAAGTACATAGATATTACACGCGAGGACAATTACTTTTGTTCGGTAAAAGGGTATTTTCTCTTGTGGACTAATCAGAAGCACTAGTAGCTCCAAGAGCATCTTTCAAATCCAAAACCAACCAGTTAACATTTAAAAGTCCCCAATCCCAAACTGTCAAAGATCATGGAAACCAAATTTCGAAAACAAATCAGCATCTTGCGCAGCCGGCGCTCGTCGGCGGGATCAAAGCGCTCCAAATGACTTGTTTCCCAGTTAGCTTAGTGTAAACAGCGCGGCGCGTCAAAGGCGCCGACCGGGGCTGGCGGGAGCGCCGCCGTTGTCGATAGCGAAATCGAGAGCATTTTTAAAAAGGTTGGCGTTGGTGTTGCTTAGCGAGTTGATAGTATTTAAGATTTTTGTAAGTTCATTTGAAAGGAAGAATGTAGATGTTAAATTATTAATTTGATTTTATTTGTTTCCACAGCAAAATGTATGTGTCGTAAATGAAGATTCTGCAGTCTGATAAAAATAATAATATTGTATTACTGCCCTCCTAAGCCAATAAACAGCATGTCAGATTTTATTGCCAAAGTAGATTAATCCTCTCCTCTTAGTAATAAGGTTGTGATTGTTACAGGAGTTTATTTCGTGATGCATATTAGATTACCTACTGTATAACAATACAATACAATACAATACAAATACTCTTTATTGAACACCAAAAATTTAAAAAATAAAAACAGAACATGGAACAGTACATAACATATCATAACATAACATAACACAACATTATTTTAAACAAGGTTTCTTTAAATGTTTGAGTATTTCAATTGACCATATTTAGACTTAACGTGAGTAAAGTTGGTATATTGTATCGAAAATATTAGAAACTTAAAATAAAAACTCATATTTTTTTATTATTTCACAATTTTTTTTTTTAAATAAATTGTTTATAAAAACATACTTTATTCAAAAACAAAACCCTCACGCTTGTATCTAATAAAATCGAATCGCCAGCCTCCATCGCCCGGCACCCGGCAAGCCCCATCTATTTACGGCCAGCGGACGTTGCGTCGGCCCTAAATTTTTTACAGCTTCTTCCGTTAATTTGTTAGAAATACAATATTTATTCACCACCAGGGGGGCTCGCGACCACTTTAATGAGCACCGCAGACTATCAATTAGTAGGCGCCCCGTCAAAGAACTACGATGACGGATCTACTGATGCGGTTATGGTTATACTGGCTATCTAATGATACCGTCTGGCTTTTACGATTCGCCATTTAGTTTAATTTTCGACGATTTGCGGCTAGTTTTAAGTGGTTTAAAGCGCCGGTTTCCGGTTTTTTGCTCTAAATCATAAAGGGATTGCGGTTTTTTGGAGTCGTTTATATTTGAGCGTGATTTGAAAATTATGGCATGGTTATATTTAGGTAATCGAGATTGATTTATGTATGCGGTTCTTTGCGGCTTAGTAAAGCTTGTTGCTTGTCAAAATGTGTCTCTTTTATTATTTTTTTATCCGCAGATTTTCTGTTTAGTGTCAAAAGCACATGTTTACTAAAGATACATACATACATAACATCACGCCTTTATTCCCAGAGTGGGGTAGGCAGAGCTAAAGAGATACCAACAACTCTAAAAAGACTGGTTGACCACATTTTGCACAATCAGGCCAAGAAGTTTACTATTGAATTAGTGACAGGATGCAAGCCCATCGCCTAACAATACTACAAGCCCTTATTCCCTATAACCAAACTAAAGATATACTAAATTACTAAAGATACTAAACTACTACTACTACTACTGATACTAGACTATTTACTAAAGATATTGCTCAATTAATTATATTTCTTAATTTAACCTTAATAACGTAACCTTTGACATGTCAATTTCACAACTGAAGCTCCTTGTCGGAAACAATGCTAGTGGAGGTGTTGTTTCAATCACGCAGAGGCTATGAATCATGCTCTATTTATGGCATGATGTTATTATCGGTTTACTGCCGTCTAATAAGAAGGTGCCTATGTAACCCGATAGGTTAACCTAAATTCTTTAAGCCTTGCGTTTTACAGTCGCCATCAGGGTATATCGGCGCGAATAAGGTGTTCACAATTATCGGAACACATTTCTATTGTGATGGCGTTAGAGTTCATGTTAAAATATTTTTCATTACCCTGAAGAATAAAGATATGTCTGATGTATATAGGTACTCAAATATCTTTAAGTATGATTTTCATGTTAATGAGAAGGCACACGTACACTCAGGCCACCTGATGGTAAGTGGAATCTGACACCCATAGACATTTGAATTCTCAAGACTATAATAACAGATTGAAAAAACTGACTAACTGACTGACTGTGTAAACTGTATTTTAACAAAAGATTAAAAAAAATACAACAGGAAGGCAGACGAACATACCAGGCTTCCTGATTGTTAGTGAACTCTAAGGCCTATTAAAAACATTTGAAATATTCAGACTTTACTAAGTAGACTGCAAATGACTCTATGCTTGTCAAATTTACAGGTGGTTTCTCAAACTAGCAATTTTAAATGGTTGGTTTCTTTACCGCTTTTAAAAACCCTCATCTCCGGTTATTTTTACAATACCTAGATATAAGTAACAAAAAAGTTTTTTCACATAAGTAGAATAGTTGGTTACGATATTGCTAAGCCAATATCAAAAGTGGGCCCCAGCCTGTTAAAGAATGTACAAAAAACCGAGAAATCTTTATCACACAACAAAAACAAGCAACCATTAACAATTAAGTCTTTACATAGTTACATGTATCCATAATCAACGCACATTCACTGCCTCCAACTAGGAATTTGTATGTAATTCGAACCAGTCAAGCGCGCTATCGGTATTGAACGTGTTAAAAAAAATACCATAAATCCGCCATCTTGTCTCGCGTGTCAAAATGCTATAACTTAGTCGCCTGCGCACATTCCCGACGTTGTAAAACATAATTGCGCATGCTTCGAGTCGGTTAGAGTAATTAGTAAGTCAGCGATGGTTTACTAGGAATGACCTGAGTATTTACAATTTGTTGTAAATTAATGGCATAGATAAGTACAAAGCGATAGGATGGTAAACAGTTGCAAAAAAGTCTACTACGTGCTAGAATAATGCCAGCCGCTAAAAACTAATGTAATTATACTACATTCCTGAATACCATATGATGAAACACATAATTAGTGCAGAAAATTAGAGAGAAAAAAAATGCAGTTTATCGTTAAATAGTTGACTCACTATGGGTGGGCTAGACAACGCAGTTTTTAATATGTCATGATTTGACGGTACTATGTTTCAAATATACATTACTGCTAATGCTGGTATAGATATCACGTTGTTTCATAATGGCGGCATTAAGCATTGGGTTTATCGGTAATTAAAAATTATAGGTGATGGTGACTTATTTATATCGAAACAGTACCCACTCAATTTGTCCACTCAGGCTTAGTTATCATCAATAATATTAAATAACGAACTAATTAATGTTCTTGTATCATTTACCATTATTTTGTCTTAGTAAAATCTGTATCCAGAAGCCATTAAAAATTAAGTGCCTGCCAAAACGAACTTCAAAGTTTTCAACAGAATTATTAATAACAAGAATGGCAATACCAAAGTTATTAACAGCTTTTACTGAGTAAGCTCTGCCTATATATTTATGAATTGGTACTAAAAGTTACTTTCATATTTTATAAATATGTACTTAATTACGTACCTACTTAAATAACACATAATTAGTTCCATTACAAATTGAAAACAAAAAACAGGACTCACTACTTTTTGCGCAGTATTCCGGTATGCTAAAAGTATCTCGAAAATTGTCACCACCACTCACTTGACAATGCCGACAAAGTATAATGCAACATGAATGTCCATTAAATAATTACTTTTAAGTTTATTTACTTGAAAAACCGTCCACAGCGTGCTATAGCATTTAATCGCATGTCTCCTTTACATAAAAAAGGTGTTAGCTTTGTACTGTCGTACATCAGTCGCGCGATATCGTAACGAATGGGTGTCAATTTCAAAAAGAAATGGTCACGAAGCAGCATTTTCAAATAGTTAACGAAAAACTCGCTCGTATGATTTCACTTGCTCGATCAACCGTTTGACAAGATGTTTTTAAGAAAAAAACTTTTGATTATCCACGTTCTGAATTTAGAAACAAAGAGAATGCAGGCAGTTACTGTTAGATAGACTTTTTATAAAAGTTATATCCGAGGACGATGTCACATATTCGATGTCATAGGCTTGTACTATCACATGGATGCTAGACAACGATAAAGATACCTATAAAGAGAAATACATTCTTAAATTCATGGAGAACACCCAAGACTCAGGAACAAGTACTCGCGCTCGTCACACAAATATCTGCCCTTACCGGGATTTGGACCCAGGACGCCTTAGCTTCGAAAACAGGGTGACTATCAACTAGGCTAACGTGTTTAAAGTAAATATTTTCAAATAAATTATAAAACTTACATACACATATAACATAATGCCTTAATTCCCGGAGTGGGGTAGGCAGAAGTACAGAATTACGAACAACTCTACAAAAAAGTATTAGTGACCGGTTGCAAGCCCATCGCCTAACAGTACTACAAGCCTCCATTCCCTTGGTCGCCTCTTACGACATCTACGGGAAGACATGGAGTGGCAATATTTTAACCCGGCAACCACACGGAGGCAGCAACCACACGGAATTATAAAACTTGTTGATATGTAAACAGTTTTGCCGTTTAAACATTAAGCATTAAATTTAGGTATATTTTAAATTTAATGGTAAAGTTAAAAGGATTTTTATACAGTACTCCTTTAAAACGCGATGCTACTTTTTTAATGACTCCAAATCAAATATTGCTGCGAGACTAATTCGATGCTTCCTCAAACTCGACTCAAACGTGTTTACAACATATAATAATAAAAACATCATAATTATTTAACCATCAGTTCTAAATTAACTCCACGTCGCGACAAAGTTTATTTTACCCCCATAACGCGGCAGACATAATCATCAACAAAAATCACTCAAACGTCATCAATCCGTGACAGAACCATTACCAGGCAGACATCAACACGAAAACAAAAAAGTGGTCAGCGCGAGTTGATATCATAGCCAAGGGTTCGGTAGAGTTTAGCCAAGGTTTCGGTAGAGTTTTTGGCGTTGGTTTTCGAACAACAGCTTTATTGCATATAAATAATAATGTGTAACTCTACTTTTGTATAAAAATCATTTGATGAGTATAAGCACACGTAGATCACAGTGTCTCAAATTTTAACATGTAGCCTCCGAAATGCTGTACTTTTTGCAACACTGACTGTCACCAAGTCTCTTTTTCAGTTTAATTATCTTTTGCTGAAATCTTAATATAAATAAGATTAAAAACACTCTAATTACTAGATCAACGGCATTCATGTTTTTACTTCACAACAGTTCCATTTTGAATAGTGTTTTAAATAAAACATGCTTATAGACAAACTTTTGAGACAAACCTCTTAGGAATGATTTTATTCAAAACAATAAAAAAAACCTGTTGTTTATTCATCATAATCATGTATAAAGGCATCTTACTTTTAATCGTGATTGTTGGTGCTTTGGAAGCGTTTTCAAGTTTTTAGACCTATGGGCCTTTGAAGTATATTTCAGTACTTATATAGCAATTCTTCCACTAAAAATGACAGAGATTATATGATAAGAAAGAGACAGTAATACTGAGAACCTTCAGAAAGCGATAACACAATTATAAATGAGACGTGGAATATATCAGACCTGTGAGCCAAGGACGTCGCTAACGCAAACGGGGTCAGCCGAATTCAGGGGCAACGCCATCGCTCTTGTGAACAAGGTTACAGTGTGTTGAACTTTCCAGAAATGATCTCTCTAAATCATCCTTGGCGGGTAAAAGATCATCGGTCATTCGAGAACGCATTCTTGAATAGTCGGGGATTGGGAGTGTTAAAGGCGGAACAATTACGACTACAAGGCATTCTTTATTTGAAGAGGGAATAGTGCAAAGAAGAGCGAAAAGAGTCATATTGTGCGATAAATGTTTGTGACGGTTAATTCAGTACATTATTAAACCCTTGCTCTTAATTATTGGTGTGTTTGTGCATTTCTATCAATTACCTACCCCCACATATGTAACAATAACATTTATTAGTTTTTATCGAACACGTGCTGGTCATGTCTACGGTTTGACATTGGTATAACACTCGTAATAATCTTTGCGTGAACTATAAAAAAAGTTAACCGCTACACTGCTAAGGAATTGCTACCAAAGGAACTCTAAAAAGATCAAAGATGTCGCAATTAGTTTGGTGCAACGCGAGCCGGCTTCAAAGTGCCACGGCTAATTTCTGTCGGTGAGCGACGCCCGTCAAACCCTTTTAGTCGGCGATTATAAGAGATCACCCAGGAACTAGGGTTGCCATAAAAAAGGGTTTAAGGCGACAAGTGGGTTTTAATAGAGAAGTTGAATGTGTTTGTCATCTTAGAAAGCGATGGATTGGGTTTCTTGCTATTTTAATAAACATTAGCTTCTGCCCGCGACTTTGTTTGCGTAGATTTCAATTGTCATTATTCTCATGGCAGCTTTTAAATTTGGGATGATAAGTAGATTTTGTTAATCCAGGGTATAAGCTACTGACTCCAAATTTCATTTTAATCCGTCCAGCCGTTTCAGCGCAAAAGAGTAAGAAGCTAAAGAACTCACACGCAAACTTTTGAATTTATATTAAAAAAGGATTATCCTCACTTTATGTCAGTCTACTTATTTTGGAGTATTTTTATGCTGCATAGTCCCGATAAAATAAACTATTGGTTTTTCCTGTTATATAATAAGAAACCGGAATTTCAGACCAAATAAGACGTTTTAGCAGTAACTTGTGAACTTTCAAAACACTAGAAGGCAACTTCCTCTTTGTTCACTGAGAAAAACCTATACTATGTCAATAAATTATTAATTACACATTAATTAAGACGATGTTCAATCTTCACCCCACCTCCACCTACCTGAAACCGACATGATAATTTTTCTATTGCATATAGTAAATGGGCGTTTTCCAAAAAAAAGTGAACATCGTTAAAGACAAAAATTAAGAAAATTTAACTTTTCCATTTCGTCACGAAAATTAACGTATGTAAATGTATGGCTAATTTTCGTGACGAAATGGAAAAAGTTAAATTTCCTTAACGATGTACATTTTTTTGGAAAACGCCCAAATATCGTAAATCAGTCATAGATATCCAGTCATCGCCAACCCTATCCCCGACAAAGAAGCCGAACCTCGGCATGAGGCTGCGTATAATTGAAAAAACGCGCGATATCCCGCGCAGTGCGTTCGCGCCGCTGAGAATTTTAATTGTATCGCCCTTTTTTCTAACTTAAGAAAAGAATCAAACTGATGCAATCAGCATTAAAAATGCGCCTTTGGTTTTTAGTCGGTGTACATTGTTTATGTCTATTTAAGTTTATAACTAAACTTCTTCAATATATTACGCAATTTCTTTAGACTATTCATAGTTCTGCCTATATCCCACTACTCCCCCTATTTTTACCCCTTAAGGGATGAATTTCTATAAATCCCCTCCAAAGGAATAATCCCTCTAAATTAAAAGACCCTAGTCTAGCAGTTTCGGCTGTGTGTTGTTAGTCAGTCACTCAGTCACGGTACTGTTTTATATTATTTAGATTACCAAACTATAAGTGGTAATAAATCATTCATCAACTTAATTAAGAATTTCATCCACTTGGGTGCATCCTTTCACCTCGATAGAAATGCGCAAAAGATTGTTGAAAATTTTCATCTGACAATAATTTTAGTACGGATGAATAATTGTTAATCGTTGATATTTACTAAATAGTGGCCATACCTCAGTTTACTGTTTTTTACTTCAGAAATTTTTTGAACTTTAAAAAACATTAGATCAAAACCGTATCAGAGAGTAAGTAAACGTTAATTCCTAGGAGATTTCAAGGACTGACTGGTCCTAAAAAACTTCTACGGTTATTTTAATGAAAAGTTAAATAGCATGCACCTCTATATCTATAAACTACGTGCATTCGATTTGCTTATTCTGTTTGCTTCGCAAAAGATTATGTATATAATTTTTTTGGACTACTATATTTACACAATCGCATAAGTAAAAATTAGTAAATACTCAAGTATAAATTTTAAGCGACGATAAAATTCAAACTGGCCAGGCGATTGTCATGCCACAGCCATCTTGTAATGCCTCCTCCATACCGTTGGGCAAGAAAGAATTAATTACCGGGAATGTGGAGTCATTACCTTGTTTTGCGTCGTAACGCCTTGTGAGGCTTAAATTATTAATTAATATGGGATTTTTTGTATGGGAATGATATGAAATTTATTGAGATCCTTAGGAAAGCATTCAAGCTTGGTCATGGAGCAATGAATAGTGATACCTTAGTTTAAGATAAATTGACGGCCATTTTAGAAGCCAAAACTAAGATTTGCGACTAAAATCATCGTCGACTGGGTATTCACTTAGTACTTAATTAATCACACATAAAATACTACAAATACTAAAAATATAAAAAAAACTTAAATGGAAGAGCATAACGAATTTTAAAGAATAACTATCACGACTAAGTAGACATCACTGGTTCTTGAGATACAGGATACCTACTAAAATCACCTAAGACGGCACCAATTGACTTTAAATAGAAAATTAGTTATTGCTTGTTGATTTTTAAATTTGTAGTACTTAATGGCTTCGGAACCCTACACTGAGCATGGACCGACATGCTCTTGCCCGGTCACGAATAAAATGTTTTTTCTTTCTTTTTACGATTTAAAAAACACCTACGAAAAAGATCAGCTGTATAGGTCCAAGGGTTTGGTCTGGGCGTAGATATGTCAGTGAGTCAGGCCTTTTATTTTAATATAATAATATGTAGATTTGGGTAGCGTAATATTAATTGATTAATTATTTTATCAATTATTGGTTTTTGTCCGTGACTTCATGCACATAGTAATTCCATTATCTTATACAAAGTATCCTATGCGTTAATACAGGTATACGCTATCTCTATTCCAAATTTCATCTAAATCCGTCCAGCCGATGCAGCGTGGAAAGTAACAAACATCCACTCATTTATCAATCCATAAAAACTTTCGCATTTATAATATTACTAACTGTTGCCCGCGTTTCTGTCCGCATAGAAGTTGTTAATCGCTCTTCTCTGGGGTTTGACCAATTTTCCGGGATAAAAAGTGTTCTATGTCCTTCATCTAAATCGGTGCAGCGTTTTATCCGTGAAAGCGTAACAAACAGACAGACAGAGTTACATTCACATTTATGATATTAGTGTGGATAGTAGGACTATAATATACACCGTACACAAAAAAAAATACAATACAAGACAGGAACTTGTACTTTTATGATGTTCTGTGACGGAACCAAACCACCAAAAATCATCTCACTGTTTAATTTAATTAGTAAGCAATTCTTAAGAGAGCGGTCGTTAGTAACTTATGGCGATGCTATGTAATTCTACATATTACAACGAACAGATAATTTAATAACATCCCCAACAATGCCCTACGCGCTTGAGATTAAAACATCATTTTTGTTTACTCCGTCGAATTTTAATTATATCATTAGTTTAAAGTTGATTTTATAGTTTCAAATATAGATAGGTTTATAGTGCTTTGAAAGACCTAAGTGTGACATTAATCAGTTTTAGTATCAGTTTAGTATCCGCGAAACAATAACAGTGTTTAGTTTTAGTTACTCATTTTGTTTCGAGTTTGTGACTCATCATCGGTTGGCGGCCGCTCGCCCCCGTACCACGAGACTTGATACACGACGTTTGCTATCGTTGCTACTGTGCGTTGTCCATGCAATTTTAAGGATCCGACGTTTTAGTGGTACCGGCCTGAACTTATATTTTGCGATGTCATCTATGCGTAAAGATGCTTTACCGCATAAACAATGTGAATGCTGTGCTGAACTTATAATTGCGGGAAATTATCTAAAATGTTCAAGTAGCGACTGCCGACGTGAATACAAGTACGAATGTGTTGGTTTCACTGAGGATACATTTAAGAAATTATCAGTGTCTTTAAAGAAGTCCTGGACCTGTCCAGCATGTCAATGTTCTATGCCAAAAGGTGACAATTCGAATACACCTATACAAAATAATCGGCGAACCGATGATACTAACGTTACACATAGATTAAAAAACAAGCCGCTGACTACGGCTCCCCCAACCGTCTCCGCAAGCTCCACTGACTTGCCCGTGTGGTACGAATCACTCGAAAAAACATTGACCGCTAAACTGCGAACAATTGTTACTAGCGAGATTGCACCCGTTAAGACATCTAACGAAGAAATCCTACGTAGTATCACTTTTATGAACGAGAAATATGACGATTTGCAGTCCCAAGTCACAGCCTACAGTAAAGAGGTACTTTTGTTGAAAAAAGAAAATAATGACCTAAAATCTGTAGTTACGGATCTGTCTTCTAGGCTTAATTTACTGGAGCAGCATTCTCGCGAGTGTAACATTGAAATCGCATGCTTACCTGAACACACAAGTGAAAATTTAACCAATGTCATGATGCAAATTAGTAAAGTTGTGGCTTGCCCGCTTCAGGAATCTGACATTGTACTGTGTAAGAGAGTCGCTAAGATACAGCCGTCGAGCCCGAGGCCTAGATCGATTATCGTGAAATTGCGTTCCTCTTCTCAAAGGGATCAATTAATTGCAGCCGTGTCGAGATTTAATAAGAAAAATAATTTAAATGAAAAATTAAACTCGTGCCTTCTTGGAATCGGAGGAGCAAAGACACCTGTCTTTATATCGGAACATTTGTCACCTGCCTTGAAAGCCCTACATGCATTGACCAGAGTTGCTGCGCGTGAAAAGTCCTACAAATTTGTTTGGATACGAAATGGGCGTATTTTTGTTCGAAAAAATGAAGAAACTTCTAGTGTTCAGATCAAAACCACATCTGATGTTCAAAAGATAGTTTAATTTTAACAATCATCCTTCCAATAGACCGTATTTTTCACTTTAAAATTCAACATTTATTATCAAAATATGAGAGGTCTTCGGACCAAATTAGATGACTTGAAATTGGCAGCCAGTACTTCTAATCATGATGTTATAGTTGCTACTGAGACCTGGTTGCATGAAGGTATCAAAGACCAGGAAATATTTGACTCAAGGTACTGCATATTTCGTCGTGACAGACAGCTGGCAACATCTGGCAAAAAGGATGGCGGTGGTTGTTTGATTGCTGTCTCAAACCGTTTATCTTCATCGAGACTGTGTTCCTGGGAGAGTGAAAGCGAAGATATTTGGGTTTTGGTTCAGGACCGTAATTCTAAATTAGATTTAAGGATTGGTACAATTTATATGCCTCCTAATTCTAGTGTTTTAACATATAACAATTATTTTGCTAACTTGAGTGATAGAATCCGGGGTGGGGAGCATAAAACTATAATTATTGGTGACTTTAATTTGGGAGCTATCCAATGGAATCGCGATGACGAAAACTTGTGTACTAAACCCTCAGCCTGTAACTCTGGTATGGCTCATGCCCTTTTCGATTTTATGTCTCTGAATAACATGTACCAATTGAATAGTGTATTAAATATCCACTCTAAAATCCTTGACCTTGTATTGTCGAATTATCTTGGTCCAGTTGTCAGTCAGTCTGTGGATGCTCTTTCTAGGCTGGATGATCACCACCCAGCCCTTGAAATTGATCTAAATCTGGCTGACTATAATAAAGAGAGATCCTTGAAGCCTAAACAGTTTAGTTCTTTTAACTTCAATAAGGCTTGCTACAATCAGGTGAATGAAAGGCTGAGTGATATTGACTGGAACACTGTATTCTCATCTTGTGTCTCAGTGGACGACATGGTTGCAGCATTCTATGATTGTTTGAAAGAAGTCATTGATATTACGATACCCAAATCCAAACCGCGTAACTTTACATATCCTTGCTGGTTTACTCCTGCTTTGATTAGGATGTCTAAGGAAAAGGAAAAATTGCGACTAAAGCACAAAAAAAGACACAATCCTCGCGATTTCTTGGAATTTCAATTGCTCCGTATTAGAGTTAAGGCTAAAATCAGAAAGGATTACAAAAGATATTTGTCATCGTTCGAGGATATTTTGACTTGTAATCCAAAAAAATTCTGGTCATTTGTCAAAACTTGTAGAAAAAGTAATTCTTCTTTTCCCTCGACTATGAGTCTCGAAAACGTTACGGCCACTAATAACTCTGATATATGTAATCTCTTTGCATCTCACTTTTCGGCCACTTTATTGAATAGCAGTCAAATAATATCTGCTCCTGCCACTGGTAACATTTCATTTTCTAATAATGTTACTTTTTATTGTTTTAAAATTTCCGAATCATCAGTCTTGCAAGCTTTAAAATCTCTAGACGTTAGCAAGGGTGCTGGTCCGGATAGAATACCTCCTATTTTTATCAAAAAATGCTGTGAATCGTTATCTCTTCCTCTTTGTTTAATTTTTAATAGATCCCTTAGTCTGTCGCACTTTCCCACCCAATGGAAAGAGTCCATAGTTGTTCCTGTGTACAAAAAGGGTGATAAGACACATATTTCCAATTACAGGCCCATTTGTCTGTTATCTATATTTGCTAAAGTGTTTGAGTGTCTCGTCTGTAAGAGGTTAGCTTGGCATACGAAAGAGAAAATCTCACCCCTGCAGCATGGATTTATTTCATCTAAGTCTACTACTACAAATTTAGCTTGCTATGTAAATGAGATAGGTAAATCCGTAGACTCTGGCTGTCAGGTCGACTCTATTTATACGGACTTTAGTAGTGCTTTTGACAAAGTGGACCACAATATCTTACTACAGAAGCTTTATGATAACTTTAATGTCACTGGTGAGGTCTGGGTTTGGTTAAGATCATATCTTTTAAACCGAAATTTAAGGGTTGTTAAGGACGGTTATTTTTCTGCGCCCTATGTAGCTACATCTGGAGTTCCCCAGGGTTCCCATCTGGGGCCACTGCTTTTCTGACTGAACATGACTCTTAACGCTAGTAAATGCCTTTGTATAACATTTACACGAAAACGCATGCCCTTAAAAACCAATTACAAACTGGACGGTGTCGCCCTTCAGGAAGTTGACTCCGTCAAGGATCTAGGAGTACAGTTAGATTCTCAGCTTAACTTTAGAAGCCACATAGATTCTGTAATAGGTGAAAGCAATAGAATGCTCGGCTTTATAAAAAGAATTGGCCGTCGTTTCAAACGCACGCAAACTTTTAAAACACTTTTTAATTCGCTTGTTCGTTCACGACTTGAATATTGCTGTCAGATTTGGAACCCTATGTATCAGGTGCATATTGATCGCATGGAGAGGGTACAACGATCTTTTACTAGATTTCTTGTGTACAAAGTTGGTGGCAAACGTATTTCAAAAAGAGCGGACTACAGTGCTAGACTCGATCACTTTGGGCTAGATAGTCTGCAGCAGAGGCGTATTTATCTTGATATGGCACTCCTACATAAAATTATTAATGGAAAAGTCCAAGAGCCGTCTTTGCTGCGTTGTCTAAATTTTGCTGTCCCCAAGCTGAATTCACGGACCTGTCGTCTCACGTTCTTCCGCCTTGATCGTACCAGGACTAAGCTGGGAAAGTCCTTGCCTCTCTATCGTTTGCAGAAGCAATACAATGATCTAGCCAAGGCCCGTTGCATTGACGTTTGCCAGAATTCAATGCCAGTTCTGCGACGTAGACTGCTGAAATCATCGTCACCACACTTCCGATTTTCACAGGGCACGTAATTTATTTATGTTTATAAAATATAAATCTCGTTTGTTTTTTTTTCCCATTTCCTGTTTCTTCAAATTGTAGTCTTTTTCAAATGTTTTAATTAGTCTCTATACCAATGTTGTTGCACGCCTATAATTGGTGCATAAACGGGAATGTAACTTTTATATTGTGTTATTGTATAATCTGTTTATGTTACTGTTGGTGTGTCTTTATAAATAAATAAATAAATGTTAACAATTGTTGCAAATAAATTAATTGAGATCGCTTGGACGTACAGCTTTTGTATGATAATTTATATTTGTTGTGGATGTCTTTTTAATGGTGTAATATTTTTAACTTTTGCAAGGCATGTTTATGCTGGTATCTCAAAGGTCGGAGCTAATATTCAATATGTATTTAAAGTTTTTTTTTGAGTATTATGACATCATTGTTTATTGGAAAACATGACTAATTTGAAATGCCGATTATAAATAGAAGCAATGACATGTGTTCTTTGTCAGGGGGGTCCGAATCATATCGGACTGTTTAAGACCCATGATCATAAGTGTAAGCCATTTTGTAAATATTAATCTCATTTTGGACTCTCCACTATACACCACATAATATAATAATGACTAATGGTTAACAGAGCATCTTTACGAACCTTTCGTTTTATGTTCTCTTCACAGAAGGATGAACAGAACGGATGTCTCGATAGGTTTTTTAGCCAAAGATACATACGCTACATCTCTACAGTTTAAGATGATTGTGAAGCTGAAAATGTTCATACAAAATGCGATAGCGTTTCTCTCCCTTTAAACCTAGTCAAATTTTCCCAATTTTTAAATATATTGCAGACATTATGCAAAACTAACTTTCTTTGCCTAAATAAATATCCTTGAAAAAAACAAATTAAAAACAACCCGAAAGGCACTAACCTAGTTTTACATAATAACCAGACAAAGAAGTTTTTGTGGCAAAAAATGTTGTAGAGATTTCCAAACGATATTAATTTCACGATAAATTGTACTTTCTTATGACAGTTATGACTATGAGATAAAGTAGGTAGGTATAATATGAACATGCAAATTACTATTATGTTACACAATGTCATACAATTGACCTAAACAGGCCTTTGTTGCAAGACACTCTTGGTTTTAGTTTACTTAAATATGGAAATCGATTAAATTGCATTAAAATAAGATTTTGTGTATAAAACACTCCTTTTTTTATTAATATTGATGTTTATTTTAATTTCAAATATGCAAAAAGTATGTCCATAAATTAGTTAAATAAATATACGTAGTGCTTATCATTAGTATTTCTATTTTAACCGGTGAACTTAATACATATCTACTATAAAATGTTACTTTGAAATAAGTATTTGAAACAGTTGACGTTAATTGACGTTTTTGCAACCAAAACTTCTACGTCTGATAATAACTAAAATATATATAAAATCGTGGCAGTCAGCCTTGATCTAGGGGGTGAGAAACGTTATCGCCCGGAGCTAAAATTGTACGTTTTTTTAACAGACTATCGCACGGAAAGCGTTTAGATACGGAAACCAATCTCTTATAAAATGCATAAATAATGTTTCATAATTACGGTACAAAGTCACTATCAAGTTGGCCAGGTGGTATGTCTAATACCTTGTGTTATTAAGAATTTTGTGCCAATACTTACAAGGATAACCCTAATGAATGTATTCACTATTGTAATTTTTTTGTCAGTCTATCCGTAATTATCACAGAATGTGACTGGTTTTCTTGGAATAAGTAATTAGTATAATAGTATTAACGCCTTGCTTCTATTATAGTAAGATAGTTAAAGCTTGCCTTATATGGATAGCCATTTTTCTTTCTAGTGAACAATGATATACCGACGGAGTCGTTAAAGGTAATTTAAATTTAACTTACCTTTTTGCTTTGTAATTACATTGATAAACACTCGTATATGAAGCATGTTCAAAATGTTAAATGTTGAATGTGGTGCAATTAGCGATGGACATGGCATATAAAGAAACAGCAACACTTTTGAATACCTACTGCTATTTAGCAGTATTCAAAAGTGTTGTTGAATCTTTATTATAAATTTTCTACCTTTATTCTTGAACCGTAGAAAGTTTATAAAGTGTCAATATATCATAGGCTTATTTTTTCATTATTTCTTTTTTTCTTTATTTTCATGTCATTGATAGTCCGCCTACTGGTAGTGAGAAGTACATTGCGTCGCTGCAATAGCTCCTGACCCAATAACGTGAATACCAACTCCGCAATGTATTGCTACACGCGGGTAAGATATTGTCCGGCTACCTTCCAGACCCACCGTACCCCTCGGCCGTACCACTGGTGGTACTTTGACCAATTATTACTATTAAAATCGAATTTAACGTTGTCGACGGAGCTCTTTTATCGCAGAGCTCCTATTTCTGGGTAGTTTGGCCCTCCGGGCCTGCTGAAGAAGTGACATAACCTAAACCTACCTCATATTTATGATACAAATTTTGGGTCAGTGGTACGGTTTAGGGGTACGATGGGTCTGCACCCGTCCGGCTACAGTCCAAACTGTTTGAGAAACTCTTTCAAATTCTATCGGGATTCTTAAACCAGCTGATAATTTAATATGTAATAGCAGAAACCACGTAATTTCCCAAAAACTTTATTTGTAAAATCATCTCCAAATTAAATACAATTGCTGCGACCCTAATAGCCAGTTAAGTGAAAATTAGGTAACTTCGCTGCAATCAATCAATTCAGTAATTACAGAACCAAACTGGCAACGCAATTATCATTCGTAAGGGAAATCATTACGTGGAAAGAATGCCCATAACCATTAAAATAATCTGAGTGTTGATGCGTATAGGCGTGCCGTTTTTTGTTGATGCCTTTTAATTTCGCTGTAATGAATTAATGATAAGATGAAATGTGCCAAAGATGGTTGTTGATGACATTAAATTGACGGACAGTTGAGAGGGAAGTAAGGAAAAGGTAAATTGAAGATCATGAAATTCTGAGGGAAAATTATAAATAAGTATACTTTCTCGTTTATTGAATTAATTTTGGAATAACTGATTGTAAGTACATATTTTAACGGGTTTATGAAATGAGAGGTTTATTTCAGGCTTTAATATTTAACAGCGTATTGAGCGACATTACTTTAAAAGTGCATTTTAATTTCAGAGTTGAAAGAGACAAAATAATATTATTAATTTGTTTAAAAAAAATGTAGAAATATTCGAAAATAATTATAATGTTTTCAAACCGAGTCCAGAGTTATCAAAGGAACTTATTTTGTTAGCTGTACGTGTAAGTTCAAAACAATTAAGACTTTTTTTTCTATTTCCGTAAAAAGCCCACTGCAATGTTGTGCACACATCCAAGCTTCTACTAATTAGCCATACCGAAGCTTCAGAGGGTTCTCTGCCTTTTCGCCGACAAATCTTTGACAAATGCATCGTTTCGCAACCTATTCATTTGCCAACCCCCTTTTTTTCTTTAACTACAAATATTTCAGGATTTTTGTTAAACTAACCTAACCTAACCTATAGTACACGATGGTCCTATAATAAATTCAGAATTATTTACAGTTTCGGAAAAGATCGCGGGTTGTCAAATGATATGTGTGTAAAATTAATCATTTGTAAAACATTTTTTATGAAATGATAGGATCCCGCTTCAGAGATTTACTCTAGCTTGGGTTTTGTCCATGTATAGATCTGGTCCACCATGCATTCGCTTTAATACTGTCCGATCGTTGAGTTAAGCTCCTATTTACACTTGTCTTCTCTTTCCTAAATGAGGCTTCTGTACATATTTAAACGCTTTTATTTTTGGGCAATCAAGAGTTAAGTTTCTTACCAATTTACGAGTATTTACTACAGACTTCCGCATGTGTCCCTACACTAAGGTAGGTGAAGTAGTGCTTAATGTAAAAAATCTTCTACTAGTATCGTAATCATTCCACATAATCATGACAGGGAACACCATAAAATTATTATTAATTCTGAACATTTGCTTTTCCATAAGCTATGTTATGCTGGAGCTATTTGAGATTAAATACATGATTATATTGCTTTAAGTAGCCTTGGTTAGGTTTGATTTATAAGCTAAGTTTGTCTTATAAAACGTCATCAATCAAAGAACTGCAATTGCAATTATGACTCTTTGGAATTATTTTGTGTACCTACTCAGTAACGAAGACGTAAAATAATTAAAAGTCAAAGTTGTCATTTCTCCGTTTAAAATAAACCTTGCAAATCAAGTTTGAACGTCGTTGAATTAACTTACATTGTCTGTATGCCTCAACTCGTAAATTCTCTGCTTCGAACTATAAATCTCGTGACAATAGTGCAAAAACGCGAGCTTACGATGGCGTGTTACAGTGTCGTGACATTTGTCAAACTAGCTCTAACCGAGGCTCTGTCTTTCACAGAAACATTCAACAAGGCGAAAGGCTAGAATTATGCATTTCTCGTACATACAAGTACATAGTTAGTAGTTACTAGTTAGTCATTTTGAACAGATTGGTTTTGTGAATTTTTAATTTAACGAGAAACTTTTCTGTTTAAATGCATGAAAAAGAAAAGTGAGAGAGAAGCATTAATAATGAATAAAATGGCTGAAATTGGTAAATAAAATATTAACAAATCTTTTGTTGGTTTATTTTAGTCTCTGCTTGCCCTATACTAATCCTAAAGGATACCAAACGTCCTTCTATCGATTTTTAACTATTCTATTTGCATTTTAGCATTGCTTATTCGTTTAAATTGTTCTGTTTACAAAATAGTTATTAGAATTTTTACGACATTTACTCATCATTTTCCACTACCGTGTGTAATCCATACAAAAGGAAAATTACCAACACCTACGACGCATTAACACGGCGGTCCAATGGCGATTTATTACCGATACCGATAAAATTATAATCGTTATTTATCGCTTGACTCGCTCGTGTTACTGCATTATTCATAACATCGGTTGTTGCCACGTCTTCCAGCGATTTACTATGCAATTGTTCGACGTGTTGCAACCATTCGCATGACATCAAAATGTTTTTAGAGTCACACTTGAAAGTTGCATTGCTTAGGATCTCACAATAAAAAGTTGCGTCCCCATTTATTATTTAGCCCGTTAAGACATGAAAATGAAGTGAAAAGTTCATGTTATCATGTACATTTTAACAATTAATAGCGAAGCTTTGGACGTGAGTAAGTACTACATATGCGTGTGTCAGGAGACCCCGATCAAATCTCGTTACAAAAATTAAAAAGCACGGGACAATGTTACACAAATTGACCTTGTCCCAAACTAAGCTCTAAGCTTGAACTATGGGTACTAGACAACGATAAACATAGCTAGGTAGAACAATAAATACTTAAATACATACAAAACATCCAAGACTCAGGAACAAAATTACTTGTGCTCATCACACAAATATCTGCCCTTACCGGGATTTGAACCTGGGAGCGCTGGTTTCGGAGGCTGGTTATGTCGGATATTAAGCCCATAGTCCTCTTAGCAGAATTAGGCAAATTCGATAGTATGGACACCACTAATGGAATAAGTTTGCTTTTAATGATTTTCCTTTTAAAGTATTTATATACAAACATTCATATAAATTTCTCTCCTGTTCCTCAGTCTTTTTGCATGACAAACATTTTGTTTTGTATAAACAAGAAATTATAAATTGAATATTCAGTGCCATGAACAAAATCCAAACTTGGAATCGGGTTATTCTAAGCATGAGACTAAATAATTCAATGTTTAATAAACAACAAAGCGACTCCAAATTTCCGTTCGACTCTAAATGGGGTTCCACGTAGACTTTTCACGCATCTCACAAAAAATCAAGAAACATACACACAATTTAAAAAATCGGATGAATTGAGAGGGTCTATATCGACTGCCATAATTATTTTTAGTCATCATATTGTTTTAAAGTAATAATTATCGCAAGTTATAACGAATTTTTTAAGGAGCTGTTACATATTCAGGATTTTTATAAGTAAAACCTAACCTAACCTTGTCTACAATATAAAAAATTATGACTATTAATAAATATCGACAATGACACGATGACCAAAAAAATTATAAGTAACAACTGGCTCCCGAATTGAGAACTTCGTACTATTTTAAGTCAGTTAAAAAGCAGTATTTCAAATGATCAAGCGATAGAAAACAACACTGGTCAGCAACATTACATCGCGTGGCAATTAAGCTGTCGCGCAACACGGCCGTGTTAGCGCTGGCTGTCGTGCAAACAGGCTCGCAGGGTGAGCGTGGATTTACTGGATTGCTTCGGAAAGGCTTCACTTTGTAAAGGCCGTTGGTGATTGACGACCGAGGATTTTGTTTAGAATAGTTTAGCTTGTGTACTATGTTAAAGAGTTGCAGTGTTGCTAATTTATACGTCAAGCTGTTAAATTTAAGTTCCTGTGGCACACTTCTTTGTAGTTAGTATTGAATTATTAAATACTAGCTTCTGATCGCGATTTTGTCAGCGTAGATTTCAATTATCGATATACCCTCTGCCTACCCCATTCTGGGAATGAAGGCATCATGTTATGTGTGTTTAAGTAAACAAATCCAGGCACCTACCTCTTTTTTGACAGAAAGTATAATGTGTTATAAACAAACGAACTAGAAACCAAAGAAATATCAGAGCCGCTAACTGTCCAACTAATTAACGAACACCTTTCCGCCATCAATCAAACCGCTGCTAAACTGGTAAAAAACTGGGGCCAAAGAAATGATGGAATACTTGCACTTGCTCATTAACTCAGTACATTAAAAAAAACACCAAAGCCGTTCAATCTCAATTACCACATACACATCGTCTTTGAGGTAAATAATCCTAACTCGACTTTCTTTGCAACGCAGCAATGTAAACATCGCAAAGAATAAAGTCGTCTATGTAAACGATAGCAAAGTTCTTTAGTAAGGGGACGGTTTGACAAGTCAAGTGGTCGGTATGGGGGGGTGATGGATGGGTCAGCTGTCCGAGTCCTGACAAATGAACAGCTCTGAAGAAATGGGTTATGTAACGTAATGGCATAAAGCCGTGTCTGAAAACGTCTCATTTGTTACACAAAAATCCGACATTAATGATTTGGACGTAAAGAGTTTCGTAAGAAAATCTCTATCTCTTCCATCATTTTTTTAATTAACTAAATAAGGAAAAACGAGGGTTTTTACTCGAGCTCAGTGCATGACGGAGATTTACACACGCCGTTAAATTTCTTCCCAGATGTGTACAGGATTTTAGTTTATTCTAAGCATAATATTCACTAAGTTTCTAAGAATATTGCAACAAACTCCCCAAAATCCAACAAATTATTCCAGAATATACAAGTAACCTAAATGTAAATCAAATACATGTTGCATTATGCAGCTATGACCCAGACTGTACAATGTATTCAATCGCATGCGCAAAAACTGCAAACTACCGTCTAGATGATCTATCAAGTGGCTGTTACAAACTTATTTGTAGTGGTGACGAAAACTGAAACTAAATCCAACTCACACAACCTTTACAATTCTTCTTAGATGGTAGCGACATTGACCTTGTTTCAGTAAGTTTGTAATATTGCAATGAATTCGGCGATTTTCATATCGCAGTATGACATTGTCAGAATATATTTGTCACCCAAAAATTGTGTTAACATTAGGTGACTTTGTTGAAGGTTGTTTTATATGCCGAATTATTCTAATGTATTCAAATCTTTGTCTAGGGGCTTGAGCGTTTTTGCTGACACAATTTTAGTGATAAAAAAGGGTTTTCAGGTGTGCTATAATATTTTCCTATATTTTAAGGGTTCTGTAAGCAAATGGCAAAAAACGGAACCCTTATGAATCGTCATGTCTGTCTTTCTATCTGTATGTACGTCCGTATGTCACAGCCACTTTTTCCGAAACTATGGGAACTATACTGTTGAAACTTGGTAAGATGTACATATTATGTACACCGCATTAAGATTTTCACACAAAAATAGAAAATCAAACAATAAATTTTGGGGGTTCCCCATACTTAGAATTGAAACTCAAAAAAAAAATTTCATCAAAGCCACCTGTGGATACTGGATACTCGTAAGTCTTCAAAAATGATATTGAGGTTTCTAAAATTATACTAATATTAATTAATATTATTATAGGTTATTTTTCTAAACTGAATTGTTTGCGCGAGAGACACTTCCAAAATGGTAAAACGTGTTTCCCCCCCACCCCTGTATCTTCTAAAAAGAGAGAATGATAAAATTAAAAAAATATATATGATTTACATTACCATGCAAACTTCCACCGAAAATTGGTTTGAACGAGGTCTAGTAAGTAGTGTTTTTTTGAACCCTTCATGGGCGAGTTCGACTCGCACTTGGCCGCTTTTTTTCCAGTCGGTGCTGTTGGATACTCTTTTTTAAGTGTTACTTATTTACATCACGCACTACAGGGTCAAAACCTTAGCACCTAATAGTCATAGAATATAGAGGTGGAACTTTTGGTACCGATTATGTCAATTTCTTATAATATAAGCAATTAGATGTCGTGATTAAAAATTAAAGACTACGAGTAGTACGATCCATTGTTCCTTATTAAACTTTTCGAGTTCATCGATACTGACATTTAAAAGGACAGTAGCAAAACATTTTGGATATGATTATCATTAGGTAATCTGTTCCTAAAAGATAAAAAATGTTTATTCAGAAAGTCTACGTTGGAATAACCATTTGCGTGGTTAAACACTATTCTGGCATTTATATCTTGAAAAAGCGCTTAATTGGCATTCTTTGACTCAAATTGGCATTTTTAGTTATTATGTTGCTGTTGTGGTTCGTATTTTGACTGGGATTTATCGTTATTAACTATTATGACTTTACCGCTATTTGTTTCTTTATTTATTAATACCTAAACGCCTTCCAAATGAGAGCACCCTGGTGGCAAAAGTTGGTCATTTTGGCACCAATCAGTTACTGATATTAAATAGAACAAAGGGTTAAATGAAATGTCAGTATAGATAAAAAATATTTTAATGCCATAAACATATAAAAATAATTACAAGAAATTCTGCCAACACGTCACTGCAATTTTCACCAACCAGCATAGTTGCTGCCGGTAGCGCCAAGACCGTGAGCGCCATTTCCGTAGGCACCACGACCATAGGCGCCATTTCCGTAACCACCATAACCAGTGCCAGAAGAACCGTAGGCACCTTGACTAACAGGGTGGTTAATGCTATATTGGTAGGCGCTAGTCGATGTACCAGCATGGCCGAGACCTGATCCGGCATAGCCAGCGTAGCCAAGGTTTGAGCCGTAGCCGAGACCGGCACCGTGGGCAGCATTTCCGAGATTAGAGCCGAAGCCACCGTAGCCGAGGTTAGAGCCATAGCCTCTGTAGCCGAGGTTCGAGCCGTAGCCTAGACCAGCACCGTAGCCAGCATTTCCGAGGTTAGCGCCGAAGCCACCGTAGCCGAGGTTTGAGGTGTAGCCGTTGTAGCCCAGGTTAGAGCCGTATCCAAGCCCTGCTGTGCCGAGGCCACCGTATCCAAGTCCAGCACCGTTGCCGCCGAAGCCAAGATTTGTTCCGTAGTCAAGAGCTGAGCCGTGGCCAGCGAGGCCCACACCGGAGTTCAGCCCTCCAGCACGGGCAAAGCCAAACAGGCAGGCGGCGAGCAGAGCAATCTAAAACAATATGTTTTATTAAATATTTTAGTTTAGTTCATAGATACTGAGGGGTTATTATGACATGGCTATGCAGTTCATTTTACGGCGAGCGTAAAGGATAGAGCTATATAACTGCCTTAGCTCTGTCCTTAACTCTCACCGTAAAATGAACTGCTTTGCTATGTCATAAAAATCTCCCTGAAACTAATCCTTTCTATCTTTAACAATACTAAAATTTAAGTAGCTTATCAAAATGTGGATTTAAATAGTGCAAATCTTTACAATTAAATATTTAAGTAACAACATAGATAGGGGGTATACCGGGTGTACAATCCAAATGGGTCAGTATGGAGAAGTCGGAAACTATGAGAGATAGCGAGATCTGTTCTTAGGAACCATGACGTCAATTTTAGATTTAATAATAATTACATTCAAACTTTTTTATTAACTCTCATACATAACCGGGAATCGAACCTGGTCAAAATCAATGTGTATAAATTCTGCAAGTCGCAAGAAGCACAACAAAATTGAAATATAAAAAATATATATTAAATATTTATTTTTATTTGTATTATTATTAAATCTAAAATCGACGTCATGGTTCCTAAGAACAGATCTCGCCAACTCTCATAGTTTCCGACTTCACCATACTGACCCATTTGGATTGTACACCCGGTATATTAATCTTCGTATGTTTCACCTTAGCAAACATCTTGTTGTTGTTACTTCAAATGTGATGATTTGAATGATTCCAAGTTATTTTGGCCTGGCTTATATATTCAAAGGTTAGGATACTAGACATTGTTGCCAAAGTTCTGAATCATAAACGAACCGTAACAAGATTAGTTTTTGCAGCTAGGCTTGGAATTATTAGACTCTGTCGAATAATCACATTACGTTATCTTATTTAATTATGAACTCTTTCACAAATTATGTAGATGATACAATCTCTGACATCACCCTTGAAATTTTTGCTAATTAAGTCTAGTAGTCCTCTTAAATTAACGATTTGTAAAATTTAATAGCTTTTTTGCTCATGTTTACATCATTGTAAAACATTATTAGTGGTATAAATGTGTAAGCATGCCTGGTATGATGTTTAGAATCATTTTAATATCTCAACAGCAAAGAGAGACCGCGAAGTGGCTTGTTACGATCAATTTTCCTAATTTTTAAAGCTGTTTATCTTTTTAAAAGACTTTTAAAACCTGATAAAAGGAGTCCTTATTACTTAAAAGTAAGGCAAACTTTTAGTTAGAAGTTAAACTCGTGCAATAGTACAAAACCAGAGGCGTTATTTATTTATTTATTATTACATATTAACAAACTTAATTATATGACAACGTCCTCAAAAAATGTTTTCACAGTTTAACTGTAGAATCCACGATTCTCAGTACATATCACAGTTGTTTAACAAACAAAAAGGAGTATACTTAAATTTTAATAGCAAGAAACTTTATCCTTTTTCGTCTCCCTTATGTTTTGGACATTCTAATTAATCCCCCTTGTACTAATCAGATTCGTTTTTTGTTCTTATACTTTTTGATGTATTATTCGTTATTATCAAGGTGATATGACTGTGTTGGCATGTTGTTTGTAAATTGTAAGCAAATTAAACCCGTCTTATCCAACATCTAACTAAAGTGTATAATAATAACAGTTTAACTTACGAGAATAAATTATTTGTCGATGTTTAAATCATTTCCATATTTCTTTATTAACGGCAATATTTTTTTAAGTAATCACGTCTCTACAAACAAAACCACCACATATACTTTCATCTTAAGAATTCAAAACTAAAGTGACCAGATTTGGATACGATGTGATGAAACCTGTCTGTCCAAACGACTGAATTATACAATGGCTGCAAACAACTGCAGGCGACGTCGGCACGATACATCAACAGTCGGTGATATCCATGAATGTAACATCATTTTTTTTCGGCAAGTCTACTGCTTGTATAATATCACCATTCATAACACCAAGGTTTTTATTAGTGTCGCGACAGAGATCTGAACGAGATTGTTCGTCTGGTCCTTTGGTTTTTATTAATAAATGTACATACAAGGTAATACAAGGTATGGTCTTTTTTTTTATATAGCCTCGTTACTAGCATGAGAGTGTCATAGAATCGTATGATATTATTAAAAATTGGGCTATACACATAGTCTGTTAAACTTGGTACTTGGTAATTTTCTATTTAAAGTCAATTGGTGCCCAAAGATGATTAAATTTTAGTGGATATAAACACTTTAATTGCCTGTATCTCAAGAACCAATGATGTCTACTTAGTCATGATAGTTTTACTTTCAAATTCGTTATAATATCCTTTCATTTATTTATTTTTCTGATTTTTAGCATTTGTAGTTTTGACTGTAGGGTGGGGGGGGGGGGGGGGGGCACTAGAGTCTAACAAAAATTAGCGCTTTAAAGCTTAATATTTTATAAACGGTTTGCTTTATCAAAAAACTGTTCGTACAAATCCGTCATATTTTTGAAAGACCTATCCAATGATACCCCACACGATGCTGTGGACGTCAAAAAAATACATCCCCATGTTACGTGTAGAGGAGGTACCAACCCTAAAAAAAAAAAATTTTACTATTTATTGTGGTAACACTTTGTTGGCATGACTAATATGCATATTCATACCAAATTACAGCTTTCTAGTACTAAGAGTCTCTGCGTTAGGCTGCGGATGGACGGACGGACATGGCGAAACTATAAGGTTCCTAGTTTGAATACGGAACCCTAAAAACTTGTTATATTTTAAATAAAAGAGTAAAGTATGAATTTAACATTACTTGTGTAAGTACGAGTAATATAGTGGCAAGTATTTTTTTTAATATACTTACATGGATAATGAATGACTTTACAACACTTAACATCCACTTTTTATTAAAATCTTAAAGTTTAAATTGGGCAAAATTAAATCTAGACTGGCATATTTTGTAATATTTATAAGTACGAGTACATCTACTCGAACAAAAACCTCTTCGATATGACTTCACTAGCAATTGCATTGTATTCAGTTGAATCATTCATGATCTCCGATGGCTGTAAATCAAAGTTTTTCGACTTTTTCGGAATTATTCTTTCCTGTAATAAAATTACCATAGACGTTGGTTTTATTGAGTTACTTTTTAAAGATTTAGACTCTGTATCCTTGTTAGGTAAATACTAACGTAGACAAGTAGAATTATGTGACTGTTATTATAATTTATTACATAAAAAAATATTATGTAGCTTAAGATATGCAACACTCGTATAGCATATCTATTACATGGAAAAAAACTTTCCTTTCGTTAAACATGGAATTGTCTTAGAATATTGAAGAACATGAATGTTTAAATATGAAGTAAATCAGCCACAAAAGGGGATAAATAGTTAAATTTAAAATTAAAATTATAATTACAAGCGGAGTATACTGCTCGTGATTCATCAATTATGTGATGAAAACTATTTTTACTGATCAAGAAGATTGTTTTAAGTATAAAACAAATCATAAAAGTATTATTGCTACTAGCAAAATTATTTTACAGAGTAATACGAAATGTTGCGTCAAAGATCTTTAAATTAAGAAATGGTGCGCGATTTCATGGATTCAAAACACTTCAACAACATGATTATTTATGAACTATAAGAATTGCGATAGCCATTAGAAGGATGTATTAGGTTATGAAAAAAGCGTGTATTATGCTTGACATACTGACTAAACAGTGCAGTGTCTATGGCATTTGTCAAACATTTATGAATTTTTCATCGATTTTTTATACGTCGACGATATTCTCGTTTGTGCATTAGATAGCATTTATCCATTTTGTTTCATTTGACGACTATTATTCGGCATTTCATTAGATAATTAGAAGAAATGGTATGTTTAAAAGTCTGAATCATTGTATTATGTGTTTGCCGGGTTAGAAAAGTGCCACTCTATGTCTTCCCGTCGATGTCGTAAGAAGCGACTAAGGGAATAAGAGCTTGAAGTACTGTTAGGCGATGGGCTTGCAACCTGTCGCTAATGCACTAGTAATCTTCTTGGCCTGATTGTGCAAAATGTGGTTACAGAATTATAAACAAGTCTTTTCAGAGTTGTTGGTATTTCTGTAGCTCTGCCTACCCCACTCCGGGAATGAAAGCGTGATGTTATGTATGTATGTAGTAATAACTGCCTCAGTATAACGGTAGCCTTTATCGAGGTGAATAGATATGGATAAAACATCTGTCACTCTCGCACTCGCAGACTAGTCAGAGAGTGACAGATGTTTTATCCACGTTTATCTATATCAGTAAACTGATAGCACAGCTTTTTTTATTAATTGTGTTCTAAGTGTATAGTTAAACATAAGTTCATAAGCCCTTAACGACGACGTAATAACTATCACCGGTATATGGTAAAACTTTTAAGTATGTATGTTTGTGTAATAAACTTTTGTTACTAAACACCTTGTGTAACATTTTATTTTAGCATTTTTTATCTGAAAGTGTTTAAAATGTTTAATCGGACCGACAATTTGCTCATAAACAAAGAAAAAAATCTTTCCATAGAGTTTGGCAACAGTAATAAAATTCACAGCGTTCAATTTCCATAATCGTCCAACGCATTAAAACTTAAACGATCATCCGAAATAGCGCGTTGACAATTATAATTTTATAGTCGTCATAAATTATGACTAAAATCGGCTATAATTTACCTCCGCCGTACACTTATGGGCAATTAAATATTCTATAAGAGAAGTTGCAAAATTGTCATTTGATCGGTTCGATTTTCATAAAATTATGTTGTATTTATAATTTATGGGAATTATGCGTGTTTTGGTCACTGTGGATCAAGTTTTGAATAACCGATTGTTAATATTTCCTTTTAAATCGATAGCTAGTTTCTAACTTCGACTCCTACTCCTACAACTTATTGCGTTCAAAATTCATGTGTTTGGGAAGTACAGAATTCTACATCATATTTTTTTTTTTTAAATTTTCCTGAATGACTCATGCTTATCGTTCTAACATCCTAACAACCTAGTAGGACCACGTGAAATAAAGTGCTGCTTTATTTTGGTGTGACTAAAGGCCTGTATTTGATCAGTAATTAAACTAATTGTTAAAAATCGTAACTAATGGTGAAATCTCAAGGAAATGTCTCAAATTTTATTTTATTTTTATTTTTTAACTATTATTTCAGTTAACTACTGATCAAACAACTCGGCTTTAGAATGTACTTTATAAATAATACTAAAAACAAACAGTGTACATTGATTGCGCCAGTAAAATTAGTTCCGTTATTGGTCTCAAAAGTTGTCATATGCCCTTTAAGTGTTATTAATTTAAATTTAAAATTAAACGTACAGGCACTTTAGCAATCAAAAATTAATAGTGTTGTACACGCCACAGCATTTTATCGATTGTTTACCGATTATTCATCGAGTATGCAAATATTTTAATAGTATTTTAATGGTCGGACCGGTCGACTTCAATATTTTAATGAGTCGCCTGAGGTGTGACGGACAGACGGATAGAGCTATTAAGGTTTTTTATTACTAAAGGTTTATTTTGTGTATTTAATTTGTTACTGAATTCAACCGCGGTACTTTTTATTGTTTAAGTTTATATTCATGAATAATAATAAGGATTTCAGGTTGAATTTGTGTTCGTATTATTTAATTTTAGTTTATTGTGATTATTTTGCTTGGATGAAAATAATTTATTTACTTCAATCATTAAACTCTTTATTTTGTTGCTTTAAGAGCAATAATGACTCACTCCTTAAGTTAAACTTATATTAAATTTAGTAAACGCTAACAATTAAAAACGCTAAAAAATAAATTCAATTAATAATCAGATTGAAAATTTCTCGTATATTTTTTTTTCTCGCATAACCATCACAATTGTTTAGTTTTAAATCGGGATTTCTGAACAGTCGGACATAAAAGACATTCATGAAAATTATTTAAAACTAACGGTATATCTGAAACGTGCTGTAGTTGAAGCGAATTGAAAAAAAAAACTCTATTCTCTTCTTAAATAAGTACGTTTTTTTTGTCATAATAATAATCGACTTTATTTTTGTTACATCACTAAATTATTAATTTATCTTTATTACCCCGCGGCTTAAACCGTTTATAAAACAGCTAGCCATCTCTGCTACTAATTTCTGTTTAATTTATGAAAATGTAAGCGAAAGGTATTCGTAAAACCATAAACGGGATATTTTTATTTAAAACTTGGCTAATTAGAATGTTAACGAAGCTTAAATAGCACTGTTTGTTTAAAGATTAGGCAAAGTTAGAACATTCAACCATAATTTTATATAAATGTGACAAAGTAGGATGTTTATGATAAAATTAATATGTATTTTTAAGCCGTTTTCAATGTAGTTCAAAGTGATTTGTATGGAGTCGCATTAATTAAGTTGGATTATGTTAACGAAATAATTATAATATTCAGATGATGTTTTAGTTAAGATTATTTATAACCAGCCTAAGCCAATATTATGTTTATTATTAAACTTTCACGACGAATATACATTTTACTTAACAATAACAACTTCTTTTGTGAACTTCGTGTACTACTCCACTCCCATTATTTAGTTCCGTCCGTATTAAATAGGTTTATAATAGCATGCAGTCGAAGACAATTAAACAGGCCACCTTATAGGTAAATGGTGGATGGGCGAAAGGGGGGAGTATGACGGGGTTCGTATGAGGTACTTATTAGTAACTTATTAAACGCCTGAAGTAAAACGCCTTAATAAAAGAACCGTCCGGCCATATGTATGTATATATAGTTTACATAGTACAACGCCTGTGTTGTACTAGTTAAAACCATATTGTCTTTGACATGTTGTCGTATTATTGTCAACGTTACATTAGCTCTCTTATGTGATTAACTAAGAAATGGCGGTCGATTTAAAAACAATTCGGATAACACGTCAAAGGCAATGTGGTTTAATCAGCGTAAAATAGAGGACCAGGAACGTGCTCTCAGATAGAATACAATAAATAAATAAATATCACAGGGCAATGTCTCATAAAATACTGAAATATCAACAACTCTAAAATAAAATGATGATTCTGTAACCACATGTATCACAAAACAGACTAAGATATTCACCAGTGTATTAGTGACAGGTTGCAAGCCCATCGCCAAATAAGTAGTACTACAAGCCTGTATTTTCTTCTAACCCGGCAACCACATAGCAAAATCTATAATGTTTTTTATGTTCATTTTTAATATTATTTATTAAATGAAATCGTGTAACTGATAAGTATTGTATAACTATGCCTTGCTCGTTGGATAATCCAAACTCGGTGGTCTATGTTGAGTATCATGTGGCCACCTTAAGACTTCTTCGTGAGATCAGCTCTTAGACATTAATTAATTCAAAAATTAAGAGCTATGCTCTTGTCGATGGAGTGCAGACATCTTGATACGAAACAACCTTAGCTTTTACTTCACTTGTTCAAAGTAACTTCGTCTGGGTCGTCCTTCGCCTCTTTTGCCTTCAATTATTCTCTCTATGATATTATTGTGCCAGGTGTTCTAGCATCTTATCTCTTCTATTTTCTATTGTCTTTAAGAGGTTTTTTCTTTAGCTCTTAGACATCAGACGTAGTTATTTATCATCGGATTTACACATAACATAATATTATAATCATCATTAATTATTATCTTACCCTTTCTATCTAATCCTCGTCACTACCAAACCACATCGCCTCAGGTATCCATTTTTAATAAAGCCCCAATCACTCGGCCGCCGGATGCACCGCCATCGCCGTGTTCCGCCGGAAATGGAGCTCGTGTTCGCAGCGCCCTCTACCAGCTTCCGTACCGGAAGTACGCGGCGCCCGCGGTGTTTGATTGCGATTTGCTTTTTCGGGTTCCGTGCCCTGAAGGCATAGACGGAACCCTATCAATAAGCGCACGTAGGTTTCGTTAACCATACACTGACGTAACGCTTTTAAGATTACTTTGCTGTTTATCCTGTCCATGTACCTGTCATGACCCATCTTCTCGGTATTATCTGTGGCTTGGATTTAACAGAGTTCCCTGTGTGGTTGCCGGGTTAAAATAGTGCCACTCCATGTCTTCCCGTGGATGACGCAAGAGAATAAAGGGAATAAAGGCTTGTAGTAATGTTAGGCGATGGGCTTGCAACCTACACTGATACACTGGTAAACATCTTAGTCTGGTTGTGCAAAATATGGTTCCAGAATTTTATCAACTTATTTTTTTGAGCTGTTTGTAATTCTGTTGCTCTGCCTACCCCACTCTGGGAATGAAGGCGTGATCTTATGTATATATGTATGTAATTTAGAGTTTAAAATTATTTATATTGGCAGCGAAACACAAGGCGGCATTAAATTTAATAAGCGCGTTTTTCAACTAGGTGATACACCTTTAAGAAACCCAATCAAATTCGTATCTCTTTACAGTACCTTGTTTCATCCCTTCTCTCTCTTCCCCGCAAGCGATGTTTTCTAATAAAGGGGACTGTAGAATGAAAACGTTCCGTTTTTGTTTTAGCGGTTTTTGGTGTCACTTTGTCCGGAATTGATGAGCTTTGGGCGATGTTATTTGTAACTAAAAATGGTTTTTGCTATTAACTGGATTTATAACATTATTTTTGGATTTATTACATTATTATATAAGTTTCTAAGGCCATCTGTACTTTTTTTTTGCAAAGTTTTACTGCATATCACGACCAACCTAACGAGTCCAAACTCGGTGGGTCTACGTTAAGTATACCGGAGATCCTGTCGCCACTTTACTACTCCATCATCAGATCATCTTCGTGTCATCATAATACGAGTATTATGCTGTCACGCAATATACATATGCATGCAAAATTTCAGCTCAATCCGAAATTGGAAAATTTAACTTGCAAGATTTCATTACAGACATCGGCACAGGTAAAACTAAATAAAAACTTATAATTATAAATATAAAAAATGCATTTAAAAAAATGCTTTTTGTTTTTAGGGTTCCACACCTCAAAAGGAAAAAGCGGAACCCTTATAGGATCACTTTGTTGTCCGTCCGTCCGTCCGTCCGTCTGTCAAGACCTTTTTTCTCAGGAACGCGTGGAGGTATCAAGCTGAAATTTATATGAAATACTCAAGTCTACTGTTCCTTGGAGTTGTGAAAAAATCAAACTTCTAAGCCAACGCAATCAAAAGATACAGCCGTTTATGCCGCAAATTTCAGCAAATTTTCGAAAATCGCAAGGTAAAGGGTATTCAGTCGATCTAGAATCTTGAAATTTTGTACGAAGCAACGTCTTATAGCAAAGATAAAGGAAAAATTGTGAATACCGTAAATTTTTAGCTAAAACACAAAAAAAAATATTTTAGGATTGCAAACTTTTATGCAGTTGGTAACCTAATCGTGACCTATGTCGATGTATGGAGACGACAGTTTTTCAACGGCAAAGTCAAGTTCGTCCCTCAATACAATTTTACATTCTTATAAGTCTGTACGGAACCCTCGGTGCGCGAGTAAGACTCGCATTTGATTAGTTTTTTTTTAAAACAAACTATAAATGGAGTATTGATATGACAATCGTTACTAAGAAGATGCTCAAAATATTTAAAAAGGCTTTAAAATTGTAATACGTTGTTTTCTCTCCGACAACATAGAACTCTGACGCTTTAACGTCATGTTTGAACTGCTAGACGAATTTCTTCAAAGGTTCAAAGTGACAAGGTAAGAAGTCATATACCTACTTACGACTATACCGTAATATTAACCCAACTCTCACCGCCGTGGCTAGGGCGCGCCGCTAATTTGTCTCCAGTCTCGACGAGCGTCGCTTTATCAGGCGCAGTCATCGTGTGAAAACAGTTTCTCTTCGCGATAAGGGTGACCATTCAGTTATTTTCAGTTTTTTTCTTATGTACGGGCACGGTAAAAATATGTTTTTTTTTTCTATCTACAAGCACAGTTATACACACATAGTACTTGAACGATATTCTTTTTATGTGTACAGAATTATATAAAGCGATTAAGTTCCGATTTATAGTTTTTAGTATGTGTGAAAATCGTGTTAGTTTGAAACAAGGTGCGTACTTGGGTACATTTAAAGTTTAATATACATCATAATACGTAACGGTCAAAATAATAATGTTTTTTATTCTAAAAAAAACGTAAATTAATCTAACTTAACTTAATGGGTTCTATACAGCCTTTTAAAAATCTTGAAATGTTTACGGTTTTCGAAATAAAACCAGTATATATTATGTTATGAACTTTATGTATTTATGACCCATTTTGAACTTTATATGTTAAAATACGACCCCTGATATACATAATTAAACTTAAACTATTGGTATCATAAAATTCATAAATAAAGGAATACATTAATTACTAATTATTTTATGTAAGTATATTTTATTGTTGTCTATGGTCTGATATGAGTGTCTTAAGTTGTATGAGAGAATGTTTGGATGTGGATATTTTTAATAAAAATTGTAATTAGTCTTGTGTGTTATAATTATAATTCTCAGCTTGATCTTGTTTGTTTGAGAGTCGAACATGAGCAGGATCAGTCAAGGCAGTAATGGAGTTATGAAGGGCCAATCGCGGGGCCTCTGCTTCACGCGAACTATTAACCATACGTTATAAAACCATCTAGTAAACATCACACTTCTTTTTTAGAAAATCATGCTAAAAAAAACAATATTTAAATAGATGCCAGTAACTTTGTCACCCTATCCTAAAGCTCTCACTCCACTTCAAGCGAGTGACAAATGTGATCGCCGCGCTCGCTAGCCGCGATCCCTCAGCGCGTGACGTCACGGATTTATCATGGCCGCGCAAAATGGCCGCCGAATTAAAAACGGCAATCGTTTAATTATCTCGAGTTAAGTTTAATTTGGCTGCTTTTTATTTGCGTTTAATGCATATTTTCAAGGCATGCTATCCGTAGATTTGGGTCGTGACTCAATAGAATTACTGTTTAATATTGTTTTTACATATCAAATACTGGTTTGGTTTTTGCTTAGCTTGAGTGATCAAAAGGGAACATTCGGTAATATATAAGAAACAAAAGTTTACTTAGTTTGCAACATTAATACATTTTAAGCAACCGGCACAGCTTCCGATGGAGGTGAAGCAGAACTGCAGTAATGCGTTCGCGGGGTGCTGCCACCGACGTGTCCTAAGCTGTACTAGGATAAGGATGGTTTTATCCGGGTGGAGAGCAAGAGCCCGCCCTGAAGAACCTGTGCAGCACCGCACCGATTTGACTGAACCATTTTGATGACACGGTGGTCTAGTTGGGAGTGACCCTGCCTCCGAAGCCAGCGGTCCTGGGTTCAAATCCCGGTTAGGGCAGATATTTGTGTGATGAGCGCGAATATTTGTTCCTGAGTCTTGGATGTTTTCTATGTATTTAAGTATGTATTTCTCTATACAGGGTGACTTCAAATTGGTAATACAAAACGCTTGATTGTGGCTTAGTTAATGCCACACATTATAATACATTAACCCCTTTGTTAAAATTAATCGTATTTAATTAATGCTAATTTTCGAACTAAACATATAATTAAAGTCCTAAAGTGTGGTTACACTAAATTTACAATACAATCTTATTTTCTTTGATAAGTGACAATTACTAATCAAAACATGTTTTCTTCATAAATTGTGACAGGTGACGGATAACCAAAGAGGAAAGTGTTCATTTGAAATTCTTTAAACTTCTTTGTTAATTATTAGGGTAGGATAACCATGTTAAGCCAACAAAAATGGGATAATTAAAAAATAAAAATAAAAAATACTTCTGATTATTTTAAAAGTATGAGACTTAATTGAGGGGCTAAGCTTAGGGGAAATGTGTGTAAAACATTGATTTTGTATTACCAATTTGAAGTCACCCTGTATAAGTAAGTTTATCGTTGTTTAGTACCCATAGTACATGCCTAGAGCTTAGTTTGGGGCTAGGTCAATTTGTGTGAGATTGTCTCCTGTTATTTATTATTTATTTTGTTATTTGCTGGGTCCTGCTACTCCCACGAAGCAGTTGCACGTGTCCCGATTGCATTACTCTACGGAGGCAAAGGATCTCGTTGAGTATGTACGAGTTAACACCGGAACTACCCTGAGGGTTGAGTGGTTAGAGCCCCGCCATAAGGTTTATTTTAGCCCTTTGTGGTAAGGGCACCGACCAGTGATCTATCGACCTTTTTAAAGGAGGAATTCTGGCTGAGGGGTGTCATGTTTCGGCGATTTTGCGGCCGCCGGCTAGCTGACACCGCGAAAGTATTTTAATAGTTGTCTTAATTTTTAGTTATTTTATGTTGTTATATATGTTAGATATTTGTAAATATGGACCTTGTGGTCTGAAATGGAAAATTTATATCACTACATAGTAACAAAGTCGCTTTTTCTTTCCCTATATCCCTATGTATGCTTAAATCTTTAAAACTACGCAACGGATTTTGATGCGGCTTTTTTTAATAGATAGAGTGATTAAAGAGGAAGGTTTATATGTATAGCACTTTAATCCGGAGCGAAGCGAGGGCGGGTCGCTAGTTCTATTCTAATTCGCTCAAGTATTTATGAAGTTTTACAATCCTTTCAAGCTATGCTTTACGTAAAGATTAAAAAGTAAAATAATATTATGACGACACGCTTATCTAGTTGGTAGTGACCCTGCCTTCGAATCTAGCGGTCCTGGGTTCAAATCCCGGTAAGGGCATATATTTGTGTGATGACTGATGAGCACGAGTTTTTGTTCCTGAGTTTTGGATGTTTTCTATGAATTTCAGTCGCCATTATTGTTAATGACATAAGAGTTATGAAAACGTTGACAATACGGAAACAGGTCAAATACGATATCGTTATTACCGTGCAGAATCCCAGCCCTGTTTGTGTGACATTGTTCTGTGTTTTTTTTTTTTTTTATTATTCTAGTGATCTAAGTAGTTAGACCGCATCTATGAAGTTCAAATATGAGTTTTGTTAGTATTTTTAAATCTCTCAGTCCACACCTAATAATAAAAGTGCACAAGTGTGTTTGTTAGTTACTTCGTTTTTAAGGATAAACGACGGAATCGATCAATATGCTTTTTCTCTTAAATATAACTGAAGAAGTTATAGTAAAATAGTACATTATTGTACCTATAGGGTAGACAAGACGCAATTTATGGAAGAGTCATTTAGAGTCATAAATTGCTGAGACAGACATAAGTAGTGCTCTTCTTAACAACTATGAGAAATTAAACTCACTACTCACAAATAATAAACAAGTACATTTTACTTTATATTAATGAGACACACAATTTATTACACTGTCAAACCAATTAAAATCCATACCGTAGAAGGCTAAAGCTATTCAGAAAGAATGTTGAAATACGCTAGTATACGAGCACTCAGGCCACCTGATGGTAAGGTGAAATCTGAGACCCATAGATATTTGAATTCTCAAGACTTATCTTAAGACTGCAATCCTAAGACCTCAAATGCGTTGCCAACCCTGAGGACTAAGATGAAATGCCTCTATGCTAGTAATTTCACCGGTTGTCTTATCCCGGTAATTACCTACACCGGGACACAACAATGCAAACACTGCTGCTTGGTGGTTGGGCGTTTGGTTTGGCTTAACTATTATTTCACTAGGTTTTCATTGATGAAGTTATACTTAACTTTTGCATATCCGTGCATGGCGAGAATAATTTGATAAGTCGAGATATAAAGTTGATGAAATTTATATTTAGAACAAATTGCATATAGTTCAAATTACTTCATTCTTTTTCACCGAGTTGTCAACTTATTCACGCTAGGCACGGATATTTTCCAGAGATTTCTGTTTCGTGATTGCTCTTACTGTGGATATGTTAGTATCAATACATCACTAGAGGTCTAGAGGTAATGATGTTTGCAATCCACTTTCCGATTTAATGAAGAAGCAGTCACTTATTTTTTGATGATTTTATCTTTATCAGCAAAAATACCAGTATCCAAAGAGTAACCCCCCGCCATGGAATGAATGTCATTAGTTTTTTTAAACACTTTAATTGAAAAAAAATACTATTCGGGTGGAGTTGCTGGAAATTCTAGCAGAACAAATAAGTAACTAAAAGAAGATTTGAATTTCAAGGCTTTTACGGACTATTGATACTAATCATATAAAAACCGGGCAAGAGCATGTCAGACCATGCTCAGTGTAGGGTTCCAAAGCCGTTAAGTACTATAAATAAAAAATCAACAAGTAATCACTAATTTTCTATTAAACGTCAATTGGTGCCGTCTTAGATGATTTTAGTAGGTATAAACACTATAATCACCTGTATCTCAAGAACCAATGATGTCTACTAAGTAGTGATAGTTTTCCTTGAAAATTCGTTATATGCTCTTTCATTTAAGCTTTTTTCAGATTTTTAGTATTCGTAGTTTTGGCTGTAGGGGGGGGGACACATTTGTTTAAAGCTTAATATTTTCTAAACGGATCCCTTGATCAAAAAAATATTATCACAAAACCGTAATATATTTGAAAGTCCCATCCAACAATACCCCACTTTATGGGATAGACGAGAAAAAAAAATACATTCCCACATTACGTGTAGGGAAGGTCCCATAAATTTTTTTTTTACGTTTTATTGTACCATTTTGTTAGCGTAACTAATATGCATGTTCATGCCAAATAACAGCTTTCTAGTACTAAGAGTCTCTGCGCTAGGCTGCGGGCGGACGGACGGACATGGCGAAACCAAAAGGATTCCTACTTTGACTACGGAACCCTAAAAACGGCCAGCAAAAGAAAAACCCTGTTCCAACAAACCACTGTACGACAATAGCCGAAAACTGCGGAAACTATAAAAGGAGTTACAGGGTGGTCGTAAACGCGTATTTTATTTGAAACGGTCAATAATGGCTCCCTAGGGGCTTGTTACGATTGGTCCAAATCTGCTGCTTGCCGCTTTTTGACAATAAAATTGAGGATATATTGGGTAGGTTTAAAATGGTTGATGGATGGTTGGCTTAGTTTTGATAGAAATAAGTTTGTTTCAAAATCTTTTTTTATGACACGTTTCGTATCTAGCTAGAATTGACTTGGGCTTTACCCATGGCCTTTTGTAAATCTAACATACATCTTTTAACTTTTGCAGTCTTCATAGTTCTTTAAATGCAATTGTTCTAACCCACTGGCCATATGGTAGTAATCATCTTATAATGGTAAAGTTATTAATGTTATTATTCTATCGAAACACCTTTCAACGAAAGTGTCATAGGTACCGCAGAATTTTGACGACATGCTAGCCTAGTTGGTATTGACCCTGCTTTCGGAGCTAGGGGGTCCTGGGTTCAAATCCCGGTAAGGGCAGATATTTGTGTGATGAGCACGAGTATATATTCATGAATCTTGGATGTTTTCTATGTATTTAAGTATTTATTTCTCTATATACCTAAGTTAGTTTATCGTTGTCTAGTACCCCTAGTACAAGCCTTGAGCTTAGTTTGGGACTAGGTCAATTTGTGTGACATTGTCGTGTGATATTTATTTATTAAATTTTAATTTCATCGAGAGGCATCGCATGAATTATATTTGGTAGTCGCAAGTCTAACCTAATTTAACATATGTAATTAATGTTTAAGATATCCTGAAAACACCATGGTTTCAACAGAAAATATCGTTGAATGCAATGAAATTCGATGAAGTGATACAATCAATCAATTGAAATTCTGTAAAATGATAGGTTACCGATAAAGAGTAATATCATTTACCTGAGGCCTCGATATTTTTATCTGGGAGTTTTTAATGGGGTTCGGTTCAGAAATAGAACACGAGATCGTATTACTTTTTTCTCATATTCGCGTCATATTTTATACTCGTTATACGTTACTCGTTATGTTATACCTGCCTTTTGTCGTCGGGCTGTCAATAATTATTTTCCCTCCTCTACCTTAACCCATAAAGTCGTCTCAAGCATATTGGAACAGTTATTTTAATACTTATATCAAAGTTCTCTTTACAAAACTCAGTACCAGATCTAAAGACTAAATCTAAAAGGCGGCAGAACACCTCAAGCGTTATTTGTACCGTATTTTTTATGACTCCCACAATAGCTTTATACGAGTATTATCGCGCCGATATAAAGTGCCCAACTTTAATCGATTTTGAAGCCGTCTCAGTTTTGTGGCCCCCTCGGCACGTATTACTGAGGATGATGTAAGTAGTTTTCTGTTTCAACGTTGTTTTTTATTATTAAAAGCTTTTTACGGACTTGTATGAAAGTTTATTCTTGTTCGCAATGTAAAGCGGGCCAAAGTATAATTATTTCGTCCGTTTGAGGCCAGTCTCTTAAGCATAAAATGCGATTAGTATAGGATCTATGTTGTGTTTTGGTGTGGGGATAAGACAACTAGTGAAATTACCAGCATTAAGGCATTCCATCTAAGTCCTCAAGGTTAGACACACAATTGCAGTCTTAAGATTCCAGTATTTTGTAGTCTTGAGAATGCAGGTGGCATGTGTATGCTCGTTAGCCAACTCCATGCCATAGAAAAAACTTTGGTGAACGCTCCAGTAGCGGGCGTGTTACTGCGACATGATGATAATGATGATATTTGAAAAATATACTCTGATCGAACAACCTAATAAAAAAATTCGTGCCAACGACATCTTTCTGCATAATACTCGTATAATTCAAAGGAGCATGCAGAAGCACAACCATGTTCAAACAAGAAAGCGTTTCGTGCATTTAGCGCGCTGGTACTAAAACACGCGGGCAAACATTGGAGGCGGCTGTTAATTTATTGTATGCACAGTTTGCTGTACGTTTTACGCGGTTACCGAGAAATTTAGAGGGTTTTTTGAGGTGTTTGCGGTAATTTAAGCGTTGTTTTGGGATTGAGTGGCCTATTTACCTAAAGCTATTGTCTTTGCGAAGGTAAAAAGATTTTGAATTTGTTCAATACTCAAAAACTTGTTTCAATGTTCGCAGAGCCTTATAATAGTTAGCGTTTAGGTCTTAACATTGTAGTCCTCTCTAGGTTTAACTTGTCACTGCTCTATTTTTTACGAAATTGAGCTGGTGGTAAGTAAAGAAGCGTCTCTTATCTTAGTTTTCAGGGTTGGCAAAGCATTTGCAGTCTAAGGATTGCAGTTTGAAAAACAAAACAATGTGCACGCTGAGGCATAATTTTGTGATTAGTGATTTTTGTAGGGCTGAATTAAGTTTGCCTGAATTGAAGGTTATGAAGTTATAATAATAATAATAAAAGTAATTTCACAGGACAATGTCACACAAATTGACCTAGTACCAAACTAAGCTCTAGGCTTGTACTATGGGTACTAGACAACGATAAACATACTTAGATAGAGAAATAAATACTTAAATACATTGAAAACATCCAAGACTCGGGAACAAATACTCGTGCTCATCACACAAATATCTGCCCTTACCGGAATTTGAACCCGGGACTGCTGGCTTCAGAGGCAGGGTCACTCCCAACTAGGCCAACGTGTCGTCAAGTTGAATCCATAAGACAAAATATTTGGTTAAATAGGCATTTTCTTCCGTGTTTATTAATACTTTTGTATGTGACACGATCTAAAACATATTTGAACCCAAACAACAAGTCGTTGCGTTCCAACAAATTGCAAAAGCAAACAGTCCTCTTTAAAATAAATATGTGACTTCTTTTACTCTTACCGCCGTTTAGCCGTTGCCCGCTAAAATCGCCGGCACCCATGCTCACGCGTATTCTTCGAAGGACCAACTGTCAATATTCCTAATTTGAAAATTCGAACGAATTCCGTTGAGCAAACTGGCCAGGATCAAAACGTCACGAAACTATGAAGGCGTCATTGTGTGCTGGTTTGTAAGTGCCTGCTAATATCCAAGAAACGAAAGAAGCCGACTTGTTGGTTGAGAGGTGACTGTTAAGTTATTTCATAGCTTATCTACAACAAATAAACACGGCTTCTACATATTTAGATGTCTGAGATAGTGTATACTTTTATTATTAAGGTAAATACCTTATTTGCTATTGGCATTATTCCGAGTTTTGACACTTTTTTTAACACTGTGCTGAGGAACACCAAGAAACCTTCTTTTCTCGTCACACAAAAATATTTATTTCATAAACTTCCTTATTCTGCCTCTATTACTTAGTCTTACAAAGCCATCACCTCAACACTCTTTGAAATAATAGGACGATTTGAACTCAGCGTTTATACTTTTACAACAAGGGAGTTAATGATCATCTTGGTTTTATCTCACGAGTATAAAATTTCGATGGCACAATGATTTTCTATTACCCTCTTATTCAGTGGTGTTAGGACCTCATGTAGAGTTCATCCGGATCGCTACCACCACATTCAATATAATAACATCACGTCATGATTTCTAGAGTGGGTTAGGCAGAGCTACAGTAATACCAACATCTCTAAAATACTTGTTTATAATTCTGTAATCACATTATGCACAATTAGGCCAAGAAGTTTACTAGCGTTAGGTTGCAAGCCCAGTCGCCGCGAACAAGATCCACGGGAAGACATGGAGTGACACTCTTCTAACCCGGCAACCACACGAAGGTAGCAACAACACGGAATCAACAACACATCGATGCAGTGTTTGCATGTGGGGACAAGACAATCGGGGAAATTACTAGCATTTGGGTCATACACAGATTTAGGTTACCCTCTTTCTTGTGGACACACCGAACGTTAACGTTTTTAAGGCCTTATTTGCTGGCTAAGCCCATTTCCGCAAAAACGCTGTCAGGACTGCTTTAGACCTATCGTATAAAAACATAACTTTCATGCACACAAGCTATTTAACTATTGACCACAGGAGAGACAACTTTTGTTTTTAAGAGTGTGTATGACCCATTTAGGAATTCCATCTCTCTCAGGGTTGGCAACGCAATTGTGGTCTTTGCTGTCTTGAGAATGCAAATTTCTATGGGTCAAAGATTCCACTTACCATCAGATGGCCTATGTGCTCATTGGCCTTCACAATGCTATAATAAAAATGTTTGTGACCATATATTAGTCAATGTTATTTTGTAAGATTTTATTGATTAAAGACTGACAGGTGAAAGTTTACCTATTTAAAGCTTGTTAAATTGCACCACGACAAAACAAATGACTAATACTCATACTCATACTTATTTATTGATAATGTTATAATATATTAGATATCAAAATGGATTAAAACATTACAATAAAGTGTACAAAACAAATAAATTGGTCATTTAGGTTACATTATAGGTAAGTCAATGTAATTAGTTTAAAATATAGAAATAACATAATTTGACCAAAAGAAAATCATTAAAATCATAGGAAGAATTGTCGATTAGCCTTTTTCGTAATTCATTTTGGAAAGTTACATTTGATATTAAATTTTTTAGGTGCGAGGGTAGTCAGTTGTAAATCTTCGGTCCCATAATATGCATGGTTTTGGTAGACTTGGTCAGTCTTGGTCTTGGTCTTGGTCTGGTGCTTGCCGTAAGTAGTCGATTAGAACAAAGATACCAGTCGCCTGCGGGTCAGTTTCCTATTAGGAAAGTTTTCAATATTGTACCTAACGAATCTAGCCACATAAATGACTATGTTGGTTGCGTTTAGCATAAATCCGACAAATAACCACGTTTGACGGCCTGTTTGTCTAACTGTTAACATCTCAGTAGGTGGCGCGAAAAAGGAATGAATTTAAGAAATCAAAGCTAGAAGTGACTGGGTACTGCGTAATATTTTATTTAACTTTAGCATCTTCACTGAAAAGCGTGTTAGCGAATTCATGATAAAACCTACTAACTAATAACGGCTTATGAAATTCGTGCCAATATTAGTATTTTTGTAAATGATTAGCATATTTTGCATCATGTTTGAGGACGTGAAATCGACACTTGCAAATTGAGTTGTTCTAAGTGTTTGCAAACGACTACAAAGGTGCTATGTTTATTTTCTGTCACAACCGATAAGGGATGTTTTAAAAAAAAATGTACATAGTTAAAGGCTTAATGAAAACCAAAACCAAAACTATATGGGTAACTTTCGTTCCGCAAAGTCAACGTCAATCAATGAAGTTTACTTTTAAGCCCTATATCATACCATTATTTTTTTTGGAAAACGTCGTATAAGAGTTTTCTAGCTAAATTAACTTAACCCTATTGAGATTCTACACGGTAAAACCTAAGCTCTTATTTATTTGACAGTAATGGCGGCTGAGTTAAAACTATACCATATTACGTCAAAAGCAAAATTGTTTTACCGAATTAAATGTAAACCCTAACATTCACTTTTAGCGAAATGGGCTTAAATCAATTGCAATTGAGCCCGTGATAAAAAGTAAAATAAACAGTTTAAATAAAAGAAAGGTACAAAGGTACAGAGCTCAATTCTGTGGCTCTAGTGAAAACGGACACAAGTCGATTTAGCTCATAATAGGAAAGGGTAAACGTCATGTATAGAGTAGACTAGACTTATACCGTTTTTCATCTAAACCTCGGGAGACTTGTATCCTTTTTCACTTGGGCCACCGAATTTGTTATTAAATAAGGTTTACAAAAGAAGAAGAACAATAATAATAAAAAATATGTCCACTACAAATTTATAGTTAAATCATCCCTAAAGAATTCCATCAACACGTTACCCAATCAATTGATACTAATCATTCACTCGTGCCTCTGTGTTTGCTGACTGCTTTGGCTGTCTGTTTGTCTGACGCTAACTTCAATTTGGTTGCATTAGCACATTCACGCCGTGTTTGCCTAAACACGCTAATAACACGATAATAAGCTTTTGAAATTTGAATTTCACTTCAGACCACACTTGCGTAAAACATGACTTTGTAATTTGATATTTTATAACAGTCTGTAGGCATTCGGATCTCTCTTTATTTTAACTCTGTTCTGAAGTTAGGGCTCGTGAGGTGGGCCTATGTTTATCATTGATTTCCGCGACCTACTGAGATGTTATCATATAGACAAATAGGTTCTCTATTCTAATGCGTTAAAGCAATATTGCACTTGACGTGTTTTGGTATCTTTTTAACTCGGCTGCCGCCATTACTGTCAAATAAAAAAGATCTATCAAAACGTTGACAATGCAGAAACACTTGAAAGGCAATATCATTTTTACCGTGTTGAATCTCAGAAGATGTTTTCTAGAACGTTATCGCTATCGAAAATGTAGATTTACGTGAGCTGCCAGAAGGTCGCGTCGAATACTTAAACATGTGAATTCCATACATATTACCAGTTTCAAAAAAATATTTTCCGTTAGCATTACGCATTTGGTCTAGCCCCTCTGGCCGTCAACCGCTGTAATAAGTCAGTTGTACACAAAGTATAACAAATATATTTATATTTTAGCTCTCATACCATTGCTTACACCTAAATCAAACATCGAAGCACTGATCTTTTGAACTTTATCAGCTGTTAACAGTTTTCAATAATTATTTTTAAATTACACCAAAAAAGCTAAATACCACACAAGACCTCATAATTAAAACCACGCTGAGGTCATTGGCGTGCGCGTACGCAGTTTACGGCAATAAATCTAATCCTCGAATTCATGTTACTACATTATTCGGTAGACAGTACCACACCGGGCGCTTGTCTTCAACTAAATAGGGTTCCTTGGTCTTGTACTTAACGTAATTATTTAGGATTGGAGACCAAAATATGCTAGTTATACTTGGAAATTAACATTATATTTTTGAGCCGAAAATGGTAGTTATGGAGTAGTGATGTGCGCAACTTGTAGTGATGCGCCACAGAATAAACTGGCGTTGACTGGGTTTTAAACAGATGCCTTTACCCTAGTTAAGAGGGACGTCCAATTTAGATCATGAAACTATTTTTTATGTTGAACATTGCAATGCTGCTTAAAATGCGTAGTTGGGCGTGCCAGTTTTGAATCGAAATTGTTCCCAAAAGAGCGGTCGTGCCATGCAACTGGCAAGTTCCAATAAATGAAAAAGAAAGAGATATTTGACTCCATTAGCCTCCTCCCTCTCACTTACGTACTAGAAATTGGGTGATTTTAGGAGTGCAGATTGTCCAACTCTTCATTATTAAATAAAAAATAACCAATTAATCCTACAAATATTATAAATGAGAAAGTTTGTAAGTATGGATGGATGTTTGTTACTCTTTCACGTAAAAACTACTGAATGGATTTTTATGAAATTTGGAATGCAAATAGCTTATACCTTGGATTAACACATAGGCTACCTTTTATATCGCTATTCCTTTCTCGAACTGATTTATACGCGTACGATGTCGCGGGCGGGAGCTAGTATCATATAATAATTACCAATGACGTTACTGGTAGATCACGTGACTTTTCGTATGACGTGATCTACCAGTGACGCGTTAAAAAACAAAACGAATCAAAACGCTAGTTAACGAAAGCATCTTGGCTATAGGCTCAGGGACCCTAGCCAAGATGCAAACGCTCCTAAAGTTTTTCTTTTCTATCGCTCAAAATGTATGGGATGACATTCTCGTGCGTTTCGATAAACCACGTGGTCGACTGTCATCCCACACATTTTGAGCGATAGAAAAGAAAAACGTCAGGAGCGTTTGCATCTTGGCTAGGGCCCCAGGTCTTATCTCTCTGGAGCTATTTTTTGATAGGGTATATTTGCAAAGCAAAAGTAAGATGAAACCTATCGACATACAAAATCGATCGGAAGTGATATTTCTAACCTAAATTTATTAATTTTAATAAGGAACAGAACCCTTCAAGTCCAAGTTTTTACCAGGGCCGCACTCGATTAATCTTCCTTATCGCACCATCGGCGGGCACTTGAATAATCGCGGCGCGGACGAGTTTAACATAAATTAACTTTTCCACGACACCTTTTTGAATGCCTCCCTGGTTTTTCAAAGGACTACCACGTATACTCTTACTCTTAACACGTAAAATTATACCTTACGCAATTGTAATTAGTGTGTCAGTATCTGCTGATGCAATGTTGGTAGAACATTCTATTAACTAAGTTGCGTTTGCGTTTGAAGTAACAATCTTGGACCTTATTGATGAAGATTTAAGGGGTTTTCATGTGCTTGTTTTAGAAGGTAAAGAAGTAATAATGAGCCTTCATGGAAAGATTGATATCGGTGTACAGAAAGGTCAAGTGTGAACATTTGTTTGTTAATGCGCTTGTATAATGGATTTGTGTTTTTAATGATATATAAGATGTCTCAGTTCCGTTTGATGGATTAGCTTTATATTAAATGTTAATTGAATTAATTTAAGAATTGATATGTTAAAGGATCTTATAATGTTTGCTTGACTAATGTTTAAATAATGTCTTTTTGGTCGTCTTTAGTAATTCTTTTGCAATTGATAGAATCGTAGTGAATAAAATCAGCGTCTTTTGCATACACTGGCATGGGAATTCTATTTTGTATCCAGGCCTAGGCTTTCCACACTAACCATTATAAAATGTTTTATCTTCTGAATCTTCTTTAATGACGGACTTCTTTATTTTATTTAAGATGGCGAAAAACCACTATCCACTATTGTTCAATTGTTATCTTTAACTAAGGACTTTATTTAGGACATTTCCTTTTTTTGTCAGCAGCTACATTTAATATTGCAATGAAATTCAGTTCACCAATAAAAGTTGCGACAAATGAAATGGTAATATTTTTTTAAGAATAAGTAGTTCATTCATTGTTGACTTATGGATTAATTGATGGATTGATGGACGGATTGTTGGCCTACATCGTCATGCATATAACTATTGTTCAATTGTTATCTTTAACTAAGGACTTTATTTAGGACATTTCCTTTTTTTGTCAGCAGCTACATTTAATATTGCAATGAAATTCAGTTCACCAATAAAAGTTGCGACAAATGAAATGGTAATATTTTTTTAAGAATAAGTAGTTCATTCATTGTTGACTTATGGATTAATTGATGGATTGATGGACGGATTGTTGGCCTACATCGTCATGCATATAACCCGTATGTGTTTACTTTAAACTAATCATTATGCAGCAGAATTAATGATAATAACAACGTATGTTTTAATTGATAGTACCGTTTATCATATAAACATGAGTGGTCAACCATGAAATAAAACTACAGTATTTACAACGTACTCGGAACTCAATAAACTAATTATAAAATAAAATTTATGAAACTAATGAATAACTTTGAATTAATTTCGTATTAAGATAATTGTATGCTTGGGTAGATAAAACGTTTTGTGTTGCTATTGTATAGTAAAAAACATTTATACCAGAATGTAATAATATTTAGTGTCCTCCGAAAATTGAAATTTTGTCTTAAATCTAAAATCCGCACCGACTGAGATAAAATTATAATTCAGGACTTATCTTAGTATACAAAAATATAAATTTATGTACAAAAGGTAAACTTAATGCCTGATGGCATTCTCTACCAGTTAAACTTTGGGTAAATCAGAAAATTGCTGTAGGAAGTGCAATTACTGTACGAACGATAGCAAAAAGAGAAAAAAAAGACAATATCGTGCATCGAATATACATGTCATAGTGTAAAACATACAAACATTCAATATATGGCTTGCCTGAGATTAGAACAGAGACCGTCCCAAAGGCCAATAAAACTAGATCAGTGAAAGAAAGAGTTCAACTACGCCAATTTAAAACATAGCTGACTCATAAATTCATAATCATTACATACAGTGCACTTGGGCCACTATTCAGGTGCGTTAAAACGATATCGACGAAATAAAAAATGCCCTGTCTTAGCGTAATAAGGTCCGGTTTTAGGCCCGTTAGTATGTTAGAGCCCAAGATGCAAACGCTTCTGACGTATTTCTTTTCTATTGCTCAAAATATAAGGGATGACAGTTTCATCGTAATGCACGAGAAATTCATCCCATACATTTTGAGCGTTGGAAAAGAAGTAGTAGTAGTAGCGTTTGCATCTTGCCTTTAGATCAAATTTTAGTAACTATATTCAATTATTGACATTCTTGATCGAAATTTGATCTAACGGATATTTATGAAACCCAGCCTTAGCTAACCATTGCTCGTATATGAGCTAGCTGGTTCAATAGACCGATCGACAAGACGTCGTTTGAGGAACCTCTGAGAATAAACGAATATTTCACAATTATTTATACAATCTTATCTTCCGTCTCTTCACCTAGCGGTTCCAACGGAAGATCAGCGCTGGCTTTACGGCTAGCTAATGCTGAGTTGGGACCGTTTCGCAACAATTCCTCTGTGTCTTGTTCTTTTTGTATCTACGTAATATAATTTTGTATTGTGGCGATTAAATGTCTCTTTATCTTTTACCTTTATCTATATTATTTTATTGCAGTGTCAGTTAAAGGTTGTGTTGCACTTTAATAACATAACTGGCCCGGCTCTTATACGATTAACTTTTTAGTATCAACATTGTTTTGGAGTCAAGCCTCCTCGAAGGAAACCAGTTCGTCAAGCTGTTCTAAGTTGGCAATCATTCAGATGAGGGTGTTCAGTCACCCTATCATAGGAGTTCAGTACCTGCAAGGGTCTGCTCTAAACTGGCCTCACGGTCAAAAACAGTTAATACAAATCAGATATACAGTGTTTATATTGAAGGAAATCCTAGTTTTGATGTAGAGAAATATGTTTTATAGACAGGATATTATACACTAGTATTCATATTCTCTTAAACATCTACGATGATGCGTTTAGCCTAGTTGATGGTGACCCTGCCTACGAAGCTATTGGTTCTGAGTTTGGTTCCCGGTGTGGGAAATATTTGTGTGATAAACGCGAATAGTTGATCCTGACCCATGGATGTTTTCTATGTATTTTCTATTAATAAGTACGTTTATCGTTGATGTGTTTGTGTGATATTGTCCTCTGATATACTTGGTTATTTATGTATTTAAACGTCTAGTTTTTAATATTTTTTGAACCGATGAACTTAACTTTTCTAGGCAATATTCAAAAATAGCATTTTTGTAAGTAGGTGTTTTTGACTTAGCTCGCAGGTTTTGTCTAACTCTGCCTTATGTGTCTATGAACGAGTGGGACAACTAAAGGTCATCACAAACTACAACGCTCTGGCACCAGATAAACTCAAATGGAAACATTGAAAAGAGAGCTCTAATTTGTGTTGGTACGAATAATGAAGCGAGAAGTTTAAGAAGAGGCAATTTTCTATAGAGACTGGTTTAAACGTGTCTTCACATGACGCACGTTACGAATGAGGTTTAGATACATCGTCGATTATGCCAACGTGGGTGCGAAGAATTAGATATATCTTTATGGGCTCCTGACATGCAAGCAGCTCGTAAAAGATGAGCTGCGTACGCGACTGATAAGTTACTGAGGCGTAGCACTTTATAGCTGGTTATTTTTTATTAATCTAGTTACTGTTGCTGTTGAAACAACCTGTCGGAAATATAAAATAGAAGAGATATTATGGTAGGACACGTGCTAAAACACAAGATTTTTAATAAAAACATTATTGAAGGAATGATGGAAAGAAGCTGAAGCAAGGAAAACCAAAGAGAAATTGCTTTGAGAAAATCAAAGAGGTCACAGAGAAGTTGTGTGAGTCGTGGCGTACTAGAAAGTTAAACAGTTGACAGAAGACGTGCAGTTGGCAATTCCTCCACTGAAGGAGATTGGATTCTGAATAAAGAAGTTAGATGTTGCCCACGATTTCGTGCTCATAGAAGTCAGTTATCGCTGTTTTTTCAGAAGCTGACGTATTTTCTGAGATAGAAATTACCCTCTTACCTTCCAAGCTATCTCCAGACCAAATTTCATTAGTCGGTTAAGACGTTCAGCTGTAAAAAAGTATCAAAAATCAAGCAGATATACTTATTCTGACATATATAATAAAAGTATAAAAACACAGTGTTTTGTCTTCAGGCTAGTCTTCACAAAAACCAAAATTTATCTTCTTGAGTACCTATAATATTTTAGGTATTTGTTGGTACAAGTCAAAATAACTGGGTTATACTACAAACTAATATAATCCAGTATTCAAAAAATATTTTAAACGATTGATTTCAATAAAACGAAAAAATTGAAGCGATCGCACGGCCGAGCGGAATCCAATTATCGCGCATTTGACGTACACTCTACGAGCACAACCAGCTATTACACAGTATGGAAGCTTGTGGACTGATTTTATTTGCTTTTTTTAATCGCACAAGAAAGCAGAAATGGCTGACTCAATGCCTAATGGCATTTTTTACCAGTTGACCAAATAATCAAACAGAAACTAACACATTTAGAGTTAGATAAATCGAGTCGATAGGTCGACCACTGAAACTGTCTTATTTAGTTTTAAAATTATTCCTAGTTCTGAATATGAAATAAGCTATAAGTAAGGCAAGCCAAATTACAATTTGACGAAGAGCTGTACGGTAGTAAAGGGTAAAGTACACCGGCTTATGAAACATGGACGCTCATGAAAATCATAGCTTTTATTTGTATCAGTTATGTTATTTGGTTTACTCGCGAAAACCGTTGGTCCGTTACACTTTTAACATACTCCTGATGGCGTCTAGAATTACATAGCTGTCCAATTGTATTGCTGTCACTTGAAAACCCTTACCTCCTTGCAAATAAACGTTGAATAAACTTGGAATATTTATACCATGCTTTGTCCTTCTCTGTCGAATTCAAATGTAGCTATGACAGATAAGGACAAAGCATGGTACAACTATTTCAAACTTATTCAACGTTTAGTAGTAAGGGGGTAATAATGTATGAAGATTGATCATAATGCGATACGATTTCATGCAAAAACTCTGTATGCGAAAAGAAACCACCATGTATCAGTTCCTTATTGATTACGTTTGCATCGTCTGCTCTATCGCCCATGTTTTCTTCTGCAAACGTGTAAAGTTCACTTCCAATTTAGCATGCTGACTCTACGTGTGTATTACCTTGATTCCCTGTAGAATTATTCCCAAACATTTTTATTTTTTGTATGTTTCTGCTTGTAAAACAAAACTGTCAGTGTCGTCTCTTCTGTTCTGAAAGATACACTTTGGCTTGCCAACCCCGAATAGATGAAAAATGACCGATCTGCCAATTACACTAAAAAATGCGCGAGCGTAAGGCAATTAAAATGATTTACATATCGATAAATCGTGAAGATATAGCGACGTAAAACGGTTTTTATATCGCCCCCTGTATCGGATTACGGGATATTGAATGTTTTATTGAATAATGAATATAGGCATTGGTGTGATGGGATAATAACGATAAAATTGCGAAGTTATGGCTTTTAATATGGATAGCTGTCATGTGGAACCGATAAGGTATTTTTTAATTGATTGTTTTCTTAATCAATAAAATCAAAGATTCGTGTATGTTATTGAAAAAATAACTTACAAAAATATAATTAATGTGCAATCAAAGATTTTTTTGGGGGAGGCCTATGTCCAGCAGTGGACGTCTTTCGGCTGATATGATGATGAATCAAAGATTACAATTTTCCTCTTACAAACTTAAGTCATTACAATGCAGTACGTACCATTAAAACATCTAATATAATATGTAACTTAAAATCATGTGAAATAATAAATTATTACAGATTTGCATAGCAGCTCTTAAAATAGATGTACTCAGTTTTATTAATAAAGATATTAAACTTATATTAAATAGAAAATATGTAAGAAAAAAAGTACTTCTACATTATTAGTTATAAGTAAAGACTGTTGATAATTTAAACATTATTACTAATTACTTAATATTCATAAGTAATTAGTAAGCGGCACTTTTTACTGCGTGTATTTGCAACAAAGTAACACCACACACTAATTGCCTAGAGAATTAATTACAAAAATAGAGTAAACCGTGCCTTGTCATAAAAAATGTTTATCAACAATGTAGATAAACTGTGACAAGTCAAATTTGAGCTAATGATAGCAGATAATGTCAAAGCATTGCATGTCAAACTGCAATTTAAAACGACACGCATCAAATCATATCATATCAGCATGAACAATAAAAGCCATTTTAAATCTTCTAAGGTTGGAATAGAAATTAAAATTAGGAATATGTGTGCGGCATTTACGACGTTTTTGTGTAAATGATATAACAAAGTCGTATAATTAAAGGCAATGTAGATATATTAACGTGGTGATGAACAGACAACGTAATAAACGCGATTATTGCTATCGTTGATGAATGATATAAGGAAAAAAGTTTGGTAAAGCGTGATCCAGTCGATTGTTAAAGGATACTGTAGAACAATTCTATCAATTAAGGACTTAAATAAATGATTTTAAATAGACTTTGTTTAAATATAACTTTAATTATGTGTATTATAAAACGAATGACGTTATCTTGTTTTACAAAATGGGTTTGCTCTTGACCCTAGTTGAGACCAGAAAGTCAGGACAGGGTTGACGATGAAGCGAGCTTACCCAAAAGGTACCTATTAATCCTATTTTTGAAGGACACCGGGTCAAACGAACACGGAAATACGGACGTTGGCAGGGTGTTCCAAATCTTGGTTGTAGGCATTATGAAAATAGATTCAAAGCGCTTGGTTCTGATCTTAGGCACAGCAACTAAGTATGGGTGGTACCCCGCAGTCAGTCTAGAGTTCCTGTGGTAGAAGGGAGAAGGCAGAATCATACCATGCAGCTCCTGTGCATACAGCCTGTAAAGTACGCACAGGCACGCGACCCTACGCCTTTAATCAATTACAATTTTAATTTCTGAGTAATTACAATTTTGTATAATTCTTAAATAAAACTTTTTATTTTGCTCTTCATTTTTTATTCTTCTTCAGTCTGTTACTACCCAATGCTGAGTACAGGCATCTTCCATTGCACTCCATTTTCTACGGTCTTGGGTCTTCCTTATCCAGTTTCTACTGGCTATTTTGATCTTCGGTCTATCTCATTGGCTGCCTGCCCAAATTTCGGCGCCCAGAACGGGGTCTCAATTCAAGGACTTTTTGCCATATATTATGCGATGTTTTGGTTTATGTGACCTGCCCACTTCCTCTTAGCTTTCGTCTAAGCGATATCCACTAGTTTTGCCTACCCCAGATAACTTTGTTCCTTATTCGATCGTGGAGAAAGACTCCTATCATAAGTCGTTCTATAGCTCACTGTGTAACTTGCAGCTTGTTTATGATTTGCCGTGTGAGCGTCATGCACCATAACGGGCGAGACACATTCTTCGAATGTTCTGCGCTTGATGTACATCGGTACATACATCTCCCTTGATTACATCAGTCAGTATAGCAAACGCAGCCCAGCCCAGGCGAATACGGCGCTGCATCCCTCTATTCTGACTTTCCCTTTTTAGAAAAGGTGTGACCCAAATAAACATACTCCTCAACCATGCCAATATTTTGCCCATGAATAGTGATGAAGTTTACAATGCTGTTGTTGCACATTATTTTGGAAAACTAAACAACCAAGCAAAAGCTTGTGTTCATTTTTAAGCCCACTATTTTGAAGACGTTATCTTATAATTCTCCGACCATGCATACCTACAACTACTTTTAAATAACAACGTTTCACTATAATAAGATGATTTAAGTTAATCATTAGTATTCCAAAATTAAAATATAAGTACAAATCAACGATAAAAAAGATTAATATTAATACGGAACCCTAAAAAAGTTAAGCCTGTCATATTTTAATGACACCAATAAGTCTTAACGACAGTTTTATTTGGTTGGCTTCCCAAAATGGCTTCGTGGAATTGAAATGGTTGCAATAAAGTATCAACAAGGTTCAACTTATTTTTTATGGCATGACCTACTTTGCAAATAACTTTAGGCAAAGTAGAGAACAAGGCTGTTAGTCGTCGTTTCTTTAAAAAACACTATTACTAGACATTGTTTTGTTTGGTCAGATTATATCGTCATGCAATAAAATGACCATGTCATTGTTAGTAAATTACCATTTCTAAGATGTACCAAATGTTATTTACCCTCTGAACTCAGAAGTTATGGTGTAGTGCGTATAGCATATTTTAAAAGAGCTCCTAAAAGTTAAAGTTTAACTGAACAATATGGTTGAACAAATTTATGCTTGACTGTAGCAGACGTCGGGAAGGCGAGTCGATTGCCTGAAAAATGTCGCTTTCTATTACCGCTTCCACTCAAAATAAAGAGGTTCAAAGGCAAACTACTTTAAGAGAAAATGGAGTATAGCATACATACACAACGTGTCGTGTACCCAGAAGAAAAACCTGAGTGCCCAAAGCATCTGGAAAGTTTTGAAAATCGAACCTCGTACTTTAGGACCATAGCAATTATAGCTGCAAAATTATTATTGTACAATATTTAAGTATGTATTAGTGTACTTAAAGAAAATCGTTGAATATTCAACCTTATCTTAGCTCTATGCGATGAAAAATAAATAAAGTAAGCTATTTCAAAATTATCCAGCATTCTTGAATATTGAACTTAATCTCTTTTTGATAAAGTATAATGTTCTTAGGCATTTGATTTCTTAATGTTAAAACCGCTGTAAATACAACTTTAACAACCAACAGTAAAGTCTCAATTTAAAGTGAGTAGGTTTAACATATTAAATGTGTAACGTCTATAATTTTTATGTCGATCGTTTGTTCGATGTTCATAGCTGTTAAATAGGCAAGTTTATTGCTTCGCATTCTCCTCCAGTTAATTATTGTTTCATAAAAATGCCTACGCTGGAATTGGTGTTGTTTTTACGATATAAATTGAATAACTATAAACAATGATTATCATGACATATGAATGATATTATAATGGTTATTAGAAGAGTACTTAAATGTTGTGTTTATTGGATGCTCAATAAAACAACGATACTGGATATGAGTATACTGTCTCATTCTTTCATGATACTTAGTATTTTGTTTGTAACATTACATCATACTCGTAGATCAAAACCAAAGGTCTATAGTTTGATTAAAAAATGAAAAAAAAGAACCCGTTTTTAAAGTCTTTTGCTATATATAATATTTGCCTATCGCCAAGTGGTTGACTGATAGAGAATGCATTCTGGCATTTATCCGCCATTTTTACTTGTTTTTTATTCTGTACAATTATTTTTTAATAAATAAATTGAATAGTCATATCTATATCATTATAATACAACAAGTTTTAACAGTTGTATACAAATCAATCACCTTGGCTGTGCCTACAATTTAAGCAAATTCAAGGGCATTGCTTTGAGTTTCGAAAGAAGTAATTTTTTGTGCAGGTTAACTTTGTGTCAGTTTAATATTTATAGCCCTTGTCAAATTAGTATTTAGAAGCCATTTGTCAATTATGACCTTTGTTTATATGGCGTTATGAATATCAATTTGCGTGTTGGATTGATATTTCTCAATAAAATATAACATCAAGTGTTTATTCTCTAATTGGTTTTGATTGGTATCGCTTTTAAATATTTTTTTTTAGTAAAATCCTGCTTTTCTAGATTTTAGCTCCTATAAGTCTAAAAGATAATTTCATCCCTTTTAAATATAAAAACAAATATCCACTACCCGTTCAAATCTATTATTAAAAATTGCGTAGTTTACTTATTCTATTTAACATAAAATAGACTGGCCAAGTGTATTTAAGGCTTAAAAATTTGGAAGATGGGAATAACCCATTTTTTTTAAATCAATTACCCTTTTTATAAACTAACCAGCAAAAGCCAATGTCATATATTTTTCGTAATCACTTTAGTATGTTTTCGCGTTCACTTTTTTGACAATTTAGTCATGCTGCTACTTGATGCCGTATGTTAACACCTGTGCTTTATGAAGACCTGTTACAAACCATCATAAATCTTTATTTCAAAGTATCCGGCCCCTAATCGCGCAGAACATTAATATTTTACCCAACTTGCGTGTACGCATACATTTAACATAAATTATCGGCGAAATCGTTTGCTAATTAATACTGAACACATTTTTTACGACGCTATCAATTTTTTTTTTATGAATCTAATTTATATCGCAGGCTCTTTATGTGTATGAATATTTATAAGTTTGTTATTTATTAACTGAATTTGATCGGTGTATTTTTGTTATATTAATGGTATTTAATTATACGGATGTTGATTGCGTTTGTTTCAATTTGACATTGATCGCTGTAGTGGAACTTTTTTTATGTTCACGTTCATTGCAAAACAGCTTGCGAGGGGCCAGTTGGCAGCAACGAAATTTATTTGATAGCATGGAAAACAAATACACAGGCTATTGGTTCTGGAACCAATATGCATATTCGCAATCTCTAGATTTCCAATAACCAACCCTGAGAACTAAGATAGAATGACTGAATTCTAGCAATGAGTAAGTTGAAGAATATTGTTACGAGTAGGTATGGTTAGGTATATAGGTAAATTAGTATCGAGACACCGAGTCAAGGTCGTCCCTATTGTTATCGGGTTCAATAGAGTTTAAGGCCAAGGCCATTGCTATTGTAATACAAGGCTGCAATGTGTAGACCCTTCCATTATCGAACCCTCTAGAACGTCTCCGGCGGGTCAAGGTCCATCGGTCATTCAAGAAAGCATTCTGGAACATTCGGGGATTGGGAATATAAAATGTATGGCGTGCGCGCCGAGTGATTCATTGCTTACTTGGAAGTGAACAGTGCTAGCAAGAGCGACCTAAGCTATCATCTAAGTATTGAAAGTTTACTGTGCGATATTTCCTTGTAAGGGTTAAGTGATTGTGTTAATAAAGTCTAGCTCTTAATTATCGGTGTGTTCGCGCATTTCTATCAGTTACCCCCATTATTTAACAATAATACCAAAACTTGAAAATCTTCAGAAGACAATCATAGGTATTTTTCAAAATAAAATTAAAAAATCAAGGACTGAAATTAAGAAACGGTATTTTTACATGCGAGTCACGAAAATTAACTACATAAATGTATGGCTAATTTTATGTACTCACATGTTAAAGTTACCGTTTCTTAGTTACCTTGGTATCACAGAAATTGCCCTTATTATAAATTAAGCTTTATAATAGTAACTATAAAGCTCAATAATTAGCTTTAGAACACTTTGGGATTTACACAAGGTCCTACTACCTACAAAAATAATAAGTTTAAAAAAACGGCGTCAATTCAAATTAATTTATATCGCAAAATCTTTGCAATACAACACAAAGCAGCAGAACAATGGAAATAATTACATTATAATCCTGTTTGCAAATACTTAATACTTTGTTGATTTGTTGTTATTAAAATGAATGAGTTTCAAATAAACAAATCCGTTTTAGTGAAATAACTTTTTATAATTAAGGTAATTAAGTGATTTGCACTTTAAACAGGTATCATGTGATGATATAAGATAATTAAAATTATTTAAATGTTTCAAAAACAGCGGAAGTTGTCACGTACAATGATATTTTAAATTATTGTTAAGTAAATTAGTCCAAGGTGTATTTTACACTATGGATCCACATTATTTTAGATTTTAGATTTTATTAGCTAGTTCTGTTTAACTGTAATGCTCTTTTTCAAAATTTGTTTAATTTGTTCACTGGTCTACTCGATGCACAACCTTCCACTTTCCTCTATCGCTCAAGGGTAAGCTAGAAGAGATCACGATAAAGGGAAAAGTTCGCGTTTACATACTTTTTTTCTTGTATTTATCTTTATTTTATTGTTTTTATTTTTATTTTGTACAGTAAAGTGTTTATATACGTACATCTTCAAATATATCATCGGTTGTCACAAATTTACAACTAACTAAACTAGCAACTCAAATAGAATTTAAAACTAATACATTTGTAGATGCAATCATGTGAGGGCCATTTCCTGTGCACACGGACGGACACAGAGCCAACATTGTATGTAAATTGTGTGAGATTATGTCTATCTGGTCCTATCACACAATCAGCAGGAATAGTAAAGCGTGAGGCTTACCATTGAGCTGTACAATCAATCTTATTTAAAGTTTAAACTTTTGCTTATAAAAGATCGTCACATGTTTTTAGGATAGGCTACATTTCAAAAACTGCAACAGGGGGGTTATCATGAGCTAGCTTTGCAGTTCATTTTACGGTCAGCGTAAAGGACAGAGCTATGGCGGTTATATAGCTCTGTCCTTTTCTCTGAGCGTAAACAGAACTGCAAAGCTAGCTAATGATAACCCCCCAGATGTAATATTGACCTCATTTATTCTTCAATGCTCAAAAACAAAAGTATTTTTTCAACGTGCTCTTTACCTATGCTTTAAAAGTTTGGTATCTAAACATCAACAGGTACCATATAAAGACTTCAGGTTGATACACAAGTACATAAATTTACCTATGTGAATGGCAAAAACTTGAAGAAAACCAAACACTACTAAAAATATAGAAAATAGGCGGCCCTTCTGAATCTCTACGCGTTAGCGGAAAGTTTTAATAAGTTCTCGCACCCTTATTAACTGGGCATTTCAGCACAAAACTCGAGATTTTCATCTGTTAGCATCTCAAACAACACACTCGACACAGTCTTACACTTGAATAAAAGGTGGGTGTGGTGTTATTGAATGAAGTAACAAGTCCCAACTCTAGATCAATTAACACTATTCTGTAATCTATACCGGGGAAATGTAGAACATTGCACAATCTTTTAAGAATAATGGCTTACTAAACACCGCTGATGGGTCTCGATCGCCTACTAATTACAGTAAAGTTCAATATTGCATCACTTTTGATGACATGAAATGGAATAGATGCAATTAATTTTGCATGGCAATATATTATTAAAACTTCCACTTTAAACTAAAATCTATTGTAGGTACGAGTATGTTCTAGTAGTGTTTGAGATCAGTGGTCCTTAGTGTAGAGGCAAATAATTTCATTTAGGCTTTGCGACAGCGATTGAGGGATAGGGGCTGTGATCCTTGATTTGTTTTGTATCTGGTTCAAAAATTTTCGTTGGTAATACAGCGTGGCAAGTATATTTGAAACCTTGGAACCAGAGCTTGGAAAATGATTATAGATTTAATGATGAAGCATTAATTTATTGCTGATTAGTTTACAAACACATTTGACGAAGTATGTCACTGATGTGATGATTCTTGTATTTATAGAAAGCTTGTTGTGGATATTTTTTTGTAATTGGCATCAATACATTTTTGCTAGTCGAAAAGACTTAATGTCCAATCATAGTATTCAATATTTAACCATACTTACTTACATTACATTATAAATGTGAAAGTACCTCTGTCTAGAAATTGAACAGTTTTCTGAGGGAATAGCGATAAAATTTAGTGGTGGTAGGACCCTGTGCAGGGTCCGTCCGGATCGCTACCACCATTTTATCCATTAACCACCCGCCAAGCAACAGTGTTCGCGTTGTTGTGTTCCGGTGTGGGGATAAGACTACCGGTGAAATTACTAGCATAGAGGCAGTCCTTAGGGTTGGCAACGCATTTGAGGTCTTAGGATTATAGTCTTGAGAATTCGAGTGTCTATGGGTCTCAGATTCCACTTACCATCAGGTGGCCTGAACGCTTGAGTGCCTTCTCCTTAACATAAAAAAACGACGCTATAAAGCCCCTTTATCAAAAACATATAGTATTTTTTCTATTGTCATATTCGACTCGAGAGTATCTTTGTTATCATGGTAACTTTAATATTTACAGGCGTGTTATCATCACTTTATCGGCGTCTCATGGCATGTCGGCATCAAATTTAAAAAAACAAGTTCTAAGCAAAGCACGTTATTAAAATCAAATTTCCATGTCGCTCCTAAACATCTGTCGCCACTTCCGCCTGCACTATGGCGTGTTAATCCCGCTTGCGCTGTCAAAACATGCTCCCGCGCAGATTTACGGGCTGTCATCGTGGCAGGCTTACGGGATTAACAATGGCGGAGCCGTGGTGAGTAATGCAACACGTTAGATTCTATATTCAGATATATATTTTTAATCATACTGTATTTATTATTTGGCATTGGCCAAGCAGGTACCACAGTATCATTCATAGTCGCGTTAGCCAATCTATAGGTAACGGATTTCGAGTCTTAGGCTTGTCTGGAGATTGTAGTCTTGAGAATTCAAATGTCTATGGGTCTCGGGTCACACTTACCCGTTTGCCCTTTTCCGTGCCATAAATAAAACTATCTAAGTTTATCAATTAAAACTTCTCTAATATACTTTACTAGTTAAGTTATTAAACACAAGTGTAACATATACGAACACATCTTGTGACCGTATTGCATACGTACGTACTTTGCATGTTACTTGCCACATAAACAAGGTTAAAATGTTAAGTGCCATACTCAGAGTTTTTCATACAAAATGAACTTAATTATAGAGTTGTTGGCACTGTTTGTGTTATAAATGTCAAAAATGTAACAAATTAATTGACATGTCCCGGCAGGACGCGAGCTGACTCAACGTTAATTGCAAATGAGTTATGAATGTATTACGATTAGGTATTATAAACGTTTTGTTGTGGCCCAAAATGCGAAATGAAGCGGGAGATACAGTAAACGTTCTTTTTTTATTATTATGACCATAAAAGGCAAACGAGGTGACGGTTCAAGTGAAGGTAAGCTGTCAACGTCGCCCATAAACATCAGCAATACAGGGGCACAGCTGAATTTCAGTGAACACTCTTTTTAAGCCAAATGGAAAGAAGGACATTTTGGTAGTGAGGGGGAAGTTATTATATTTTTACCTCCGAGATATTCTTATCATTGCTAAAACACTGACCCTACTCCTATAACTTGCCTTCTCCCTCTTACACAAACAATTTTACCTTCGGGTCTCTCTCCAATCTGTCGCCATGTTGTACCACTATTGCCACAAAACTAGTAACGTAAACTTATACAACTTGAATGACTTATTTCTTGTATCTTATTAGATCCGATTGAAAACTGCCAAGTCAAACTTAACCAATCAACTGCCAGGATTCATTCAAACCCTTGTGTAAGGCGGCGACATGAAGACGACAAAGAGCCAGGGGAAACATAAAAACCCAATTAAGCAGGGGCCTAGCAGATGCAGTAGGCTAGCTAGGAAAAAACTACAATCTAGTTGTAAAAATTAAGCTTTCTCACTTCTAATAACGTATCCGATGATAAAATAAGACTGACATTTTCCTAAGTACGATACAATACAAATATTATTTATTAAACAGCTCGTCATACAATAACATCATTGGAAGTTAATAAAAAAAAATGTTGCAAAGTGATTCAACAGGCGATCTAATCGCTAATTAGCGATCTCTTCCAGATAGCCTTACAAAGAAGAGATTTTAAAGAGAATTAATAATAAATTGGTTAGTAAGTACCATTTTACGAGATTAAAATGTACAGGTAATCTCGGAGGACCGTGAGGTCTGTGTTAAGGGCAAACTACTAGTTAAAAAGGTTACATAATTATCATTAAAATTTTGTAACCCTTTTAAATAGTACTAATTAGTTTTCAGAATTACATATAATTTATTTAAATCGCTAACCTCCTATAACTTAAATTCTACCTCCTACGCAACAGTTGTCCCGTTCACCCCGATCTGTCATCCGCGAACCAGGGACCGGAAAACCCCTTCATTTGATTAACCCTATCGATAGGGTAAGCCTATCATTTGGCTACCCAATCGATGTGGTTACCCTATGATTGTGTTACCTTAACGTTAGGGGAACCCCTTTGAACTAGTTAACCACTTCCATAGAGCTTACCAATTTCATTAGGGTTTCGGTAGTTTAATATTGAAGCGCTTAGCATTAACTGGGTTTTACCCCATTGATCGCCTCTCTCTTTTTTGCGCATTTGGGCGATTTCTGTCTAGCCTGACGTTACTTGCCTACTTTATTTAAGTTCGTGTCGGGACGGGACGGGATTGAGATGATAATGTTGTTTAATAATTCTTAGTTCATGTTCCCGCCGGAATAATAAAGACGTTTGGCTGCGTGACGGATGGCTGCTTGTGCAAGTACCTACTGCAAAAAGTGCAAGCTATTTTATTATTATAAGTGTACGCGAGAGCTGGTTGACTTTTAAATAATAAATTTTGTTTGATTTGAAAGTATTTTTAACATGGAAACGTACCAGGACGATTCTCAAGAAGAACTAAAAAAATATATCAAGCAAGCTTTAAAACGTAAATACCTATTTAATGTCTTGTTAATTTGAACGTTAGGTAAATAATTACATTTTTGATCATTTCCGTCCGTTCGCAGCCTAGCTCAGAGACTCTTAGTACTGGAAAGCTGTAATTTGGCATGAATATACATATTAGTCACGTCAGCAAAGTGGTGAAATAAAATCTTAAAATATTTTTTTTTTGGTGTACTTACCTCCCCTACACGTAACGTGGGGATGATTTTTTATTTTTCGTCTACCCTATAGTGTGGCATGTTGTTGGGTAGGTCTTTCAAAAATATTGTGGGTTTGTGAAAACAGTTTTTCGATTAAGGGATCTGTTTATGAAATTTTAAGCTTTAATGCGCTAATTTTTGTCAGAGTCAAGTGTCGCCTCCCCCCCCCCCGCCCCTACAGCCAAAACTACAAATAATAAAAATCTGAAAAAAAATCGTGAATGAAAGCGCATATAACGAATTTTTAAGGAAAACTATCACCACTAAGTAGACATGATTGGTTCTTGAGATACAGGCGACTAGTGTTTATACCTACGAAAATTAGCTAAGACGGCACCAAATAACTTTAAATAGTAAAATAGTTCATACTTGTTGTTTTTAGGGATAGTTTTTGGTGTTTGTAGTATTTATAAGCGGCGTCGGAACCCTACCTGAGCATGGTCCGACATGCTCTTGCCCGGTTTTTTTAAAACATTGGTTTAATAATGGACTGCTGAATAGATGCACTTTAAAAAATTGTACTTAAGTAAATAATGATTTACACTGTATAAATATATAAATAAATAAGTACCTACCTAAATAATTTTGATCTCAACAATAGTTTCATTAAATAATTAACCTTCTACATTACAATATAATTTTGATTACAGCTAGTTTCATTTAATAATAATTAACCTTATATATAACAATAGGTAAACTGTAAAAATATGAAAAATAATTAAATCATTTTGATCATCAACAGTCTCATTAAACAATTGACCTTATATTGAACAATTAGTACATAATTACACTAAAAATATGTACTTAACTATAAACCAGTCTCATTAAATAATCGACCTTATATCGACGGTTCTGTGACTCAACCTCGTATATTTAATATTGTCCAGTATAAACTGACACGCACTAAGTATGTACTCGCGTACTTAGTGAGTGTCAGTTTATACTGGACAATATTCTATATACGAGGTTGAGTCACAGAACCGTCGATATATGGAACAATTTGTGAATAATGGCTTGCTTACACTTTAAAAACGTAAGTAAATTATTTAGATCGCAGTGTTGGTTTAATTAACCCTATACTCGTATAATATAACAATAGGTAAATAGTGATTTACAGCGTACAAAATGTATGTAAATCATTTTGATTTCCTCAACAGTCTCGAAAAGAACAAAGGCTAAATAATGGTTAACATTTGACTCTAAGAAAAATTAGCGCTTTAAAGCTGAATATTTCATAAACGGATCACTTAATCGGAAAACTGTTTTTACAAACCCGCAATATTTTTGAAAGACCTATCCAACGACACTCCACACTATGGGGTAGACGAGAAAAAAAATTCATCCCCACGTTATGTGTAGGAGAGGTACACTAAAAAAATGTTTTTCAAGATTTTATTTTACCATTTTTACCACTTTGTTGGCGTGACTAATATGTATATTCATGCCAAATTACAGCTTTCTAGTATAAAGAGTATCTGAGCTAGGCTGCGGACGGACGGACGGACGGACGGACGGACATGGCGAAACTATAAGGGTTCCTAGTTTGACTACGGAACCCTAAAAAGCTACTTCTCATTTTACAAATATTTAATATTTATTAATATTAACCGTGTTTATAGCACGACACAATTAATAATGCGCGTATGGAAGCGCTTACACCGTTGATAGAGAGTCTATTATTGCATAATCCGCGCGCCATATTAATTGCGCCCACCTATAACATCGTAATTTGCCTGCGCAAAGCAAGCTTTCCATTTTGTTTTCTTTGAAAATTTGTCGGCGAAACTATTTAACTGACGATTTTATTTAAAAAATATCTAATATTTCAGATGGAACTAAGAACTTAGCTAACTACGTAGGTAGTATACAATTTATTTAATCGACCCAGATCACTCATTTCTGAAAGTAAACAAACACTTTACGCCAAAATACACCAAAGTCAGTTGAACCTACAGCCTTAAAAAAAAACAAGTTCAAAGCAAATCCTAAACAAAACAATGTACATTTTGTGGGAACGATAATTAGGTTTACTATTGTTTGACGTAGCGAACAGTGCGACTCTATGACAAAGCCTCGGCCGCCTTCGGCACATTTCGGCTGGCTCACCTCGCCGTCTCGCATGCGCTACTCACCTGCCGCCGCTACCCATTCAATTGTTAGGTAGTGCAATAATAAGTCGAAACACTTGCGCATAGAGATTAAAAAAGCTTGAAACCGTTCGATTAAGTTTAAAAAGGGTAACAGATGATAGGGTATTGGGAATGGGTTAGCGCTTAGTCGAATTAATTGTATCGCTTGGTTGCCCTTTCATTGGACTATGTCAACGATAGGCTTAGCTCATCCTTGGGGTTTGTAAAAACAAGTCTATCAAATACCCTATCGAAAACCCCTTTAATGCTAAGCGGTTCCGGTCCCTGCCGCGAACGCCGCCATATTTATCGACGCCGCGTTAAAGCCGATTGTAAATGTCAATTAGCGCCTTGATGTATATATTTATTGGATGGACGGGCGGATTTATGGTCACTACTACATTAGAGGGGCATGGATTGTTGGATGTTACTTAGCAGGTCCTTTTAAATTGTAACTGCTTTGTTTATGCGGTGTTTGATATAGTTGTTTTGGTCTACCATTCAGACCAACTAATAAGGACTAAACAGACGAAATAATCCATTTAATCCTACTACTTCTGCCACGCTACTTGGTCTCACTGCTCTTTTCGACGGAGCACAGCCACTGCAGGGCTCCTATTCCAGGGCGGTTTGCCCTTCGGGCATTGAAAGATACCTAACGACCCTAACCTGCTACTTTTGCGGAATAAAAATGATTTCTGACGAAAGCCAATAGAGCAATGGGACTTAATGGTATAACTAGTATAGAACTACAAGTACGTCATGCCTTTACTAGTGGAACAGTTAGCTCTGGTTACAGCTCTACTAGTGAAACTAAACAGATAATTTTGTCCGTTTAGTCCTATTAATAGGACTGAATGGTAGACTAAAACAGACTATGCCGTTTTTGACCTAGCAACTACACTCAGGAGCAATAAAAACGGGACACTTTCTATGGAAATTCTGTAATAAGTGACCTGTTTTCATCGCTCATGACGACATGTATGTACGTATGTAAAAACTTTACTGGACTTAAATTATTACAAGACATATTTGCATCGATATAGATAATAATAATAATAATAATAATAATAATAATAATAAAAACTTTATTTAGCGAAAACAGTACAGTACATAGCTACTTACATTACGTAATAACAGGTGTGTTTATGGTACTTATTAATCGTTGTTGTGTTGATGATTAGTGTAAAACAATGACAATATGAGTAAGTTTCCTCTGTCCCCCGTACTAGTAATAACTGTATCACGGTGGAACAGGATTCACCGTCCTCTAGACTTGAAGTTACACAATCCAAGCACATCATACTACAAGCTGACACATAATGTGGGTATGCCAACATTCAATGCTTGTGCTAAAGGTGTAAACAAGTAGTATATGCAAAAACACTACATTAAGTTATCTACTAACTACTGTATTTTATTACAAAAAGATAAAGTTAAGTATATAGGACGCACTTGTGTGTGCGTGTGCATGTGTTTGTGTGTGTGTGTGTGCGATTGTGTGTGTGTGTGAGTACGTAAGTGTTTGAAATGTTTGCATGTGTGTAAAAAGCCAATTTTATTTTATTAGTTGCTCGGTACTTTCATAATTTAGAGATTTAAGATATTTGTCTAATGTTTTTTTACACGAATACAGTGTTAATGATCTTAGATTTAGATCTTTGCTTAGTTTATTATACAAGATAGGTCCACGGACCCTTAAAAAATTACTTGCAAATTTACTTTTGTGACGTTGAGTTAAATAAACGATGTCGTATCTTCTACGTGAGGTAGGGTAATCAGGCAGGTTTTTATGTTGTGTCAACAATAGTTGTTTAATAAATAACTGTCTTACTGTGAGAATAGATGTGTCCATGTATAAACTATGTGTAGGATACCTAAATTGCTTAAAAGTCATGACTTTGAGAACTGCCCGTTGGGCTCTCTCAAGTTTAAGTATTGCTGTTTTGGACGCGCATCCCCAGGCGGTAATGCAATAACTTATCACCGATTGACACAGTGCAAAATAGATAGAAATTAACAGTTTTCTATCACATACATGTCGCAGATTTTTAAATATAAAAATCAACTTCCTAACCCTTCCTGTGAGACTTATGATTTGATCATGCCAATTTAGGTTTTGATCGATTTGAACACCTAAGTATCTGATTGAGGAAGTTTTATTAAGTTCTGGACAAATGCATTCTGTAAGTCCTTGACATGTATGTGCTTTGATCAATATGGTATTAGGTAAAGGTTGACTACCATTATTCATACTGAATGACATAGCTTTAGTTTTATTTAGGTTGAGAGTAAGTAGATTATCAGATAACCACTTACATACTTTACTTAAGCCTTCTTGAGCAACTTCATTAACGCTAGGCCAAGACTTAGAGTAGAACAGGATAACAGTGTCATCGGCAAATGAAGTTATTTGAGCGTTAGTGAGAGATAAACGGCACAAGTCATCAATATATATTAAGAATAGCGTAGGCCCCAGAACACTCCCCTGAGGAACGCCATAATAGATATTTTTTTCAGAGCTTGACAATTCTCCTACTCTAACTGACTGCATTCTATTAGTTAAGTAATCTTGGAAAAGTAATAATGGTAAACCACGTATGCCCTTATTTTCCATCTTCTTTATTAATATTGGGACAGAGACCGTGTCGAAAGCTTTTTTAAGATCAAGAAAGACACCTAGCGCTTTGTTTCCATTATCTAGTTCATCAACAACAAGAGACGTTAGTTGCTGAACGGCATCAGAAGTAGATCTTCGTTCTCTAAAACCATATTGGTTGAAACTAATAAGGCTATTCTTTTCAAGGTAACTCATTAATCTGGTATTTATTAACTTTTCAAGTACTTTTGCCAAAGTAGGTAACATAGAGATAGGCCTATAGTTTGATACACAGTCTGTCCCCTGACTTGAAGATAGGTACCACTACTGAACGTTTAAGTGCATCTGGAAATTTTCCAACTTTAAGGCATAAGTTGCATATTATAGTAATGGGGAGGGTAAGGGTATCTTGAGCTTGCTTTAAGAAAGAAGAAGATATTTTATAATAAGATATATAATGTACACAGGCAATGTACCTATCCCTAAGCTTATGCATAAGGCAGTTAGTAATTCTAGACTAAGTATAATTTCCAGTATATATTTTATCATGTGACCGTCACAAAAGTAAAGAAAATAAAATGGTATGGTATTTGGATTGCTTGTAAACTCCTACATAGAAATAAATAACAAAAGTATTTTTTTCTTGATATACTCGAAGCGGTTTATAAGACTTTAGATAGACTATTATGGTTTATAAAAAAAAGGGCCCGCTTTAATTGACACAATATTTTTTTAAGAATAAGACCACACAGACCACTTCGCATGAAGAAACAAGAATTAGGACCATTATAAAAAGTAATTAGATCAACTAGGTTATGAAATGGAAATAGTAGGTACCTCATAGTGGGGCGTTTTCCAAAAAAAGTGTACATCGTTAAGGACAAAATTAAGAAGATTTAACTTTTCCATTTCGTTACGAAAATTAGCCATACATTTCGTTACGTTGATTTTCGTGACGAAATGGAAAAAGTTATTTTTTCGTTTATTTTGTCTTTCACGATGTGTACATGGACGAGTGAACTAGTCTGTTAAAAAAAAGGCATACTCGTACGTGGCTCGTTCTTCTTTTTTACCGACAATTGCCTGTCTTCATTTTACCATACGTTATCAGCTAGAGTATTGATTATTAATGTTTTAGTGTTTGAATATACGTCCAAACATTTATTAATCTATTAGTACTAAATAATCTTTCACTTTCTCTATCCAGTGTTTTTTTAACAAGTTTGTTTTTCATAGCATCGCGTGACAGAGTGGTTATACAAAATTTAGTCTCCTCTAAAAACGGCCACTCTGTCACAGTATATTCTGAAAAACCACCATAAAGAAAAAAACATTATCGCCACCGAAATAATCATTACGAGTAATTAGTCCAAATAAAAATTCACGCAACGTATTTTAAAATCCAAAATTTAAACCATAATTATCAATAGTTGAAAAACGCAAAATATTAAAAAATGACGATGATGTATTTGTCAGTAAAAAGTAGAACGACCCACGTAACATCAATGTTCATAAGTTAAGCAATGAGACTTATTTGCTTCTTCGATGACTTGATGATGAGACGAGCAAACATTGGCAATCCGTTTAGCAGATTATGCCATCAGGGATGACGCCATATCGTAATTAATAATTGTAATTACGAAAGGATGATGCCATAGTGTGAAATTAATGGTTTACTGGTTGAGGTTAGATTAAAATTGTGCGCAAATTTTGAAAATTTTATCAAAATATGGGTATTAACATAAGGAATAATTACTGCTAAGCACAGTTAACTTAAACAAACTAAGGAACATTAAAATTAATAAACCTCATTTAGTGGGTTCCATTATGAAACTTTCAATTTTGTACCTAGGTTTCCTAGGTTATTTCATTTAAAAAGTAAACTGAACGAGTTACCTAGTTTTTTATTTTTATTATACAAAACAAATAGCGTATTTAAAGACACGATAAACAGATTTAAAATGTATTATATCAATCCACGATTTTCCCTGGTTTTGTATGAAAGTAGTGGTATCTCTCTTGAATTGCTAGTATTTTGTACAAAAAAAAAAAACTGGTTTAGATAAATTATTTGCAATTGTGCTTATTAGGTACTTATAAATGTATATCATTATAAAAAAAAAGTTTAACTGGCTTATGTTGACCAGTATCATAAAACTAAGACATTCAGGAAGCAACAAAAAAGTGGATTACCCAGTTAACAATTATTCTATTTCATAATTTCTTCTTCACTTCAAATTGTACATTGTAACATTTACAGTAAAAACACGAACAAACACGCCAAGTGATAAAAACCTAATAGTTATTTCATGAGCTAAATTACATCGACATTTCTAAAGACAAACATGATCGTAAAATTCTCCTCAGTACCTCCAATAGCCCCAGACGTCGATAAAGGCGTCGATAAAAATACCTTTATCCATATCGGCTACACAACTTTAACATGTTTCGGTATGCGTAATTGGCGCAAAAACTCTGAATTACTGGAAAGATACAAATTTAATGCGTATACGACATCTTATTCCGTGTAGTGGCGTAACTGCGCACCTGAATCGACTTTTGATCTGGAAGATTATAATGATAGCGTTAAACATTAATAGTTCTCTGAAATTAAAACCATTTATTTGTAAACATTATCATCATTTGTTTGGTATATTTCAATTCAACAAAAGGTCGTCAAAACTCGTCGTTACAAGTCTAACCTTTTTTTTTCTCTGGGGAAATCCCTAATATATACTTAGCGGCCTGGGGGGGCCGAGAGATTATGTCAGACTCGCACCGACTAAAACCCCTGAGGTGTTCCTTCTCCCAGCTTGGACGAGGTCGCGGGAGTAGTATTCCATCCGCTAACTCGTCTATCAGCGTTTGCCTTTTCGGGCCTATCTTCAATATGGTGTTTTTCCCTCGCCGTTCCAGGTGCCCCAAAACACTCAGAGACCTTTCAGCTCGGGACTTTTGAGTGCAAGCGATGGAACCCCGATACGTCGCGTGCGGATCCCCAATTAGGGCGGCAGCTGATTGACATGCATCAACCGTCGCCGGCCTGGTTTTCTTCGGCATATTGGAAGCAAGTTGAGATCGTTTTCTTGCTCCCGCTCTGCCGCTTCTATTAGCGACATTACTGCGTCACTAAAAGTTGCTACCGCCTGCCATGCATTTTCACTTTCGATCATTGTTTTAACGAGGGCCGGTAGTGAGAGGTCTGCTACTATTTCTCTGGACAGGGGGGTGATTCTCTTAACACAGCGGTGCGTCGATCTCAAGTTTAAGAAGTCCCGTCGGAGCGTACAAAACACATTTTAGCGCGTGCCTTCTCAATTAGGCAGCAAGCAGGTGAGTCGAGTTAAGTGTCGTATAAAGCTGCCGGGACTCTAACGAGACTTCTTAAACTTGCCGGATAAAACTTCACCTTCGAGATCGACGCAGCGCTGTGTTGAGAGTATCACCCCCCAGAGCAGCGCGAGACACCACCCAGGCCGGGCACTCTACACGCGTGTGCTGAGCTGTGTCCATGGTGCATCCTCCGCAGTGGTGGCAGGCTATTATTGGTTACCTGCCCGCTATTTCAGAAACATATTTTCTAAAACAGCCCGTGTCCTGTAAGCAGCTGCGTCAGATGGTAGGACGGAGCTCCGTGTTTTTGTTCTACCCACTCTCGAAGAATGGGTCAAACGGCATTTGCCAGTTCTTGCCTAACTCCCGGGTCTTAGTTATACCTGTCCACCTGCGGAAGACCCGAGCATCTCTCCTCCATTCTTCAATATCTTGCGGATTGTGATGGTTTCCTTCCTGTGTCGCTTTAGCCACTCGCCAGTAGACCACCGCAAGAACCTCGGATTCAAGGTTGGAACCTTGCACAGTCATTGTTATCATATTTGGAAGTTAATAATTAAATCCTGAAAATTTGCATAATTATGAGGTTTTTGAATATTAAGAGGCAGCAGTAAAGCAATGCTGTTATTACTATTGCTTAGCACGCAACAAATATACTGCTGTCAACGTTACCTATTGCAAAAACATTCGCCAGCTAGGTTCTGACTAGGCAGATCAACTTTTTATGAGTCACTTTTCAGCTTTCTTCAATGAGTGAAGAAAGCCGAAAAGTGACTCATAACTGTGATCTGCTGGTACAGTCAAGGTCATAAATATGTATACACTTTAGTACCTTGTCACTTTAATCGCTGTGACAATTTCATATGGCAGTTTAAACATGACGTTAAATATTCAAGTTACTAAAGTGTATATTTATAACCTTGACTGTACTCGACCAGGAAAGTTTACCGACGGTTCCCTCTGTGGGTATATCTAATCCTGAACGGCCGCGTTCTTAACCCAGTAAAAGATTGAAACATATCCAAGGATGCATAATAGTACCTAAATAAAGAAACTTGCCGGGCCCGAGGTCATGTGAATATTTTAACATGTGGTTGTGATGTGATACCAATGCTTGATGATACTCTAGTGTTGTATCTGACCTGAATCCCGAAATATTATTTTGACAATTATTTTTTACACCCTGCATTATTTATTTTGTTCCTCTTGGTAATGTTTTTTCTTTTGGCAATTCTTTAGAGAACCCTGCTTGCGTGGGCTCAAGTTGAATATTAAATGCCATTACTCTTATTTGAATAATTCTCTAAATTAGCATGGGCACCTGTTAATTACAAAGATAATAGTAGATTTCGACGAATTTTACGCAGACTTAGCGTTGAACAAAAACTTGTGTTACAAAAATTGTTAACATGAACCGAACTTTATCGGTTTTAAAGACTTTTTTTGTATTTGGTTTAGAAAAATATATAACCGCAAATAATGGATGATAATCAGGACACCAAGAAACTTGAGCCGCAAGAGCGTGGGCTGAGAGACTCAATATAATTTATACCACACTTTATGCACGGATTAAAAATGTTTATCGAGTGTTATGAAGGCAAAATATATTGAGTTTGCGATAAAACTACAAGAGCTTAAGTGACAAGGACTTACGTGCACTTAAGCTTGTTTTTAGCGACGTTAATGTATTCTGCCACCTACTTACACCGATTTATGGGTGGCTTAATAGCCTGTTATAAAAAGGAGTTCTATACAGACGTCGCTTTTGATAAATAGTCGTATTTGATCGATTTTAATCAGATATTCATAGATTATACGCATTGTTAAACGTATTCACAATAGTTTTGTATCATTTTTGGAATTAAACATTATATTGTTTCTTTTATGACTTATTCTGAAAAATAAAATTTATTTGTACTTGGTCCATTCACTCAGTATTAAGATGATCAATCCACTGTGTTGTCCTAAAGTTCAACTTAGTACTTATATTATACGGAACATAAGGAATATAAATTTTAGTTTTGGAAAAAGTTATCAAAATAACATCGTGTTTAGCACTTCTGGAAGTCGTGATCATCAGAAGATTGCTTGGTAAAAACCACTGGTCCACCACCAACCACAAGGGTTATTATCTTCATAACCAATTTACTACCTACATGTTTAGCTCAAGGACGTTTGCCATAACAGGTTATTAATTTTTTTACGCTCCTTAAAGTTTCTTTCCCGCTCAATCTACAGGTATTTTTAACCTCAACTTTAAGGCCCTTTTATGACCATTAACTAGTGTAATAATTCACCCACACAGCGAACCATCACAATAAATTATGTTCCACCGTCACCCATTACATCTAATAACACGCAGTGGTTCTCAACCTTCGGCGCTACTAATAAAACGCCGAGTTTTATTACTCTCCTATAAAGCTAGTTGTAAAATAGCGCTTTAATAGCTATAATACACCCTTGTTATCGCAAAACCGACCTATGAAGTCTGAATACATATTAAATGGCACATTCCACTTTGCACTGCGTTTAGTTTTTAATAAATGTCATTGATGCCGTAAAATTTATCGCTTATTGAGTTTTTATGGCGCTGCTTGAGCTTGGAATAATATTGTTTTGTTATTTATGAACGAATAATATGGGTCGTTTAATTATCACATGGCGTTATGTACGATAGTTTGGTACTTTTATTTACAACATTATATTTAAGGTTTTATAGGCTGCGTTGTAAAATACAAAAAAGTAGGAAAATACTTTATCAAAATCAGTTTTTATAATATATTTTTATTTTAATATTCAGCAGAACCAATAATAAATGTGAAAAGATGAAATAAAATGTACAAGAAAATAAAACGTCTTTTTATTTCATCGCAATCGTATGAGTGTATAAATTTAAAAGTATTTTTATTTAAATACATGAAAATCAGGAGCAAATTCAATATTACAAAGCGAACAAAACTTTAAAAATCTATTATTTATGCCCAGTCGTTACAAAATGATGTATAGCTCCACTTATCAAAATCAAAAGTGATCTTTGTCAATCAAAATTGGTTTATATTGTTTGACAAATAGAGTCCTCGACGATCGTATTTACGAATCCAGTGGTTAAAAACTCGTGAGCATTTTGATGATTACATAGGCGTATAAAATGAATTAATTATGGTTGAAGAAATATTCAGTGTTGTTAATTATAATCGTGTTTCGTATGTCTAATTGACGACCGGTCGTTAAGAAATTACTCGGTTTAATTGAAATTGTATCCAGCGTGTGAATAGTATACACTTTTGTATATCATTATTTGTTATGAGAGCCTGGTTGATTTTCTGTACCAAAATATCGATTTAATTGCAAAGTAACAATCTATGAACCATATTTTACTTGGAAATACTATACAGGTATTTTGACGGTAATTTATATGTGTTTTTTATAACATTGTCATGGATATTGTGATACTATTTAGCTCCCATTTGCATCCTGAGCTAGCCAACGAACGTTTCTTACATTTACCTAATATATTTAATGTTTTGTACTTCACAACAGTATTTCGCTATCTCGATAAAATTATAATTTATCAAAATGTATAATAAATTAATATCTATAACTAACGATTGAATATTAGGAATTATTGCTAACACGGTAATTTCAGTACAAAGTTCGAGTTTAAAAATGCCGAATATAGTCAAGGGTCAAGTGACCCTTGAACTTAAAACTCAAATTTGTACTAAGTAGTATAGAACTTCCATAGCAAGTCACCCATTTTCATTGCTCCTGAGTATAGTTTGCAAAAACGTGTCCCGTTTCCGGTACCGACGGTAGACAAACGGACCAATAAATCTGCCTCAAGCAGGTGCAGCTGAAATACGGCTCCACGGAGTAAGATGGAGTGCCTGGGATTTGTGCTGACGGTACGGCGATTTTTTAATTGCTGTTAATATATGAGGGGATTTAAAGGGTTCTTAAGATATGTCAGACACTTAATTAATGATTTAATGGGAGTTTTGGTTGCTAGAGAAGATTAAAATGACATATTTTTAGGAGACTACTAGGTTAAATATAAGTCAATTCCGTTTTGGGTTTCGTGCCCGAAGGGAGCCCAACGTTACGCTGTCCGTCCGTCCCCGTTCATCCAAACTTTAAAGAGCTGTATTTTTGAACCGTAATAGATAGATATAAAGAAATTGAAATGAAATTCAAATCGGAATATCATGATTTCTAGGTACTGAGCGGCGGAATCGCGAGAACTCGAGTCTGACTCGCATTTGACCGGTTTTTTTACTTTGGTAACTAATTGAGGCTCTTAGTTGTTTAATAATTAATTCATCGAAATTGCCACCGTTTCTGTTGCTGTTGTCAGTAAATTTTATCTACGCTATTAATTTTATACCGAAACGTAGCTTTCTACTCATTTAAGTTATAACTAGAACTATTTGTCAATGTTGACTTAGGAACCAAAATATATTTTTTCGATAAATTCCGTTGATTAATATCAACGGAATTTAATTTATAATTTTGATAACTTACCAGGTGTCCTATGATTACTACAAGTATAATCGAAATTCAAGATTTGTCAGATAAGTGTTATGATAGATTTAGATTTAGGAATATGTTAAAAGAATAATATTTGTGGAAAATCTAGTCAAAGTATTATCTCACAAAATTTCCAAATAGGCCACTTGTGGAGCAGAAATAACTTAAGTGTAAAATAAATAGATAATTGCTTCAGCCGGGCAAAGTCAGGCGGGCCACTAGTAGTTTTATAAACATACAAACCACGTTATTTTGTAATGCTTTGGTAAAACCCAAATCACATATACCACAGCATCAATTTTCACTGCAAATTGTTTTCCACCCCTGGAATTTGCAAGGCCAAAAAATGAACACAACGAATTCAACTTTATATGAAATGAAATAAGGTCGTGTATTCGCACTTCTGTGGCTTTCTCATAGGTTTGAAACCGCGATCTCCAGGGGCGCATAACTCTCGGTCGCGTGCGTCGGCAGCATATTATTTTTAAATTATTAACGCTTTAATGGAATAATTTCGATATGCTAATGTCACGATAAACGGGCGTTGATCACGACATTTTTATATATGTACTCAGGCGGGTTAATTGTTGGACATTTTGCAATTTATTATCGTTTTTCAGTTGAAATACATTTCAAAGTCTGTTATTTATATATGACCCTGTTACTAGGCCTCAGTTATCCGTCTGTCTGTTTGTCAGAGGGATGTATCAAAAGAACGGTAATACAACAAAATTTAATTAAAATAAAACGGTCTGTAGGGGGGATACAAAAAATGTGTACGGATCCGTTTAGCACTTGGCGAATTTTTTTTTTGCTTTGGTATACATATTTGATCTGCATATTACTCGAAATTCCAAAAAGTTAGTAAGAAACATCATTATTTTAATAATCCAATAAAGAAACAATAATAATAAAAATACAATGTTGAATTCAAATTCTGTTTTAATGTAAATTTCTATCAGTTTTCAATTCCTGTTTTAATGTAAATTTCTATCAGTTTTCCTAGCCCAACCATTGTAAAACTGAATCTCGAGTGACGATTCTTCTCATACAGTGTTATCTCGGACTTTTTTGTTATACTTACGCTAATTTCAACAAGTAAAGTTCCCGTGCGGCGTGCATTGACCGCCGCCATTTGTTTTGTTATATCTGCTTCTACTCTCCTACAGTGAAGTGCTTGACTGAGTTGCAGAGTTATAAAGTGCGAGTGTTTGCAAGTGAAAGATCATATTTTCCTACTCTTGGAACTTTTGCGCCCAAACAAAACACTCCGGTAACCTCAAAATTCTGACGTTTGCACTTTTAATACTAAAGCGTTCGCCTCAAAATGAAGTGTGGCGCTTGCAACAAGTTCTGTAAAGATGGCGTTGCTACTATTTCTTGCTCTAAGTGCTTGGTTTACTACCACACGCTGTGCTTAAATATGAATCGCGACGACATTAAGTCATTTCGAGCAAATCAACACTTTCTCTGCCCAAACTGCAAGATTAAAGACAAAAACATAAATTCCGACAGCACACCTGTGCGATCTAAACAACAAGAAAATTCTGCTGTCGACCAGGATGACGATAAATTCATGTCCACCACCAAAAAGTTGGCAAGCTTTGAAATGCCGGCCGAATGCATGGCCCTCATCACCGCTGCGCTGAACGAGCTGCGTGACACGTTTGTCTCCTTGAAAAATGAAATGCAGGAGTTTACTAAGTCCCTAAACTACTCCTCAGATGAGATCGCTTTGTTTAGACATGAACTTACTGACTTTAAACAACAACTTAAAGAAGTGGAATCTTACAAAGCAGAGGTATCCTGTCTTAAAGCTGAAGTAGCCGAACTTCGTCAGATAATCTCGAGCAAGGAGCAACGGCAACTCCTCAAAGATGTCGAAATCTCAGGAATACCTGAAATTAAATCAGAGAACCTTAACCAAATTGTTAATATGATAGCTGTGAAGACTGGAGTTGAGCTGGACGCGCGTGACATAGTCGATGTGCGCCGAGTGGGAGCCCGAGGCAGCAGCGGCGGCGTCGAGCAGCGCGCGCGCCCCATCGTTCTGACGCTCACTCGCCGCTCTCCGCGTGATCAACTTTTGCGTGCTGCTCGGGCTCGACGAGGCCTTACCACGGACCTGTTGGAGATTCCTGGAGGCGCCAAGCGTGTGTACTTAAATGAACACCTCACCAAGGATAACAGGGTTCTCTTTAGCAAGGCCAGAAAACTGGGGACTGAGCTGCGTTTCAAATATGTCTGGACATCCAACGGGTCAATCTTCATGCGTCGATCCGAGACCAGCTCAGTATTACAGGTCTCTTCTGAGTCTGTGCTAGACAAGCTTAAAGCTCAGCTAAAACCAGTTGAGCTGGTGTCAATTAATTCCTAACAAGTGTAAGATAATTCAAGTAATTATATTACTTGTTTATGTGTCAAGTTTCATAGTGTCTCCACATATCAAATGTAATTGCAGACCTATTTGCTGTACTGGGGTAAGTCCAATCTGTTTTTTCAGAGAATATGTTTTAATTAACTATGTCAAAATTGAAATTTCAAGATTTCCTATAATTTATGTACTGCTCTTAGAATGTTTCATTAAAAAAGTTAATCTCAACTATATAAATAGTACGGAAACTTGGATTTGCCCCCACAACAGACTTTATCTTGTAAGTCAAACAATAGGTAAACCCTTAATTGTCTATGCTGTGCAATCTTCAACTTACTTATGTTATTATTATGATTGTAGCTCCTTGGGTTACAGTTTCAAATTTTGCTGTACTTCAGTACTTGTAATTAATACTAGTTATATAATAAGTTTAATGGTCCAATTTTCTATAGTTTTTTGCCTTATGCCTAAGTGTTTTTGGCTTCAAATTAATACCTGCAGCCTAAATATTATTTTTAACTATCTTAAAAGGTTAGTTATTGTTTTAGTGATAGTTTTATCATACAATTACTATGATCTCAGGTGTAGTATTAGTGGTGTTATGGGCTGGCTTTATGCCTACAGCCTAATTGTTTTTATAATCTATCTTGAATGGTTAGTGTTAGATTTTGTTACTGATTTATTATACAATCTCGGCTATCTTGGGTGCAGTAGCTGTAGGGGCGTTATGGGCTGGCTTTATGCTTACAGTCCAACTGTTCCTCTTATTTGTGTCATGTGTTTGATGTTAAATTTGATTATAGTTTTTTCATATATATATTATTATATAGGGTACACTTGTAGAATTGTTAACATAAGCTGGCTGTATGCCTATAACTTATCTGCTATTTTTAACTGTGCCTTGTGGCAATGGTGTGTGGTTTCTACAATTACAATTTATGATTTCAATTCAATCTCTAATACTTTTGTAAGACCAAACCTAGTGCCTGGTCGCATCACACAGTATCCCCTGAATATGATCCCTTTTTCTAGCCATTTAATTACCATCCTAAATCTTTATTTTATCTGGATTTTTCTCAAAAATGTGAAACCATGTCCCAATAAGCAACCATTAAATTTTTATTTTAACATACTCATATATGTCATCTTTGCTGCTACCCTTTCTCATCCACAATTATGGACTTAGTGAATGACATTGATTCAACTACTGATATTCCATGTTATGAGTTAGAATCTCCTGAACTATGTCAGACTATTATAACACCAAATTTTAATTTTAAACTGTTAACAATAAACATTAGAAGCATTAATAAAAATCTGAATGCTCTTTTAGTATTTCTAAAAAGAACTAATTTATTTTTTGATATTTTAATTCTAACAGAGTGTAGACTTAGTGATTATTCTTCAATCTGTGACATTCAAGGTTTCAACTCCTTTAGAACATACAATAATATCAATCAAAATGGGGGTGTAGTTGCTTATGTTAAATCCTCCTGGTCGGTAAATGTTTCAGAGCCAAGTTTTGAGGATGCATGCTGCTTAGTATTGGATATTGCTAACTTCATGACCATTTTTGGGATTTATAGGTCTCCGTCATTTGGAAATACTGATCGCTTCTTACTATCCCTGGATACTAACTTAAATCTTTTTAAAGAAAGTCCGAATATTATTGTGGCTGGTGATATGAACATTGACATTTTAAAACGGGAATCTTTGGATTATGTTTGTTTGTTTTCAGAACATGGCTTAGAACCTGCCATTACCAAGCCTACTCGTTTGAACGCTTGCATTGACCATATTTTCATTAAATCAAGGCGTTCAGTGACTAGCATCATATGTGAATCTGATATAACAGACCATAAAATAGCAATTTTGGCACTTTCTCACAAAACCAAATATAATACCCCTATCAAGAATAGAACTGTCATTGACTATGTAGGCGTCTGTTCTGATCTTAACAACTTTGACTGGAACTTGGTAACTTCATCATCTAGTTCAATCGATGAGGCAGTTGAGGCTTTTATGTCACCCATTAGCAAGGCTATTGAAAATAACTCTCGAACTGTTAAATGTAGTAGAGCAAAGTTTACTTTGCAACCTTGGATGACGCCTGGTTTGTTGAGGTGTGCTCGTCATCGTGATAGATTACACAAGAAAGCTAAATTGTTTCCAAATGATGGTACATCTATATTAATTTACAACCGGTATAGAAATTTCTACATTAATTTGCTCCGAAAAATTAAGAGTGACTATGAGAATAGGGAGCTTGAAGCGCATAGTAAAGATCCTAAACTCCTCTGGAAAACAATTAAGAAAATCAGCAACTTTAAGTCTAATAACAACCATGCTGTTGAGCTCACATCTCTTAAAAAAGACCCAGTTGACTCATTGAACACTTGTAATAATTATTTCTCGTCAGTCGGTCAGACTCTTGCTAATAATATTCTCCAGAAAATCAATGGTACTGAAAGCGGCTTGGCTACCAAGGTTTCTTTCAATAATTCTCCAACCCAGTCTCTCTTTTTGGATCCTACAGACTCTCAAGAGATTTCTAACATCATACTGCAGCTTAAGTCTGACTGTGCCTCTGGTTTAGACGGCATTAGTACCACTGTGATCAAGCATGCAAGGCATGTATTATGTGATCCTCTCACACACTTAATCAACTTGAGTCTAAGTACTGGTTCTTTTCCTAGTTCATGGAAAGTAGCTTCAATTACTCCGATACATAAACAGGGTGACAAGTCCATTCCTGGGAACTACAGACCAATTTCACTGCTATGTATTTTCTCGAAAATTTTAGAAAAAATTGTTAATAAAAGACTTACCTCCTTCATCGAATCTCATGGCATTCTGTCCCCAAGACAATTCGGTTTCAGACAACACAAGTCCACCGAAGATGCTGTCATGCTACTAACGGATTTAATATCGGGATATCTTGACCAAAGTAACAGCTGTCTGGGTGTTTTCCTGGACCTTGCTAAGGCATTTGACACCGTCTCAATAAATATTCTTTTAAGGAAATTAGAATTTATCGGTGTCAGAGGTCTTGCCCTTGAATGGTTCAGGAGTTATCTCTCAGACAGGAAACAATTAGTAAAGGTCGGTTCCTGCGTGAGCGGCAAGCTTCCAGTTAAATTTGGTGTTCCCCAGGGGAGTATCTTGGGCCCCACCCTCTTTATAATATACATGAACGACATTCATGAGACAAATTTACCAGATTCTCAAATCTTATGCTATGCTGACGACACTGTAGTTCTCTTTAGGGGTAACTCGTGGAGTGATGCTGTCGCTGCTGCAGAGTCTGGGATGGCTGCTATTAATAGTTGGCTGCAAAATAATTTACTTACCTTAAACACTGATAAAACTAACTTTCTTTGCTTTCACAAAACTTCTGCTTCAGAACCATCCCAACTAGACAGCATTAAAATCCACGAATGTATCACTCCTACATTGGGCACTTGTGGCTGTGATAGCATTATGCGCGCTCACCATGTTAAATACCTTGGCATCATTTTGGACGACAAACTTAGTTTCCGTCAACACATTATATCAATCTCAAAAAGAATACGTAGAACCATAGCTATCATCAAGTGTCTCAGGGACTCTGCTAGAAGGGATGTTCTAAGAATGGTGTACTTTGCCGTTTGCCAGTCTGTAGCTGGTTATTGTATTACGGCCTGGGGTAGCGCCGCAAAAACCACCCTTATTACAGCGGAAAGAGCTCAGAGATCGGTCCTGAAGGTGATGTTGAAAAAACCCTTTAGGCATCCAACTTCAGACCTGTACAAGGAAGCGCATGTTTTGTCTATTCGACAGCTTTTCATCCTCAAAACTTGTCTTCTCACTCATAAACAACTACTTGGCTCTGATCTCCATAAATCAATGCTACAAAAAAGAGTATACAGATTGCAACTCCCCTCAGTTAACTCAATCTTTGCAAAACGATTTTGGTGATTTTGTTAGAGCATCTGTTTATAATGCAGTATTAAGGTTTTGCAATATCAAAGACTGTAAAATGTACAAAGCCAAAAAGCTAATATCAGACTGGTTGCTTACTTTAGGTTATTATGCTTCTGAAGATCTCTGTAAGAAACACTATTATTAAGTTAAATGCTCTAGGCTTGCAATTGTGTGTTCTAGACGCTCTTAAAAGGAAAAACACTTGTAAATGGTACCTAAGTAGAAGTTTCTAATGTTAATATTAATCTGTCTTGGTCTCCCAAGATACAGGCTTTGCCTAGTTTGGGGGCCTCTGTTTCTTTTGTAAGTTGAACTATGCGTGTGTACTTTTTAAGTAAGTGTACCGAATAATTTTCAAATTGAAATGTAATTGTTTTACACATTTAAATAAACTATTTTTATTATTTATTATTTATTATTTATTAATTGCACACACTATAATCTGCTAATACACTACTATATAATGCATACCAGTTTTTAAAATAACTAACATTACCATAATATTATAAAGCCTTGAGTAATGGTTATGACAGAATAATAGGCCATTTTAAACTTATAATTACACTGCTTACACTGCTATTGCTACAAATAATTTAACTACAAAAATAATTTAACTACAAAAACCATTTTATATTTTTTGCCCGCGGATGTTTTGCAATTTATTTAGCTCCAAAATATAGGATGAGGTATAATAATATTTCTTCGTCCCGGCTAATGATAATTTAAACCTTTTTCAGTTAATTTGTATCGCTTCCTATCATAAACCAACTCCTAGCTTTTCAGTAAGAATACCTGTTATTTTTGTTAGCTTTAATTAAATAGTTTTTGTAAAACTATTACTGTTCAATACCTAGTACAGAAATATTGCCAATAGTAAATATTGACATTGAGAATAGAACTTAAAAAAAACAAGGGTTAAGTGTTTTATTACAATTTTATGAGTGTACTTATGTGGTGCAAAGTTAAATTCACAAAATAAACTTATACCGAAATTATATAAGTATTTTTTTCGAGATGAGATTTATACAGAATTAGAAATATTTTGCAAAATATAAGTATACACTAGACCCTTACAAATAAACGTTGAATAAGCTTGGGATAGTTATACCATGCTTTGTCCTTATAATTAGGTTATTGCGCCATTTGAATTCATGGATAACTATTTAAGCTTCAACGGCTATTAGTAAGGGTGTAGGAATATTATCACAAATTAGTAGAAGGTAAGTATTAAGAATCAAACATCTTACAGTATGAAATTTGTCGTTAGAACAACTTATTTTAACGTGGTTTATCTAGTTGATATTGACTTACCATAATGTAGTAGGCAAACGTGACGTATTTATTGTACTAAACAATAACATTACAAAATATTAAAATTTGAGAAATAAAAGAACTGCAAATGCAAACTTATTCATTTAAGGCATCTTTTCTAGTTAGCTTTTCGGTGAGTGAGAATAAATAAATGGAGCAAACAATATACAAATACCAAAGTACAAAAAAGTTTAATAAATCTCTGCAGCTAGTGGCAAAGTAGAGGTTAGAGAAAGGTTTGATTCCGAAAACCTTAATATTTACTATAATTATTAGAAATAATGTATATGATGATGAAAAAAAAAAGTATTCAACAATGACGAGCTTTATCCATAACAGAATATTTAACTTAATTAAATAAGGGAAAAATTAACAAACCAACCCAATAATTGTTTAGTAGGTAATATGTGGTGTTTACAATGAAATCGATAAACCACCTTATTATTTGTTCGCAGGAACTAAATAAAGTCATAAGTATTATTTCCATAGTCTATAGTACAAGAGTAATAATAAAGTAATTTTTTAAGGCATTGATAGTTTTAAAGCAGGTACAGGTAGTTTACAATAGCCACAGTGTATTTATTTTGACCAGTGGATTCACTAACTTTTTAATTTAAGCCATTTGTCTATGTCTAACTTATTTAATCATAAAATGAGCCAAGAGTTTCTGATACCTATTGCCTCTCGGGTGATAGGTCGATGCGTGTCACTCGTAACCATAGGTAAGCAACCAAACGGTGACAGCACGCTCCTGACTAAACCGACTTGGTGTGCAGCAAATGCTGAATTTGCTTACAACGCACACATCCAAGCCGCGCTTTTGTTTGAAGACGAACGACTGTCCATACTTTATACAGGGTTGTTAATATTTGTTTGCTTAAGCAAGTAAATAAGAAGTTAAGATATAAAGTCGATTAGCAAACATGCATAGGTATGATGCAAAATAGGAGTGTAGATGGTTTCCGCGACTTTGACCGCGAAGAAGATGTTTATCGCTAATCCCTTGGAAATTGTTCAATTTTCCAGGATAAAAAGCATCTTGTGTCCATTCTCGGGACCTTAGCAATCTGCATATTTAAATTCTTTCAAAATCGAATAATTGATCAGTTTTCAATTATCAATCATTTACACCCGTGATAATAAAATTAATACCGTGTGGTTGCCGGGTTAGAATAGTGCCACTCCATGTCTTCCCGTGGATGTCGTAAGAGGCGACTAAGGGAATTAAGGCTTGCAGTACTGTTAGGCGATGGGCTTGCAACCTGTCACTAATACACTGGTAACTTCTTGGCCTGTTTCTTGGAATTTCTGTAGCTCTGCCTACCCCACTCTGGAAATGAAGGCGTGATGTTATGTACTCGTATGTATGTAATAAATTTAATTGTTCAGAATACTCATACTAAAAGTTGTCGGTAGTTTAATATCTTTTTCAATAAAAAATATGGTTAAGTTAGGTACATAAGTGGACAAATGAAATAAAAAGTAATTGATTAATTATATTCTTTTGAAATCATTACGTTTCGCAAAGCAACACTGTATTTAATATTCTGTTATAAAACCGGCTTTAATTAATGTAAATTACACTTCCATATTTATTTTTCTTTTCACGCCCATAAAGCCGACTTAATAACCTCTGAGGGCATTAATTATGTATCTTTTAATAATTACATCATAATATTTATGTTCACATATCGAGGTCTCATTACACATTAAAAAAACTAACGTACATGTAACGTTACACGGTGTAGCTGATTTTCTTCATTGATTCATGGTTTAACATTATAGAATTAGGTCTCCCTTCTTTGATAGTGACGAAATCGCAGAAACGCTAAATAAAGAAAGCTATAAAACGAGATTTTTTTTTTTAGGATTGATCTCCTTTCGGAAAAAGTCAAGTTGGGGATAGATGCCGCATTTGCAAAAATTGCTAGTGTTAGTTAGCTAGTTGTTTTAGGTCATCTGTTTATTTTCACAGGTCAAATCACCACTGCTGTCTCACATACTGGCGACACTACTGTATTGTACTGACACTAAATAGGACACGAAACTCCGCAACCACTAAAACTTTGAACCGACGGTATTCTTTGTTCTCAGAGGCTAGTTTATCTTCCATCGCATTGTTAGATTATAGCACGTAATAGAGTACAATTATGAATCGTAAACCCTCGCGTTTATGAGTGGCTTGTTATCAGACATCTTGAGTTATGAGACGGCTCGAGGTCGGATGGATGCGGCAACTTACAATTTTATTATAATGCTACTCGTATTATGTGCAAGAGCCACTATTAAATATTTTTAAATGTAAGATCCTAAAGTAAAGATGATAAGCATCACGCCTGCATTCCCAGTGTGGGGTAGGCAGAGGTAACAGAAATACCAACAACTCTAAAAAGACTTGTTTATGATTCTGTAACCACATTTTGCACAAGTAGGTTAAGATGTTTACCAGTGAATTAGTGAAAGGTTGCAAGCCCATGGCCTAACAGTACTACAAGCCTTTATTCCCTTAGTCGCCTCTTACGACATCCACTTAAAACATATGGAAACAAAATATCCTTTATAGACACTGTCATCCTTAATATGAGAAGTTCATTTAAGTCATAAAGTTCGCGTACTCGTATATTCTTTGGTGATAGGTGAAAAACAAGAATGGAAGTATACGTATGATTTAGAAAATTTTTTTTGCTCCTTCAACTAGGCGACTGACTTGCCGAATTTTAATGTGTATCAAAATTAAAACTGGCGGTAGGAACCTGTGCAGGGTCCGTCCGGATCGCTACCACCATCCTATCCCCTATTCCCTGTAGTCTTACCGCGTAGTCTTACCAGTTGGACTACTGGGAATTTCCTTCCCAATAGACTTACTAGTAAAACCATTGGGAATTTTGTGCCCAGTAGACTTACCAGTAAAACAAAACTCCCAATAGTCCTACTCTTACATACGAGTCTACATAGACTTAGGTTATTGATAGACAACCTACATATTAACCTACCGCCAAGCAGCAGTGTTCGCATTATTGTGTTTCAGTGTGGGGATAAGGCAAGCGGTGTAATTACTAGCATAGAGGCATTCCATCTTAGTCCTCAGGGTTGGCAACGCATTTGAGGTCTTGAGAATTCAAATTTCTATTGATCTCAGATAGCACTACTCAATGCCATAAAAAAATGCTAATTATACATGACTTATTTATATTATAATAAAACAAGCTTTAGTTTAAGCACCCTTTATCTTTTATGGTGCGAAATCAAAGACACCCTTTATTAATGGCATATGGGCATTTAAAAAAAAAGTGGACCCTTTAGATAGTTAAAGAAAATTAAGAAACGTTAACTTTTGTCAGTTTTGTGGCTAAATTAGCCATATAAATGTATGGCTAATCTCGTCACAAAACTGACAAAAGTTAACGTTTTTTAACTTTCCTAAACTAGGGTTCACTTTATAATGGGAATGCCCGTATCCAAAGATTAACACTCGCCGTCATAAAGTCGGTAGCGTCGGACATCGTGATCATAGAGATACCGTCTGACCGAAGAGCTACCGTTGCTGCTTTTTGACAACTCTACTGCAAAAGAAATAAAACAGTTTATTTTACCGTACAAAAGTTGTAGTAAGATTAAATAAGGTTATTAAAATTGGGTGATTGAGATGAGAGATATTTAAGAAACGAACCAGAAGTAGATAAAAATAATTAAGTTCGTTTAAATGTAAAATTTAAAACACGCAAGTACACCGTTGTGTACGCATGTATCTTTTTGACGTTAGTAGCATTTAAAAAAACTACCTTTTAAAGTTTTTCTTTGTCTTACGTGAAGAATGGTTGTTTATTAAAACATAATTCTATTCTGTTCGGAAAAAATGCGGTTGATATTTGGCAATTTGATTAAGACTACATTTCAACTTTTTGCGTTACATTTATCAACATGCAAATTTCTTTATAAACTTACACAATGTATCTTACTTTACTGAAATGAAACTTGATGAATAAGTAAGTACCTTATGCGTTTATCGACTGCGTAAACAATCAATCAGCTGACAGCTCACAATTCACGTCGGACCACTGTCATATAAAGTAGAGACCGGTTAATTTAAATATCGCAGCTGTTAAATAAAGTGTTTAGCAGAGAAATATAAATCACCCCATATATTTACAGTTGACGTGCCGGCTGTGGCAATTAAATACATTTCTGCCTTAAATCAAGATAAAATCAATGGAATATAAAAAGCTTCGATAAGCTCGAAACCCGCTCAATAAACGTGCCGTGAAACAAATACGACTGTATACAGTTTTATTATTTAAGTTAAATTTGTAATTTAAAAAACTGTTAGGGTCCTAACAATACTGGACGTTCATGTCTGTTTCAGGAGTTTGAATTCAGGTTTTTTTTCAAGGATACCACTCTTTACATGAAAGTAAAAAAAAACAGTTTTGGTTTTAAGCGTTCAAAAAAAAGAGTGCTTCCTGAAGGCAAACCCACTAAACTACGTAAAAAAAAAAATATCAGGGGACATTAAAACACAAATTAATCTAGTCCCAAACTAAGCTCTAAGCTTGTAATATAGGTACTAGACAGCGATAAACATACTTATATAGAGATATACTGAAATACATAAAAAACATAAGTACAAGACTCGGAAACAAATATTCGCATTCATCACACAAATATCAGCCCTAACCAGGATTTGAACCCAGGACTGCTAGCTTCAGAGGCAGCGTCACTGCCAACTAGGCCAACGAGTCATCTAATGAAATCAATCATTAATATTGATTAAAAGTCATCAAATCCCGTAACATGAACAAAGTAAACACTTGAATTAACCTCAGTATGGACTGGGTTTTCTTCGCTACCGATCAATCTTACGGAACTCCAAAAGCATCCAGTAGCCATCTTTATCGCAAAAAAAATGCGGCCAAGAATCGTCCGAGAAAGCGTGCTAACGGATCGCTTATCTCGTGTCGTGTTTGATTAAGAGCTCGCCACACCGCTACTATGAGACCTGGGGGGTTATTGTGACCTAGCTATGCAGTTCAGTTTACGGTGAGCGTTAAGGACAGAGCTATAACAGTCATATAGCTCTGTCCTTTTCTCTGAGCGTAAACAGAACTGCATAGCTATGTCGGGGTTATTATGACCTAGCTATGCAGTTCAGTTTACGGCGAGCGTAAAGGACAGAGCTACAACAGTTATATAGCTCTGTCCTTTTCTCTGAGCGTAAACAGAACTGCATAGCTATGTCGGGGTTATTATGACCTAGCTATGCAGTTCAGTTTACGGTAAGCGTAAAGGACAGAGCTCCAATAGTTATATAGTTCAGCACTTTTCTCTGATCGTAAACAGAACTGCATAGCTATGTCGGGGTTATTATGACCTAGCTATACAGTTCAGTTTACGGTGAGCGTAAAGGACAGAGCTCCAATAGTTATATAGTTCAGCACTTTTCTCTGATCGTAAACAGAACTGCATAGCTATGTCGGGGTTATTATGACCTAGCTATGCAGTTCAGTTTACGGTGAACGTAAAGGACAGAGCTACAACAGTTATATAGCTCTGTCCTTTTCTCTGAGCGTAAACAGAACTGCATAGCTATGCCGGGGTTATTATGACCTAGCTATGCAGTTCAAATTACGGCGAGCGTAAAGGACAGAGCTATAACAGTCATATAGCTCTGTCCTTTTCTCTAAGCGTAAACAGAACTGCATAGCTATATCGGGGTTATTATGACCTAGCTATGCAGTTCAGTTTACGGCGAGCGTAAAGGACAGAGCTAGAACAGTTATATAGCTCTGGAGGGTTATCATGACCTAGCTTTGCAGTTCATTTTACGGTCAGCGTAAAGGACAGAGCTATGGCGGTTATATAGCTCTGTCCTTTTCTCTGAGTGACCCTCGGATAGATTCGTCATGTCTGTCTGTCTGTCCGTCCGTATGTCACAGTCACTTTTTTTCCGAAACTATAAGAACTACACTGTTGAAACTTGGTAAGTAGATGTATTCTGTGAACCGCATTAAGATTTTCACACAAAAATAGAAAAAAAAAACATAAATTTTGGGGGTTCCCCATACTTAGAACTGAAACTCAATTTTTTTTTTCATCAAACCCATACGTGTGGGTATCTATGGATAGGTGTTCAAAAATGATATTGAGGTTACTAACGTCATTTTTTTCTAAACTGAACAGTTTGCGCGAGAGACACTTCCATAGTGTTGAAATGTGTCCCCCCCCCTGTAACTTCTAAAATAAGAGAATGATAGAACTAAAAAAAATATATGATGTACATTACCATGCAAACTTCCACCGAAAATTGGTTTGAACGAGATCTAGTAAGTAGTTTTTTTTCAATACGTCATAAAAACATTGATCAAAGCTACAACGAACTTTTATATTATGTTACTTGCTGCTACAGAGCCCTTCATGGGCGAGTCCGACTCACACTTGGCCGCTTTTTTACTTTGTTATTCGATTTTGATGACAGGATTCTGCGTAATGATAGGTAGGTACACTCGTTAAAAGGGTTCCGATGAAATAATAGGTACAGTCAACAGCAAAAGGATATGACCATTTTAGTACGTTGTCACTTTTTCTACTTTGACGCATCCCAACTGTCACAGTATTATTATGTTAGTGCGGTAATGTACTAAAATGATAATTTACTTTTGCTGTCGACTGTACCTACCCGTTAAAATTGGAAAGGTGAAAAATAAATAAAAAGGTATTTATAGGTGAAAAACTTAAGTAAAGGACCTGTTGTATGTGGTTGTGTACAAAAGTAATACGGAACTTATACTCCATTTCATATACCATGGCCCGATGCACTTGAGACGGTCATTAGGCGTTAACAATAGGATTAGTGATAACAAAAGATACCTAGCCAGACCCTTTTGCGGCGTGGTATGCAGGTTGGACCGACGCGTGCCATTTTGAAGTGCTCCTAATTAGATAACAAAAGGCAAACATTATGAGCCCTATTGTTAAGCTTCAAGTGCATCGGGCCATGGTATATGAAATGGAGTATACATCAAATTTCAAACCAATTTAGAATATCAAACGGTCTACATAATACAGATAGATACCTAGATACTGAGCTTCTATTCTGCTGCGTTATAACGATATCGTGTTTGACGTGTTTTAGAATCGTTTATGTCACAGTCGCCATTATTGTAAATGACATAAGAGTTATCAAAACGTTGACAATACGGAAACACGTTAAATACGATATCGTTTTAACGCACCTGAAAAGAGGCCCTGATGTGATACAACTACATACGACAGGTCATTTATTTAAGTTGTTCATCTATAACACCAGTACGACAAATAAAACAAAAAGCAGAGAATATTTTAAGGCCAGGCCCTTGTTTTTTCGGTCTTCTACCAAAATGTGTTACTGTATTATTTCTTCGTAACCCTCATCTAAAGTGAATAAAATTGTTAGAAGAGATGTTTAAAACTCAATTCTTCCTGAACACGCCGTGCCAGACGCTGTTATCATCCTGTTTCCTTTATATCTAAACTATCCAATAAAGAACTCGTTCTTGACTCACATTACAAAGTCGTAAAAACTTATCACGTAATTGAACTATTTCGCGAAATAAACGGCAAAAAGCAGTTAGCATTCTAACTTGCTCGATATAGACACGACTTCCGGCGTACAATGGGCCAGTGATAACAAAAGAATAACGGTGTAGAAGCGGCATTTCTTTGCCGCCTAATTTTTAAGCCAATATGTTTTTTTTTTAATTAGCCTGTTATTGTGTCCCTGCAGGGCAAAGGCCTTCCCTCTTTTTCGCCTTATGATGATATTACTTAAAAACCATTTCATATTTGGTCATTAACAGCTAAAAAATATCAGAATTTAATGAATTTCTAACACGAAATTATACGTTTTAACTTGCCACAACAGAAATACTTAAAATAATTTATTCCAAAATCACCACATACGAGATAATAGACTAGAAATAAGTTCAAGGGCTTAATACCCTAAAAAAATCTCTTTTCGATAAGATGTATATTTTACATACATGGGTAGTGCTTGTGAGCCTTCTCCTTATCATAAAAAAAAAGATATCGCCGTGAGTACTCCGTTAGCTTTTTTACTTCTTTATCTAGTAAAACTACTGACGTACTACGTGCTAGCGAATATATTCTTACTAATGTTGTAAATGCAAAAGTGTATTTTTTGTGTTTGTTTAGTGCTTAATTTTAAAAATTCATCGTCTCGAGTTGGTGTTTAAAAAATCACAGGAATCCTTAATAGCCCGGCGAACGACATTATCTTGACGAATAGCGATTGAATATAGACGATTTCTGCGCAGTGAGTTTTAAAATATATTCTTCCGTATGCTTTTTGTATGTAATCGCTAACAGAATTAAATGGGGGAAATAGCGGGAAACGATTCTATGCGTACGCAGTCATGGACACCATTATAATTTTCAATAGACATAGCAAAAAAGTCAACCCTCTGTCTACTTTTTTCTATGACAAGTGTGCCATAATTAGTAGAATTCAAGCGATAATTATGTTAATGTTAGATATAAATCGTGTCGGTTGACAACTCGTTTGCCTCTAAATGTCAGTCGATCTGTGGTTAGATATATTAGAAACACTTGTCAATGTTGTAAGTTGCAGGTTTGCATGCGAACTAAACTGTATGTTTATTAGGTGATTTGCAACTTTGTACGCATAGAATTACATTCATAAAACGTTTACTATGTTGATACTTCGACAGACCAATAATTATGTTGAAAAAAGTTGTCAAAGTTGTCAGCAAAATGCATATCTCTCTCTCCTGTATAATTATTAAATTTTAAACTGATTGTTGATAATATCAACGCACAGCCCAAACCAATGGACCTAACGACGTGAAATTTGGAGGGAAATACTTCTTGGATAACCTAGGGGGTGCACAAAGAAGGGGTTTTTGTATTTGTAGTCTTGACTGTGCTTTCACTTGACTCTAACAAAGATTTGCACTTTAAAGCTTAATATTTTATAAACGAATCCCTTACTCGAAAAATTGTTTTAACCCACCCGCAATATTTTTGAAAGGCCTATCCAACGACATCCCACACTACGGGGTAGACGAGAAAACAAATACATTACGTGTCGGGGAAGTACACAAAAAAACTTTGTTGGCGTGAAAAATATGACGTATATTCAAGCCAAGTTACAGTTTTCTAGTACTAAGAATCTCGGACGGACATAGCGAAACTACAAGGGTTCCTAGTTGGACTACGGAACCCTAAAAACGTGTTCTACGCGGATGAAGTTGCGGATTATTGTTAGTTCCTAGGGCATTTTTATTTAAATTCAACTATTGTAAGCAATATATGCACGCCTGCATGCAGGCTTAACACATGGAAATGGTCACATAATGTTAACTAAGTTGTACTGTGTTCTAGCAAATAAATGATTGATTTTTTTACCGACTCAAAGAAGGAAGAGGTTCTCAATTACACAAAGATTGGTTATACATTCTAGTTGGTCCCATTTCCAGCAAGTCAAGATCTGATGATGGGATCTTGGGGAAATCGAGGGAAATCCTCAAATGTAATAGAAGTATATAATTATAAATGTAAAAGTACAACTCTCTGTCTATGTGTTACGCTTTAACGGATAAAACGCTAAACCGATTTAGATGATATTTGGGATGGAGATTTTAAAACCCGAAAAATGACATAGGGTACTTTATATCCAAAAAAATTGGACTGTTCCTGAGGGAATAGCAATAAACGACTTCTACGCAGACGAAGTAGAGTAGAGTAACAAACATCCATACTTACAAACTTTGGCGTTTATAATATTAGTAGGATTAAGTATTATTTGACTAGCTTCTACCCACCACTTTGCCCTCGTAGACTTCTATTATCGTTATTCCCTCGGGAACATTGAGATTTTCTGGGATAAAAAGTAATCTATGTAATTCAGGGTATAAGCTATCTCTATTCCAGTTTTTATACAAATCCGTCAAGCCGTTACAGTGTAAAAGAGTAACAAACTAACACACATACACACACACACACACACACACACACACACACACACACAACACTTTCGCATTTATAATATAAGTAGGAAGTAGGATAGGATAGTCTGACTGCAACTTTAATAAAAAAAACTACAACATTAACAAACAAGGTTTTTTATTAAACGAGTTCTACTTTTAATTGGTATTTGTTAATAACGTTAACACATCGCAATGCCAAATAAGAAAAACTATTGATTGTTTCCTTATAGGAATCTTGATGAATTGTAATGTACGTTGTGCAAATACTCGGAATCGATATATTTGCATTCAATGAAATATTTTATAGGTAATTGTCTGCTAACATTTATAAGTAAATAATTATAAAACACAACATCAAGTTATTGTTAGATGTCATGAGTTCATAGAAAAAACCTAAGGTACCTATATTATATTATTATTTCTCCACTAAGGGTTCAGCCACAGGATGATTAAACTTGTTAAATTTAAATGGAGATCTGTAGTAAAGTTAACCTTGTGCATTTGGAAGTTCATAATTAAGGCAATTTAATTTAAACTACATTGTAATGGAAATGAAGTCCATTTTTCTTTGTTTCAAAATTGAAATTGGCATAATAAATTAAATCTTTTTGAACTTTATTTCCTTGGTACTAGATACAAAATCCCACCCACAAAAAAATACCTGTTTGTAGTACGGTGGGCCTTACGAGGACTTCATTCAAGGATATTTTTTCACATCATTTTAAACCGTGAGGCTCACATACTAAAAAAATATAGTTAATCTTTTTGTTCAGCAGATTTCTACATTAACTTTTCAGCGACTTTTGTACAGAAACACACTGAAACATTTAAACGGGCTAAAGACTATTATAGAAACACTAGACATCCAAACAGTGCGAATACTAACATTTTTGATCCCTTTCCTTAAAAAAGTTTGAATCAAAATTGCACCTTTAGCTTAAATTTAACATGTTTTATTCCATGACCAATTTAATGTAATAAATTCCCCTGTAACATTACATAAGAATAAATAATTATCCTAATTGTGGACACTGTTATAATTGCTATTGTGTTTAATTTAATATTGGGCAGTTAACGATAATGGTGATAAGACAAAGAAAAGGTGAAATTACTAGCATAGATGCATTCCATCTTAGTCCTCAGATGGCTACGAATGAGTTCTTAGGATTGCAGTCTTGAGAATTCAAATGTCTATAGGTTTCAGTATATTCCACTTACCATCAGGTAGCCTAAGTGCTCGTGTGCCTTCACCTTGCCATAAAAAAAAACTAAATTTATATGCTGGTATCTAGCAAGATATGTCGTCGTACAGGAATAATAAACATACACCACCTCATTGTCTCATATTTTGAGCAAATAAATGAATTTTAATTTGAATAAAACATCGTGCGCGCCATTTTGACGTCGGCGTTAAACGAAACGTAAATAGCCCCACAACATAAAGAGACACACACGCGGCTATAACATTCCCGGATAATACGACACGACACTTTTATCGTCCGCAGGCTAATTACAAATGAAAATCGCCTCATGAGATACCTCCGAGTCGTTACTCCTTAATCTATGCGATGGAGATATCTTAATTATCGTGCAGCCGTGCCGCTTAAGAAAATAAAATTTTAATTGATCCCTGTACACCCTTATCTCGGCGATTAAGTGATAAATGACTGCTGTTAAGATGGTGTTTGTTTTAATGGATGCCGCTTTTAGGATTTGTCGGAGTTTTAAATTAGCTGGCGAGACGATTGTCGAGACGGTAACCAGTACGTTCGATGCATTTTGGTGATAATGAATGTTTTTTTTTTTAATTTCTATATGCGGAATATTTCGCATTTTTATAGGAAATAGCTAAACTTATGAAGATATTATCATAATCATTTAAGTACCATTTAACGTAAGAAAACGGTCGAACAAATTTAAAAAATATTGTTAACTCTTTTCTATAGGTCAACATAAAGTCCGTAGATAATTAAATTCAGCAGGCCTTATTCACATACTTTATTGTCCCACTTAAATAAACGTAGCAAGTATTTTAACATTAAAACAATAATTAACGTCAATCATGTTCCTTTTTATCTTTTTCGATCAATATAAATCATCAGTACGGCCTCTTAAAGTCATTGAGAGCGTAAATTTGATTGCGTACTAGGATTACGTAAGAGGAAATCGTTTAAGAAACGCAGTCTTTGAGTGTAGTGGTAAAGCCAACACAATAAAGATTCAGAAAAAACTGATACACACACCTCGAGGTTTTTGTGTGAGATAGAATGACTGTTACCATTGTTGTCTATTTGTACATGCTAACACAAACACGTTTAAACGCAAGGCCAAAGCGTTTTAGCTATAAGTCGTTGCGGGAATAATGGCGTCGGAAAAAAGCGCAATTAGTGTTGCGCCGGCGTCGATAGTTTAGCGGACGTCGATAACATTCCGCACACAACGTGACTGCGCATTGCAATGCAGAAGATTTAAAGTGTTAACCACGCTACACGAAAACTAGTTTTATCCGGTACAGTTAAGGATCTTAGGGTTCGCATTTTTATGCTGGTTTGTAGGTAGAAACGCGAGTTCGATTAAAAAATGTGATTTGTGGCCGCCAGTTCGCGCGTGTTTTATTTTGCGAGTCGTACGTGACGCTTATGTCAAGTTTGCGGTTTGAAATGACTTAAGCGTGAAAATGATTTTTTATACAGTTCTGTAAGGAGTTAAAAAATAAACAGACGTATTCCCACAAACATAAAAATCAACAAGTAAGAATTTAAAAGTTACGAACTGTATTGATTAGTATTTTGTTACGCTAGCATGAATGCGACCACCCAGACCATTTGCAAATTATTTGATTACTAAGGAGAAGTTAGTTAACTTAGGCAGATTCATTTTTCTATAAAATAAAAATAATGTACTAAGTTATTATACTATTGAAACTTTTAGACAAGAACGTGTTTATTCACAATTTCAATGTCATTAAATGTTTGTTGTAATATTTTAAGCACACCGATTCCTAAAAACATTGATTGTAAAACCTCAATGGTAGCTGTCGACTGTCATTTCCAGCTTTGTAATCATGATCTTTTTACGGCTCGGGCGGCACTTTTTGTCGATGTTTTAACAAGTTCTCAATTGCTTTTGAACGTAATTATGTATGATTGAATGACAGACAGTTTTTTGAGTGCCACCGAAGTTTGATCGAGAGAAAAAACCGAGATATATTTATGTTTTGCTTTTATATTTTAGAGGCGGATCGGTGTTTTTTTGTTTACATAATCCAATATTAATAAAACTACAGACAAAATTGCTACCGTAAATGCGTAGTAATGAACTTTTTTGTATCCATAAAAGGCAAACGAGCGAATGGACCACCTGATAGTAAACAGTCACTGTCGCCTATAAAGTCAGCAATGCGACGGGCACACCCAAATTAGCTGCCTTTCAGTAAATACTCCTTTTAAGCCACATTTAAAGGAGGACGTCATGAGTGCTGATAAAGCACCGTGGAGGGAAGTTAGATTCATCCTTTCAAACTAATAGGAAGAAAATACCTCTGGGAATGGATTGTAGTCGATTAAAATGGATCCTGGTAATATGGATGAACTCTACTCTAGTGGTTGGAAGTTCTTTTGAGCACACCCCGTGAAACAAGCAAGTCCCTTTGTAGCTCTAAATTAAATAAATTCATTTTATGTTTAATGTAAAGAAATAATATTAGTGATCTCCCAGAATCACCGACACTCATTTCATCGAATTTAATTTCAACGACGGCTAATTTCTGCTGAAACCTTATTTTTTTAGGTTATCTTAAGCGTGGGTTAAGTAGGTAAGGTTAGCTAAGACCTGTGACCACCAAAAAATTATAACTTTTGCAAGTGGATCTACCTGTCGATGAAATGAAAATTCAGCGAAGTAAAACATTCTATGAAATGAGTGTCGGTGATTCAAGGGTAGACCATAATATTATATTTTTAAGTAATCTTAAAGGTCAGTATCAAAACATAACTTTAATAAAAATGGCACCCAAATTATATTATAAATATAGCCAGAAAAAACCCGGTGAAATGTAGGCCGTTAGTAATCATTTTATAAAGTACCCATACTGCTTGTCCGTATAAAAACATGGAATTACAGTTTACTTTCGTATTTGGGGCATAAACGTGAAGTTATGGCTGCAATTCTGGATTTTATTGCATTTTTATTTTATTTTTAGTATACCGTGTGATCGTTGGCAACATAAAAAGTACCTCACATAAAGCAATCGTATAAATGTATCTTATTTTTATTTAAGAACGTACAAATATAGTAGAAGCTTTCATTTAAAACAAAAAAATATTGCTTCGATACAAATAACGGACTAGTTTAAGTTAGAATAATAACACTAATCAATTGAAAATATAGATAATCAAGATGTCATACAATAAATCATGTACTGGTACACATCGTTCAATTAAAAAAATTGACATTGCTTATCAGTCTTACTGCTCAAAAAATATTTATAGAAAATGACCTACTTTAACATAACACATGGCTTTTTCTCCATTATTCATCACGTTTTCACGTCATTGTCTATCGATTAACGTTTAAACCAAACATCAATCTTTGCGCAACAAACAATGCTCCTAACGAGCGGTAGTTAGTATTCTTAGCGCAAGACAATACCATTGGTTTTAGTCTAACAAAAACAAAACGATTAGCTTCAAAGAACATGCAAAATGTGGTGAGTGGGATTGTCATTCACTGCACGTCTAGCGAAGTCATCATTCACACTTGTCACTTCCCATTTCAGTTTTAGAAAGCATTGAATCACCAGCTAAGTCTAACCTTACTAATACTCTCACACCAGGGTTATAAGGTTAAAAATGGATCGACTATTTCTATGTCAGATAATACCTTTTAGAGACGGGTAAGTATGCTGTCAGCCTTTGAACGTCGACAGGCAGAGACGGGCGCAGCGACTAGTGACGGCGATTTGTATGGCGCGAGTAAATCACTTCTGAAGTAATTTATGTTTGAGTGAACGGGTTTAGTGTGGGGAAGGTGTCGATAGTTTCTTTCATACACACTGTTTATAAAAAGTTTGGATTTAATGCACATAATCGTCAGTTCATGTTTTTTATGTAACAAACTTCTTTTATTTGTAATTTTAACACTGAATTTATTATGATAAATTTGCTATGTTATGTAGATTTTTTGTATTTCACTTTGGACAAGATAATTTGAATAGACAAAATCATAATTACTTCAAATTTTTCCTTGTTTAGTTTACATTTTAGATTAAGATGGTACCTATACCAACCGAAATTTTTAAATGAAAACTGCAAATCAGATAAGTGATATAAAAATTAAGCAGATTATTCTTCAGTATATTATTCATAAGCAGTTTTTTTGAAAACAATTTTCTCGGCCATTTTAATCAGTTCAAATTTTGAACCGTTCGGTTCAAAATGCTTCGTCAATGCTCTCCTACTTTTTTCTTACACTAAGTGATATTAAATTTAATACGAACCATTCCTTTACACCATAAAAACATCGTTAAAACCATCGACAACCCACATCCACCCGCCCGTCAATCCACATTCAAACATGTGTTGTTTGACAGCTTTTGTGTTGACAAAAAAAAGAAACAGAGGAAAAAGGCCGAATAATCAGCGGGTCTATTTATCATATTTGAAGCGCTGTCACGGTGACAGTGACAGTTGACAGTCCGGTCCTTTGAAGTGTCAGCGAGGCGGTTAATGAGTCGAGCGCTTTTGAACCAACGATTGATGCTAACGATTACGCGTCTGCGCTAACTGCTAATGGTTTAACCGGTTTTAGAATAAAGGACGTAACACGTGTAAAAAGTCGGATGTTTGTTTTTGATCCTTCTCTCATCTTTTTCTTATTATCTCTGAAATAAATAAAAGTTTAGTTTCAAGGGTCAAGAAACAGTTTTATTTATATACATACATAAAATCACGCCTTCATTCCCAGAGTGGGGTAGGCAGAGCTACAGAAATACCAAAAAGTCTAAAAATAATTGTTTATAATTCTGTAACTACTTTTGCACAATCAGGCTAAGATGTTTGTATTAGTCACAGGTTGCAAGCCAATCGCCTTACAGTACTACAAGTCTTAATTCCCTTAGTCGCCTCGAAGTCTTCGTACGACATCGACGGAAAGAAATGGAGTGGCAAATAAGTTTTATTTTTCCTGAATTAATGGCATCCACTACGTGTTACAAGGTGTAATTTGCCAATGTCGCCTTTTAAATAATCTCCATGAACTTAAAAGAGAAATAAATACGCGAGGACAATTGTTTGGATAACGAGTATTTTACTGCGGGGGACTAAACAGAAGCACATGGGGTTAGCTCCACGCGTTTCTGTCAAGTTCAAAAAGTAATTTAATATGAAACTCAGCAAGTGAGTTAACTATTATAAACTTATGCCTTCTCGTTAAAATTGATATTTTTGATCAGGCGCAGACCTTGTCGCAGATTTTGACTCTCTGGCAATTTGGCATATCAAATAGCTCGCTTTGTTCATGAAATAATTAGCTACGACACTGTGGATGGCGCTTTTAGTGTACATAGTTGGTATTGACCCTGCCTACGAAGCAAGCTGTCCCGGGTTCGATTCCTAGTGGAAGTAAATATTTTTTTGATGAGCGCTAGTATTTGTTTCTGAGTCTTGGATATTATCTATGTATTTAACTATTATCGCTATCTGATAGTTATAGTACAAGCCTAGAGCTTGTTTGGGAGCTGGATTAATTTGTGTGAGATCGTCCCATATTTATAATCCAGTTCTAGCAACGGCTAAAACATTACACACAACACACACCCTAGTTCACAGTTTGACAGTTTTAGACTATGGGCTTGCAACCTGTCACTAATACACTGGTAAACATCTTAGCCTACCTGTGTGAAATGTGGTTATAGATTTATCAATAAGTCTATTTAGAGTTAGTATTTCTGTAGCTCTGCCTGGTATGATTGATTGATGATTTCGGTATTTATCTTTTTTTATGTTAAGGAGAAGGCACACGATTACTCAGGCAACTTGATGGCAACTGGAATCTGAGACCCATAGACATTTGAATTCTCAAGACTATAATCCTAAGACTTCAAATGCGTTGCCAACCCTGAGGACTAAGATGGAATGCCTCTAACTATGCTAGTACCTAATTTCACCGGTTGTCTTATCCCCACACCGGAAAACAACAATGCAAACACTCTAGTTTGGAGGGTGGTTAATGGATAGGATGATGGTAGCGATCCGGACGGACCCTGCACAGGGTCCTACCACCACTAAAACTATCACTACTACATCTTATGTTTTTGTATGACTATCGTTCAAAAGAGTTCTTTCAACTTTTTCGCTACTTCAATAGTCCATTATTGCTCAAAGTCCTTCTTTCCAAAAGCACACTACATTTGCGACAACCATCGCATTTTCCATATCTTATGTTTTTGTATGACTATCGTTCAAAAGAGTTCTTTCAACTTTTTCGCTACTTCAATAGTCCATTATTGCCCAAAGTCCTTCTTTCCAAAAGCACACTACATTTGCGACAACCATCGCATTTTCCATATCTTATGTTTTTGTATGACTATCGTTCAAAAGAGTTCTTTCAACTTTTTCGCTACTTCAATAGTCCATTATTGCCCAAAGTCCTTCTTTCCAAAAGCACACTACATTTGCGACAACCATCGCATTTTCCATATCTTATGTTTTTGTATGACTATCGTTCAAAAGAGTTCTTTCAACTTTTTCGCTACTTCAATAGTCCATTATTGCCCAAAGTCCTTCTTTCCAAAAGCACACTACATTTGCGACAACCATCGCATTTTCCATATCTTATGTTTTTGTATGACTATCGTTCAAAAGAGTTCTTTCAACTTTTTCGCTACTTCAATAGTCCATTATTGCCCAAAGTCCTTCTTTCCAAAAGCACACTACATTTGCGACAACCATCGCATTTTCCATATCTTATGTTTTTGTATGACTATCGTTCAAAAGAGTTCTTTCAACTTTTTCACAACTTCAATAGTCCATTATTGCCCAAAGTCCTTCTTTCCAAAAGCACACTACATTTGCGACAACCATCGCATTTTCCATTGCATGACGTGACAGCAGGCATGAGTGATGGCGTGTTGCCGCGGCGTTAGCACCTGATTTATTACTTCCGAGGGCAGAGTAGCGACAGCAGAGGGAAATGGGAAATATTCTGTTTAGCAATCGTTGGTTGAATTGATGATTGATAGAAATAGTACTGGATACTTGAGGTTTGTGTAGGTGATTTAGAAAATCTGATTGATTTCAGATCTTCCCGTTTACAGTGATTAATAAAGCTTAAGTACCAATTTCACCATATGATGTTAAATTTAGTCAATGTTAATCGACTGTTAGTTCATACGTTTTGACAACTGTTAACGCTCTAATTGTCTGTTAAGTGGTTAACATCATATGGTGAAATTGGTACTAAAGCTAGTTTTCATTATGAAAAATTGCATGTAAGTGTTTCGAAAAGGACGACCAATCTAAAGAAAAATACACAGAAATTTTGGTGTAGCAGTGTACTTTTGGATGTGATGGATGATAAATTGAAATTGTACGACGGTTGTTCAGTAATTTGTCTGCTCAGGGGCCGTATTATGGCCGCGTTTATGGTGGCGGATAAAGCATCCTTCACTCTCGCACTATACTTGTCAGAAAGTGACGGATGTTTTATCCACGTATTGTCACGCGATAGACACGGCCATAGTAAGCCCCCTGGTCAATATATTGTACCTTTTAATAAAGCTTATTGTTGTATGTGTAAAAAAAGGCAGTGTAATGTATTCTTACCCCCTTACAAATAAACGTTGAATAAGCTTGGAATAGTTGCTATGTTCTTGTCTGTAGAATTCAAATGTCGCAATGACAGATAAGGACAAAGCAGGGCATAACTATTCCAAGCTTATTCAACGTATATTAGTAAGGAGGTATATGTTAAACTACACTTACACATACTCGTAGTTAAGGAACAGAAACAGTAACAAACTGAAAAAGGCTTCAAAGTTAGTTTTTTGGTTAAAGCACCATAAAAGACAAATTATATTTAATAGGGAATATCTCAAAGTTACAAAATGTAAATATAACATGAAATCAAAGACGTAAACTACATACCTGATTCTTAGTAGATTTTACTAGGAAGGTACTACTTTTATCAATAATTCTGATTGTTATGTGTTTATTGTGATATGTGTCAGCTTGGTAACTACTGCTACCAGACGCGTCGAAACTTGTCAGAGTTAGACCCTACTTACCTTTGAACGGTTGTTTAGTCTGAGAACTAGCAATACTAGCACAATTGATAAATAGTTCCAAGACAATGTAAATTTAAAGTAGATAACAAAATTAAGTTGCAAATTTGACTTTAATGTTACAAGTTTTAATATCAATGGTAAAAATGTTGAGTTTTTGTCATTACGTATCTTGTATTTATTAGCTTGCAGAAACAGCATGTGAACTTGGAAAGATAATCAAGTTGTCAGTTACTAGGTTACTGCCAAAGTAGATAATGCATCGTAATCTCGAGAACTTGTCTAAATACGAATCAATACTGACAAAAATAAATACATTCTACATGATAAAAGCAGATAAAAATAACAAACGTCGGAGATAAGCAACTGAAATAAAAATAGGCATTACATCAATAAACTTGTCATACAGGATTCAATATCAACATTTGCAGAAGTCAGAACTCAAATATGAAGTGACTGTTCGAGGTGAAGTGAAGTTCTAGAGAGGTAATCGTATCCTCTAATACATTTGACGAAGATTACAAAGGGATATCAAAAACTTTGAAAATAATTAACAAGAAAAGTAACAAAATCACGAAATGTTACATAAAGAGGGTAGCTGATCAAACGCTGGCGATGCTAAACCATCTTTATTTTTTAGTTCCAAGATGGGTTAACCGTCAGATTCAAAAAGTCTCCAAAAGAAAACTGCAATAAAAGAGACGAGAAAAAAATAAAAAATACAATTGCGTAGATTTTCTTCAGTTTCTGATTCAGGGTCAGAAAAGTGATATCCCCACTGCTCATCTAAACCGCTCAACTGATCAAAATTTGTATCTTAAATATGGTAGGTAGGTTTGGAGTAATGTTAAATGTTTAGTGAGTTCAGTGAGTTGATTGAGCACTGGGGTAGAAGGGGGCCGGAAGGGCAGTTGAAGATTTACAAAAATGATTTATTTTAATATTTTCAATTAATTTAAAAATACTGTTCACTACGTGATTTAGTTTCTGATTTAACCGGAGGGTCGAGCTTCGATGTAAGATGAAGATTTGTGTTTATTGTTATTATGTGTTTTTTTTATCTAGTGTTTAGTTTTTAAAATGCTTGTTGATAGTAAAACCTATATGTTTATGAAAATAAATTAGCGCGATATTTCATGGCAAAAAATACCCAAGACAAACAAATGTCTATTAATAAAAACAATAAATAACATGACTGAAATAAATTTATATTTCGTACATAAACATGTACAAACTTGTATAAACAGTGGCTTGTTAGATTTCATTGCGCTTAGCTGTAGATCATCATATTAAATTTTTCAATAATTATTACGGGTTATCGCTTTGGCTGAAATTTATTAACATATCACAGTCACACAAAATTACCTAATCCAAATTCGGTAGTGTTAAACTCTTACCCAAAAAGAGAAAAATAAAATTAAAAATTGCCGTTAAAATGTATAAAACGTCAAAATGAAAGGAAAAGCTAGTAGAGTACAAATTACTGAATTTGGGATACCACGTTTTCTTAGCCGTATTTGGTTGCTGACGCTCCGCAGTCAGGTGTACAACATGTCAACAATGTTGTGTGCTCATTCTCTTGTTATTATTTTGTACTTACGTGACTCACAATGGTTAGAACATTGTTTATTTTATAATAAACTCCCTGACGAAAATTAAGAAGTTTATTATAATACACTTTCACTTACAATATCTTTAACAAAAAAAACGGTACGGTGGTATGTTTATATATTCAGATTTTTTTAATATTTGTTATTTTCTCTTAATGCTATCGTTCGTACATTATTGCAACACCGACAACGATTTTATGATTTGCCCAAAGGTCAACTGGTAGAGGATGCCAGTAGGCATTAAGTTCACCTTTTGTACTCAAATTTGTGAGTATTTCTGTGCAATAAAGATTAAATAAAGTAAAATTGTGAAGATTAGTACGTATTTTAGTAGTTAGTAATGGAAAGGGAAAAACAAAAATTAAAATATCAAAGCCTTAGTTTTGAATTATCACAATTGATTTGAAATGTTGTACACAAATGTGCACCACATTTCACATTAAAAGTTGTAAATATTTACTAATTAACTCTAAATAAATAAACAAACGAAAAAACACATAATATTTCCGTTTAATGTACGTATATCAATAATTAATTTACTAAATCAACTGAATCGGTACAGGTTATGATTGAAGTTACAAAAGCTATAATTGCCGCCAACGTTTCACTAGCCATCCGCCAGCAATCCTATATCATTCTGTTTTATGAATTGTAAATTTCGCGTTATATAGTCTTTAGTGGGTCATATTTCAAGCAGTATTAATACCCCTCGGAACATTAGGGTTGTCTCTACCTGCTTAATAAAAGCTCTGGTATATTAACATAATACTTACAGTAAAAAAACATGAGTCATTGTGTGAACTTAATCGTGGTAAAAATATTATGAAGTAATTTTGGTAATTATTTTTTAAACGCGGATTTTTTATTCAACATTTGAAATAGTTAAAAAATCTACTTCGAATGATGAATCGCTGTATCGAAAAATATAATAAAACTATTTCGGTAAGCAAATAATAAAACTGTCACAAAAATAATGACGTTGGTAGAAATTAAACATTTTGATTATTTACACTTATCAAAATATAAGATAAGCAATATTTAAAGTAAGCTTTAGCAAATAACCCGAGGAAAATGTTTGTGAAGAGCAATTAAAACTTAACAGAGGCCATCTATCAACGTCGCAGAGCTATAAATCAACCATATCTCAGTCGTCAACTTAACCAAATATTTTATTAATTTGTTTAACATTTAAAAGTGAAACTTAATTTATTAGTAGAAACCGGGCAAGTTTTATAACTGCTTATTTGGTAATTTTAATTTGTATATTAATTTATTTTTATGGTCGCCTTGACTTGTTTTGCAATAAATTTGATATGTTTAGTCATAAATTTTACAAACGAACAATACAGGTAGATAAAGGATCGTAAACTTGTAATAAATGTGAGTTGATGTAAATAACTAACTTCATTTCATTCTTTGAAATTTATCTAAACTACTAAACCGAACGCCTACGTGTCTATCTAAGAATTGAATAGCATTAACGTCCAAAACATAATAAATTATAGTCATATCAGTTGCATTAAAGGTTACAAAATCTTAACATGACTTTGTAGAAGTTTGATGATTGATTCCAGCTTAACGCAAGACAGATATCATTAATAATGACAAACCAATGATTGATCGTCCCTTTCCTAAAATAATCCGCGTATCTATACATAAGCTTTCCATCGTTACTCTTGATCACGATCAAAAGAATGGATCGTAAACAATCTTAATGCTTATTCGAATCTGACACATAATTAATAAAATTTATCAATCCTTAATGATAGTGACGACCACGTTGATATATGAACGACAGCATAATAAGACAAAGATGATGAAATTAATTTAGTAATCTTAGAGACTGTAGATACCATCTCAATGCGGTGATAAACAATATAGATAATAGCGATTAAATTAACCATACACGCAACGGGAGACTTTCAAATGATATATGGAGCTATTAAAGTTCTCGCTCAAAATAATATAAAGAAAGAAAATTATGATGTTAGTATCGTAGTCAAGCAATAAAATAAAAATATATTAGCAACCCTAAGCGAGTCGGTAATAAACAACTTTTGTGTGGAAGGCAGCTCTCCGGCCGATTCATAAATTTCGCGGCGCGCCGTTTAGTTTTATGTACGATATTATCTATCTCCACGCACACCGCAGATGCAGTGCGGGAACAGACACGCACACAGCCGTACAATAACATGTGTTGTTTCGCAACAATGTCACCGGGTGTCATGTAGTTCAATAACGACAAAGCGATGGCGTCGGAACAAGTTTCTTTCAACAAACTGTACAAGTGATAATAGGAAGGCTACAGGACAATACTCGGTTATTAAGCGAACGTTACGTTATGCATAAACATGAATGATTAAAGCAAAATGAAAGTCAAGAAAACGATAAAACTTCGAGAGAGTCGGTAAACAATCCATTAACGGTTGAAGAGGAAGAAGATATGGCAAACGAGCGCCTTGTAAGGGGAGGTATTAACATAATCACACACATTCGTCGAAGTAATGTATGTAAAGAAGTTTAATGAAACGTCCCCGATAGCAAGCTCGGCGAGTCATGAAATGACTATCATTAAACCCGACACGATACGGACGATAATCATCGACTACGCGCAAAAAGCTATGGCATCGGTTGTGATGCAAATTGCACATGCCATAAATCAACTAGTTAATCACCGTGCGGCGGCGCTCGACGTAATAATGAGATTACTTGAAAAAATTACACACGACCTGTTCTCAAGATGTACTTTAAATGTGATGGGAACGATCGAACGACCATTCTTGACAACTTTGTAATTGACACAATCGATAGTAAATTGACTATCCGTTGATACAATAAAACGCAAGCAAACTTGATGATTGTTCAATCTGAGAGAGTTGAAGTCGTTAAAATGGTGCGACATTATAAAAACGATAGTCAAGGTAACGTCAGTAAAGATGTAAAAGGTGATAATAAGAAATTGAACGCAGTAGAGGCTGGATTTATCGCTGGAGCTAAAAGAACAAGCGGTGACGATAATTCAACGCGCACAATAAAGAGCGCTATTGATCTTGCAGAAAGCGAATCGGCTCGTAACAGAGAACAAAACACGCTACCACCGAATGTCGCATAAATCTTTATTATTGCCGCAACAAGCTTATAGCGAGTCGTTTCAGGTACTCAACCGGATCTCGCCGGGTATAAACTCACGACTTCGACGCATTTTTTCGCTCAATGAAATATGCTACATCGCCCCTGGCCCGGAGGAAGGAAAGCCATAAATAAATAATAATATAACCATTTATATTACCAAAGGGTTTCGCCCGACGCGTCTATTACCATCTGAATTGTTTAAATATGATAATGCATCAAAATAACAGGCCGTTCGTTCGCGGCCACGACTTCTGTTCCGCCATTACCATAAAGATTCACTTAATAGACTGTTCCAAAATTATTATAGTGCTCCGACACTGTTTTATGGCCGAGAAAGATTACGGTGTTGACTTCTTGCCCGAATATTTAATTTTAGACTTGGACGGAAACTGCGCGACATAAATTACGCTCGTTTTGCATCGCAACGAGACGGTAAGAAGCACTATTGCTACATTAACACCTTATTGCTACCGTATAAAGCAATCCTTATCTATACTCTAAAGAAAATAATTACAGATCTCCTCTCGAGATTTGGTTACTTCGCTAAGTTAAAAAAGCTTTTAAGTCTCCACCGTAATAACGGCACGTTATCATATTCGCAGATTAAAATCAAATTTTAATTATTACCATCCGGCCGTCCCGACGTTTTAAAGCTCACAAGCGATGTTTTCGCATTAAGGACGGTGTGTAAAGGGGTAATAAAGTACCCCAATAAACCCTGAAACGTGTGGAGCGCTTCGCAGTAACTGTACGTAGACTAAACAAATGAATTTCTCGATAATAAAAACTTCACAATAAAAGCGTTCACGAAATGTCGGTCATTAAGTGTATTTACGCAGCGAAACGGATATAGGGGCCGTAAAAATGTAAGGCGGCTTATTGAGACGTTGGCAACAGTCGCGAAGATCTGACTTAATCTATGGCCGTCTCCACGCCTCGCCGGCTAATTCGGGACTCACCCGCCGTAAGGAGATTAAACTCGGCTCAAAATTTCTGACAAATTAAAATTTCAACACAAGAACCACAATACCCGAGAACAATATTATCAAGATCGCATAAAGAACAGCGTCCTTTGTATTCTAAATTTACGAGCAATACCAGTGAAAGATGTTTAGGTAAACGCGAGGCCAATAAAAACGTCTGAGAATCGCGCAGTGAACACTAGCAGTGTTCAAAGCCTAAATATATTCAGTTACTTTATCGCTGACACATGAGCTTACACTGGTCAGTAGCAGCCAATTAAGTGAGTTGAAAGGCGAGGCAATAATAACTTTATATGGATTAAGTGTGTCAGATGCATTTAGAGATATGGACGCAAGCTGCTCCACGCTGACGGGCCGCGCATGAGCCCGTTTCAAATGCATAAATTATTGCCTCGGTACCATTTCACTCAGGGCTGTACAACAGAACGCAACAATTAATTATTACTGACAACAATGAAGATAAAAATGAGCTCAGCAACAGCGAATCAAGCGGAAGAATAGCTCAAAGCACAAAAGAGATAAAAGATTCCAGAAACTCATATTTATAAGCTTATTGTTGGACATAATGCTTTTTGTAGGACTACTCTAAACACGAGTCGGCTATTGAATCGGAAATCGGAATTGTTATTTCATTCATAATTTATCACTCTATCGGGCTTTGTATTTAAATGTCTTGGAATGAATTTCATGTGGACAACCCGGAGATTAATGCGGCTCGGGCCCTTTTACAAATTCATATTTTTCATAATGCGATGATTTGACATAAAACATGCGCGTCATGCCAGTGTTTTCTATTAGGGTGTCGATGTAGACATTAACACTACTAGAATTACCATAGTTAAACATATTATTAAAAGTGCATTAATTTAATCATTAATTATCAAAACTTGACACAAAATGATCTCGCCACAAAAAAGTAAAATCACATAAAAATAAAATCAGGTTGATTCTATAATGTTCTTTTGTAGCTGCACTTGTTTCAAACAAGGTAATAAATTTCAAAGCATCGTCTTATGATTTCCTGAGGGCAACAATGCGGCAGTTTGTCAGTTCTAGGCGGTTGTTAGCCCGCGTGGGCGGGGTGCCATCCATCACGCGGCGTGACTCTTTCAACCTGCAGGGTTACTACAGACATAAATTATGAATGCTTTTTTTATTGTCAGCTGGAGACGAAATTTGTTAGCGACACTGTTAATTAATGGTACGTTTAAATTTGTTCAAGGAGATAATTAACAGATACATTTTTTGTTCTTAGAGACGGTCCTTTTAATTTTTGCTTTTGATATTTTTTGATTAATCTTTGATTATTATTTACTGAAAAACTATAAATTTTAAAATCAAATCTTAGCATGCTGACAATATTAACATTTAAATACACAACTCAAGTATCTAACAAGAGTATCTAAACAAAAACCGAAGAAATCATGTAACAAAACAATTACCGAAGTTGAAGATAAAAATTACCTTTCACGTAAATTCGGTAACCCTACAGTTCGGCAGTTGATCATAGTCACCGGCGGCGTTGGCCCGACGTTTTTATGCCCCACGATGGATCGGGCTGTCAGGTGCTCACGAAAAATTGCCTTCCGACCTGTTTGCCCAAGATGCGTCGATTGATTTGAGCCGACTTAATTAAGCAAGCTTATACGGATGGCCGCACTCAGAAGGGTTTTGATGAAAATATCGTTAGCATTGTTGAAGTTGTTAATACAAAAGTAGATGTTTTTTTTATTGTGCTCGTTAAACTAGCTAACGATAAAAATTATAATGATGCCCCAGTAAATTTGAACGAATTATTTGATAATTTATTTATTACTTTATTGTGAATAGCACAAAGGATATACGAAAGCAAACTGACAATGTCTGAGTAAGTTGATACGGTATTAAGTAGAAAAAAAAACAATACAAAACACGCCTAGACGCTTCTTTATCCGCATACAATGAAAGATTAACCCCGGTGTCAGGGAGAGTAATGAAGTAAAGAATGCGTTTGACAGAGGAGCAGGCTATTGAATATTTTAAAAGGTATCCAAAGGGAAGTTTCAATGGATTTGTTGTTGAATAACATTACTGAAACTACTGTTTTTTTAACAGTGGACAATATTTTGATTCAAAAACTAGAAAAGATTTACTGAGTCTTGTTAAATACAAAAAACAAGTATGATTATCCATTGCTAAAAGAATAGAGATAATAACACAGATAATGCTGTGAATTTAAAAAAGTTTTACATTTTTAATGCTTCCTTTTGAAACAACAATGCCCGTTATTTCGGCCGGGAAATTAAACATTTGATTTATCTGACGCATCCTGAGGACATGACGCGTCGTGGGAGCGACCCTAAATGTATTCATACATTACCCGTTAAAAATGTACAACACACATTTCGCATTACAGCCGAGTGCTACCGGAGTTATGAAGCCGTGAATACCCTTGTACGTGTCTTGTCCAACTTTACACCGCGTTTTAAAACTTTAGCACTTTATTTTAAAACTTAATTGCGTCTTAAGAACGGTCCCACATTAAGATCATAAAAAATTAAATGCAAATTATTTTTTGTTAACGTGATTGAGTTTAAATTTCATGAATGCCACGCCAGATCCAATCAGTTCGAGCAAGTTTTATTTTTTATTTATTCCGATGGCGCTTTGTAAGTTGTCAAATATAAGGAATATATTACCGACCGGTAGCAGTAACAGAATATTCTTTTGAAAGGGTAATTATTTACAGGAACGATCGTCGTATTTTGATAAACAACCCCGATAACAATACATCTCCGACAGCGTTCACGCATTCCCTATCCCCATCCATTACTGTTTCATCTTCAATAACACGTTTCGCTGAGGCAGCCTTTGAAGCTCCAACAAATCCGTAAATCTGAACCTTATCGCGTATTACACAAAGGCCATTTAACAATGTAACATCTCTGGCTTTGTTGGAGCGCTAACTCTTTCATCTATCATAATCGTTCATGCTGAAAGCAATCAAGATTGATTTTTTCTCCAACGGAGTATACACTCTATTTCTCTGGTGTCTAAGCATGGTTTCGTTTGTAGTTGGTGAGCTTTGTCGGTTGGTAGCTAACCGCATTCGGAGGCGAACGTGAGCGTCGGCGTAACGAAGGGACCTTCAGATCCAGGAAAATGACAAATGACATCTGCCTACCGCCTGTCAAATATCCGACAGATAATAAATGACCCCGATTGTTTATCATCAAACATCGCATATATCATTATCGTGGACTCAGCGCGGGGGTTTGACTCTAGGAAGTATGATTAATATTGTTTGGTTAATTTCGAGCTGGTCGGCGTAAACACTTGGGGGAAGTTTGAGGCTATTATTGCGGAATGATTATATCTACAGGGCTAATTTAAGGACACGAACTGCAAATATGATTGAACTTGTAAGGGTGGGTTTTGTATCGAATCTTTAACTACTAACGAAAATGAACGAATGATTATTTTTTATATTTGTATAGGTAGTTTTAAAATCAAACTGAACAATGTTGGTTTTGGTTTAATTTTTAGTTAATTAATGTCTTCTATCTGTCTGGGTCTATTTGTTTAACTATAATTATTAAAATTGTAACTCGTTACTCTGTTAACAATTTAGGATAAAATTAAGACAAGTTTGTAGTTTAAGTAATTGGTTATATACATCATACGCAATTCAGGTTCAACAAAAATATGTAAAGCCATTGGGGCTAGCTAACAGATTGCATTGCAGTTTGTCATTGCAGATTTATTTAGAACAAGCACTACTGTGTCCACTACTTACGGCTTTATGAATAGCATGTTCATTATTCTTGTGATTATTTCTTGATTCACTAAGCAAAATGCAATGTATAAAATTATAAACATAATATAGAAAATCATCTTCGTAACACTAGAGACCTCTTTATGAGACGTAACTTATTATTATTTTCAGACATGAAGCATTTCATCGTTTGTGCAAACACATCAAGGCTCAATAATAAATATGACAGATATTTTTATAATATGTTTTTCGTAGTCAGAAGTTTAGATAACAATAAAATGAAAAAAGCATTATCACAAATGTAATAAACTGATCGTATTAAATATTAAAATAAACGCGTTGGACAACCTTTTAAAAATCATGAGAAACCTTTTTCCCAAAGTGTCAGCAGGACCATTTTTCACACCGCCTGAAAGCGATACGTCAAAATCAGTGTTCGCGAAATTCCGGCCGTCACCGCACTACTGTCGTTAAGAGACAAGCTTGAAGCTTCTACTTAAATATAATTTTTTAAGTAGCATTAGTAATATAATATACAAAGCATAGTGATTATCTTTATCGATTTCACATGCTATGCCAGTTTTATGAAAATTAATTTGGTACTTTTAAATGGTGCATTTGTTTTGGCTAGCTTAAAAGGCTCTAGAAACTCTGCAGTTTAATGGTGGTAGAACCTTGTGTAATGTCCAACCGGATTGCTACCACCATCTTATCCATTATCCCACCGCCTAAGAGCAACGTTTACATTGTTGTGTTTCGATGTGGAGATTAAACAACTGGTGCAATTATTAGTATAGAGGCATTCCATCTTGGTCCTCAGGGTCGGCAAAGGATTTGACTTGAGATTGTAGTCTTAAAAATTCAAACGTCTATGGGTCTCAGATCCTACTTACCAACAGGTTCCCTTTGCCATGAAAATCTGTTCTAAACCCTAAAAAAACCCTATTTTAAAGACACATTACATACCATTACATCATTAAAACATACCTGACTAATGTCTGACGGAATGACGGTGGTACGCAAATCAATTTCCTTGACCATAAGTGTACGATCCCTCATCATCGGTGATACTGCAATACCGCGTAACGAACAAATTAAATAAAGTGCAAAATACACCTTAACAAGTACGTCACTAAGGTACATTTTGCAATTAATTGTATTTGTTAGTTACGCGGTGTCATCCAATAGAACAGTAATCAGCTTACAACTTGCGCCATCCCGTTAATTTCCAGTCGGAAGTAAGCTTGATAAATGAGTGTCGGGCTTCAAAAGGGCACAATGGAGCCCTGACCCGGCGTTAATCAAAAAACGTCTGTCGCCGGAGTTAACGGTGAACACTGTTAAAAGAAGAAGAATTATTCTGTCAATAAAGCTATTTAAAGTATACTTACCATTGTTAACGGCATGGCCTTGTAAAATACTGGAAAAAGTAATTTTTTTTTTCAAATGAGTGAGACAGAAAACCCCTTGCTACTATAAGTACGTGTGCAAGAAGGAAAATAAACAATGATTATTTTGTGATAACAGTACTCTGTACTATGCTATCACCGAGGCTGAGATTCTACTCGGTAAAAACGATATTGCCTTTGACGTGTTTCCGTATTGTCAACGTTTTGATACCTCTTATATGTATACTTTACAGTAGTGGCGGCCGAGTTAAAAACAATACTAAAACGCGTCAAACGCAATATAATTTTAACACAGTAGAATAAGAGATCCAGTAACTAGTAGGTTATCAAAAAGGAAGATAGGACCAAATAAAAAATCAACGATTCCCGAATATAATTATATTATACACAATATTTACCGTCAGTATATATTTATAAATAAAATGGCTTAAAAAATCAATAATTTAAAAAGATAAATAGGGTAACTCATCACTTCATCGAATTTCACTTCATCAAAATGTATCATTAATTTCATCGAATTTCATTTCATCGAACGCTATATTCTGCTGAAACCAAAATATTTTCGGGGAAAATTTAACACTAATTACATAGGTTAGGTTAGGTTAGATCTTTAAGATACCCTGAGAACATTATGGTTTTAGCAGAAAATACCGTTCGATGAAATGAAATTCGACGAAATCATACATTCGATGAAAGGTGTTTGTATGAAATGATAGACACCCGATAAATAGGTACCAATAATATTCTTTCACATTATTATTTTAGCTTTTAAATTTTCTAGATTCATTTCAAACGTACACGAAATACATTTTTGATATGTTTCGCTTTATGTCACAAGACAGTGCTCCCTGTTATGATGAATAGGGGTTCAGTGTCACGTCTGACGGGATTATGTCGCCGGGCCTTGACACGTGAAGTGGTACTTTTTTATAATTCAATAATAATGGACAGTAATATTTAACGTAGGTAATGAAATGCTTTCTTAAACTTATTTACTTTTGTTGCTCAAAAGCATAAAATAGAATGCATAAAAGTAACGAAAAAAATATAGCGTTGCACTAAAAAAAAGTGACAGAAGGATTCGGAATGAGACAAACAATAAATACTTGGTGCGAATGTGCGTATTGAAATATTGTTGAGGTTCAACCCACTGAACCGCAACTTAGAATCCCGGCGCACTTCCATGTAACAAAATAATTCCTACCCTATTTTCCAGAACATTCGATATAAACAAAACACAAACAGCCAATCCGGGCACTTATTTATCAGACGACGTTTCCTAGAAAAGTGTAGTTACAAAGCTAACAGGATGTCGGAGTAAAGGCGGCGGATACGAAAATCGCTCTATCGACAAATTTATGCAGCTGTAAAAGCAGATTTATTCGTGAGGAGGCGACGTGTGAAGGCATTATGGTGTACGGAGTGAAAGGCTAGCCAACAAATGTAAACTATCATTTCATAATGCCGTACAAGTATTCCCAAAGGTTGTCTATCATTTCATCGAAACACCTTTCATTAAATGTACCATATCATCGAACGCTATTTTTTGCTGAGACCATAACGTTTTCGGGGTATCTTAAACATCTAACCTAACCTAACCTACGTATTGAATGTTAAGATACCCTGAAAACAGCGTTCGATGAAATGATACATTTGATAAAATGATGAGTTACCATTCCCAAAACTTCGAAACGGACTTGCGCTATAAATGACTCAATTCCGCGTAATTTGACTAGATCACGATAAAATCCAAAAGCTATTTTTCCCCTTGCAGATTTTGGTCACCAATATTCACAGTTCAGACCTAATAATCCAAATGCATTCGATAGACAACGCCTACCCAACGTTACGTCTTTTGGTGGTGGTATTGTAAAATAAAAACAAATAAAATATCACAGGACAATGTCACACAAATTGACCTAGTCCCAAACTAAGCTCTAGGCTTGTACTATGGGAACTAGACAACGATAAACTTGCTTATATAGAGAAATATATACTTAAATATATAGAAAAAATCCAAGACTCAGGAACAAATATTCGTGCTCATCACACAAATATCTGCCCTTACCGGGATTTGAACCCAGGACCCCTAGCTTCGAAGGCAGGGTCACTACCAACGAGGCTAGCGTGTCGTCAATTGCCATCCTTCTAGAAATTAAAGTTTTACATTGTTTCTAATACATTCAGACCTCTCAAGGTGTAACACTCTAAAATTAACAAGCAAGTACTTTTCGCTAAGTAAGTAAATATAAAAACCTCAAGCATGTTGACAGTACATACCTATAGTGTTCGACAAACATAGTGTTTGTGTGTCGCAAACGATTTCCATATCTAATAACGCGTGGAGCTCTCTTTATGTTATGCTGAAAAATTTATGGGAAAAATGACATCAAAGGAGCAACCAAGTAAATTTGATATCATCGTAAATCGGGATCATAATTTATATTACGTCCGCACGCGTTACATTGCAAGATCCCTGTTTATTTTTATCTATGATGTGGTGGAATTTTATTTAGAGGCGGATTTACCCTTTAGTTTAGTTTGGTATCAAATAAATCTAAGTAAGTACAGAAATTTAATATCTGTTCGCAAGAATTTTTCTTTTGCAATATTCTGAAAGGCTTTGTCAGAATGGCCTGGACCTATTTTTGGATATAATTATAACTTTAAAGTACTTCCGAACAAAAAAGCTCTACTTAAAATGGTTTCTACTGAACCGAATAGTAAACTAAAATCACTGAATTTATCTTAAGAATAAACAGAGTAATTCCTCGAAAGGCGATCGATTCAAAGCCAAATTTGTTTAACATTTCTGTAAAAACCCAATTTTCTGACAAGTTTCAGGCGTACCAGCCAAAGCTGGCCTTTACAAATAACCACTGGTTTGTGGAGATTTAATTATATTTATCACAGAAAAAATAAAAAATAAACAATTACGGGGTGGTTGTGAACGGATCGTCCAAATCTCAACCATCTTGCCAAACAGTGTGATGAGAGTGAATCAGTTGATAAAATAAATAGCATAAGTAGGTACTTACATTACATTCAAAAAAATTTTTTTTATCAGTTAATTGCCTACATAAGTGTTTTTTAATTTATTGGTATTTTAATCTTTAGGACTGACATCAACAACATTACAGTACTCACATTCACACACTGCAGGGTTTAGCCTCGGAATTTTAACGTTATTGCATGGTCTTGAGCTCGGTCATCCATCTTTTTCCAACCGTCTGCCAAATGTCATCAAGCTAACGAGCTAATAGTCTGCCTACTGATCCTATGATCTAATCGTGGTCACTACTCGGTAACAGCCTTCCTCACCACCATCATCTCGCCACTTCAGTTGCGTTATCCTCTTGCTTTATTAGCAAAATTATTTTAAATCCTAATTCTTAATCCTAATCTACACTTGTACAAGAAAGTGGCACATTAGCTTATTTACCATGTCCACAATGAAAAAAAAAACTATTCTGTTTTGTATCAAAATTAAATCGTTTATGACTTGGCAGCCATTATATTAATGACATAAGAGTTATCAAAACGTTAACAATACGGAAACACGTCAAAGACGATATCGTTATATTATAACGCTGTAGAATATAGCTCCTGAAACATTCTAGTAAGTATTATAAATACCTGTGTCAAGAGGCTCCGCTCCTCTATTACAAGCAGATTGATTTCATTTTGTTAGGGAGACCAACAATCTGTTACTTCATACACCCAAACAGAGATCAGTAACCATCATTCCATCAGTCATCGCTGTGTAACCAAGCGACTGATTACCGTTCGACGTACGTTATTTTCCGTGTTGTTTGTTTTATTTGGCATCCCTTTGAAGACCGCGGTGATATATGGATGCAGGATGGTGATTGGTGAAATCGAAAAGATCCTTGCGATTAAAGGTATTAATAAATTTGACAGTTATTTATTAAGCTATATATTAAAAAAAAATAAGTTTTGCTTTGATGCAAATCTGAATAACGTTATAATGAAAATAAAATTATAGTTGAAAAGTATTTCGAATTATTATTATTATTTAAATTTGTCCAACAATTTTCGGGGGTACTTATGAAAGTACTTACCTTCTAAAATCCTCTTTCTTTATCATGACACATGTAAAAATTGTACCTATCATAAATACGTTTCTTTCAGGGGTTTCACTTTAAGGATCATTTTTTTAAGTGATTCAAGAGTTTTAATGTAAACCTAACTTTAAATTGAATAGACTTACAAAGAGTTATTAATAATAATAATAATAATAATAATTTATTTATTGCATCCATGGTATTTACAATATTGGTCTTATAGAATAATTAAAGTGCTGCACATGGACCCTTTTAGGGTGTAGCAATATTAATATGTAAAGATCTAAATTATACAATTTACATAAGATATTTTAGTAGGCATAAGTAATTACAAATAATAATTTACAAAATAATGCATAGTTGTTAGTTGCATTACTGTAAAATGAGACGATGTCTCATAGGTAAAACCAAATCAAAACTACTCTGATAACAACGTCACAAGCATCCAAGACTCCGGAACAAAGACTGGCGCTGATCACACTAATTTTTGGCCGTACAGGGAATCAAATCCACGACAGCTAGCATTGATTGGAGGGTCACTACCTACTAGGCTAACAGCAACGTGAAATACTGGAAAACAAATGAAAACCTACTTAAAAGTTATCCATTGAAAAAACCGCTACCAGCTCATCATTTATGTCTTCCCGATTATTCCGCGCGCGATTTCCTCTCAGCCCCTGATTTATGAGGCCTCAATGCTTCTTCAAATTAAATATAAAACGCTATTCATTTATGATATAAATGCGTTGCAGTTGTTTGATGACGCATCAACACATTCAGAGCCTGACGCTTATGATTCCATACAAAGTGATCCCGATATAGAGATCTTGGCACTAAATGGCTCAAAGTGATTAAGTGTTGATAAGGTTAAGAACAATAATAAGGTTTATTTTTTATGAGACTTGCGTTAGCATACGTTTTGCGATTTGCTTCTTATATTTTATGCACTGTTGACTGTCGCATGAAGAGCCAAATTCGATTAATCCCTATTAATAAGAGATTTCAAGCATACACTGGTGTTCAAATATTCAATTTATCGCTCATAAAGGCGCTTATGAAGATACCCCTACGGAAATGAACATTAGGTAAATGAAATATAATTTCAACAAATAATCACTTCCAAATTAACCAGATTAAGTAGCCTTATATCGTGAAATGACATGGCATTGAAAATCATTGCTATAATAAACAATTTGTTTAGAAAATTTATTTATCTGGTTTGGATTTAAACTTTTTTTCTTAACAGCAGTCTTTGATTTTATATAAGCACGAAAATAATGAAAGCTACAAATGTTTTAAAAGTTAAATGTACTTCTGATATCGCTCGTTAAGCCAAATTATTAACACTGGAATAAACGAACACATTCATTAAGATTACTTATTTTTTATTATAATATTAGGTTAGTTCCTCGTGTGGTTGCCAGGTTAGAATACTACCACTCCATGTCTTCCCGTGGATGTAAGGGAATAAAAGCGCGTACTGTTAAGCGATGGGCTTGAAACCTGTCACTTATACACTGGTAAACATCTTAGCCTGACTGAGCGAAAAGTGGTTACAGAATTATGAACAAGTTTAGAGTTGTAAGTATTCTGTAGTTCTGCCTTCCCCACTCTGGGAATGAAGGCGTGACGTTATGTATATAGGTTAGTTCGGTATTTTTTGCAGTCTTTGCCTGAATTAGATTCCCGGACAGGTTTACTTTGTATATATTTAGTGTTCATTTCTTTACACTAGGATTAAATAGGTAACTAGTAATTTGCTATGTAGTTGTCTTTGACTGGGTCAATGTGCGTAAAACTCTCCTCTGATATTTATTTATTAATTAAGTTCTGACTGCCGATCAACCCGTGTGGTTACCGAATAGTGCCACTTCATGTCTTCCCGTGGATGTCGTAAGAGGCGACTAAGGGAATAAAGGCTTGTAGTTCTGTTCGGCGATGGGCTTGCAACCTGTCACTAATCGGTACACTAGTAAACTTCTAGGCCTGATTGTGCAAAATGTGGTTACAGAATTATAAACAAATATTTTTAGAGTTGATAGTATTTCTGCCTACCACACTCTAGAAATGAAAGCGTGATGTTATGTATGTATTGTATGTGTCGATCAACGTTAAAGTTCGTTTATCATCCTTGCTACAAGCTAAAATCTATTAACGTAATAACACGTAGCATCGTGGACTTAAACTATCAGTTCATGAGTAAGCTTTCCGTACTAATGCTATTAATTCGGATGGCGTAAGGGACATCTAGGCCAATGTCCTATACGCCATTGAAATATAAAGCAAATGTCTTTTACGTTATTTGAATATTAAAGGATATCAAATGTACACAATATATTATGTTAGAACTGTGCACGGTTGTCCATAAAACTGAACAAATTGCGATGGATACAACGGAACATTTGTCTTAAATAGTAGCTGAATATTTATTGGAGTTTGTATTTGTACGTATTTAGGTGAATAAGAAGATAATATATTGTGACGGAACTGTTCACCAAACTTAGTTCTACTTTTATCGGATTATATGTGTATGTAATTATATTATTTGTAGATTTATATTTTTATATCAATATTACACAACAACTTTGAATTGTTGTGTACCATCCTGCCTTGACCTAACTTTTATAGACGTCTCTTGTATTATCCAAGGTTGTTTGGTAACGATAGCTATGTAACAAAAAACTGCCTGTTGTTTACCATCATATAAGTATATAAAATTGTTATTACTTATTTAAAATTATAACTCTGTGTAGTGTATACCAATCAAAGAGAATTGTATTGTATTATTTTATAAAACCACACTGACTGTACCAAAACGGTGTATTTAGTTGTAAGTATTACACAAACGTTAGTCGCTAGGCGCTCTCGTGCATTCGTCTATGATGTCAATTCCACACATTTAAATTAACTACGCACGCTATTTTAAGGAAAAAATCAATTACACAATTCTACGCCGATTCAATCAAATCTTCATGTCTATCATCCATTAGCACCTCAGCGATTATGTCTGTAACGAACCGATTGGTCTCAGTATTTACGTTATTCTCGGTCATTATGTCTAAGATTTATTGCAGTGATTTGTGTTCAACGGGTATAATTATAGAATCGCTGCGTTTTAATTACCTTGTAATGCACGTTGCTCCGGAACGCGAGTTGCGTTGTTTCTTCATTGTTATTTAGCTGTAAACATCTATTTTGTACTTAAAACCTTTCCTGTCTTGTTAAGTTGTATTCTGCGAATGTTACCGAATACAGCAAACAAACAAAAAAGTAATAGACTTGCTCCCGTGAGCTTTATGTCAAAAGTAAATTGTAAAAGGGAGTTGTTATAGTTTTTAAGTTTAGTTATTTATTTTTATTGACCATCGAAAAGTTGGATAAAATATAACGCTATCTAATAAGGAACTTTTTATACATTTAGAAACTGCTTATTTGAATTATAATAACATTTTTCGTAAAAAATAAATAGTAACCAGCGGACACCTTGAAATCAACGTTAACGTCGTATATGTGCTAATTTTCTTTTGTTACTTTGACCACAGTTGAAAATAATTTTAGTCTTCGAATTTTATACATAACTAGCGACCCACTCTCGCTCTTCGCTTCGGTTTATCGTCGTTGATTCTTCAATAGGTACCACGTAAAAAAATCAAGAAGTTGCAAAATGTACCTGACTGAGTTAAGTTGTAGTTAAAGTGTATTTTTCACCTAATTTAATTTGTTCATTACGCGGTTTTGCAGTATCACCGACTCTATGTGAGTTTTCTGCAACACCCGCACAAAATCCAGAACTTAAAATACATAAAAACCTGTTAAAAAAATATCGGTGAAAATCGCATCAAAATCCGTATAAACAGACAGATAAACCGACGCGAAGAGCAATTGAAATTTAAACTCTGTAAGAATAAAATTAAAGATGTTAAAAAATATTGATGGTAACGTAAACGTAACCATAACCTTTCGCTTAAAAGAAATACCTCCGATTAAAATGTATAAAGACATATAATAAAGTCTTTGAAGAATGTTAATTATCTGCATCCGCGGTTTGTTTATCGTACGTATCTTACATTCTACTGCAGTTATTACATATCATGGCCTATTTATAGCATTAAAGCACATCAGCCAACTATATGAAACAATATTAGTCTCATACTTCTTAGGGTTCCGTACCCGAAGGGAGTCATACAGGTCTCTATTACTAAACACTTACACGGTTCGTCCGTTCGTCTATCCTAACGTTAAAGAACTGTATCTTTTGAACCGTAAGAGAGAAGATTACTTAAAAATAAGTAAACAAATAAAACATTAAAATATTGATTTAGTAAATTGTTCATATGAAGGCTCTTTTACACGTCGGTAATATGGAGTGAATCAATTTTGTATTGTGCCGTGGGTAAGAATAGTGCCACTCCAAGTCTTCCCGTGGATGTCGTGAGAGGCAACTAAGGGAATAAAGGCTTATAGTACTGTTAGGCGATGGGCTTGCAACCTGTCACAAATTATAATACACTGGTACACATCTCAACCTGTTTGTGCAAACTGTGGTTACAGAATTATCAAGAAGTCTTTTTAGAGTTATTGGTGCTTCTGTAGCTCTGCCTACCCCACTCTGAGAATGAAGGCGTGAATTTATGTATGTATGTTAAAACGGTAGAACGCATAAGCGTCAAATTTGGTATGATTATAGGACAAAAATTAAAGAAAAACAACAAAATAATTTGTCCCGGCGCTATTTTCTTTTGTTATAGACATGACAGTTAAATCACAATATAATGATACCTACTGTGTGGCAGTACGGAACAGTCAGAAAAAGAGTCCGACTCGCACTTGACCGGCTTTATAAATAACAACATTCTTCGCAAACGAAAATATCAGTGAACAGAACCTTGAAGTGAAGAATGCTTGACTCACAGCAAAAAACTAATTTCCAACATGGCTACATAATTTACCGGCTAAAACTACCACATTAACGTGAACTAACTAGCATTTATCCAAACCAGGCGTAAAGTGCGGTAAAAACCTACCGCCGCCAATGTATGTAGTTATGTCAAAACCGTCAATTGGGCCTCATAATTATTATGGGCTGTAGCACTTGTCTGCAGTCGGGCAGGGATAGCATTATAAGAATTACTGGCCGAGGCCCTAAAATGCTGCTTTAATATTGTTTTATACTTTTCATAATGCTCAATTTGAATAGTCGTAAACAAATACCAACATGGATGCTGTCTACTTTGTTCTACAACCACAAATCTTGGAATTGCAATATACCGCAAACTAAACAAATAGCTCTAATTTACCGGAATAATTGCATTAAAATTAACCGTCCTAAAGAACGCTAAAGGCTTTAGGTAACTAATTTCATAAATTAGTATTGAGTGAACAGTCTTTCATCACATTTATTTCACTACCGGAAATCAAACCTACATTTTTATCGATGCGCAAACGTCCAACGTCCCCGTCCCTAACTGCGCATACGCACGTAATACGAAACGAGGCACCCATTAAACCTACCAGTGTATAATTTCCGGACCCCCTATATAATCAACTGCGAGGTAATCAGCTTGGTATTATTACTTCTCAATACGTTGGATAGTTTCGGGTATAAAGCTAGTAGGATTATCGCAAATGGGATGGTGACTAACTGCGTTTTAAATCTTATTTACATCTTCTTATTTTATTGTTTAACTAGCGACCCGCCCTCGCTTCGCTCCGGATTAAAGTATTATACATATAAACCTTCCTCTTCGTCCGTTGCGTAGTTTTAAAGATTTAAGCATACATAGGGATATAGGGACAGAAAAAGCGACTTTGTTTATACTATGTAGTGATAACAATAGCAACATGGAACAGTTGAGAAGAGGCCGCTGCCCTGCACTGGGACACTGGCCTAGGCCAAAAAGCAGCTACATGTGAACCAGGCTTTTGGTAGAGAAAAGCAGTGTAAATGATAAAGTTTTAAATCCACAAAACTCCAACTTATTTCACGTTGTTCGATTATGTGAATGTACGAAAGCGCGTCTACGTAGTCTCAAAAGAAACACGTTTTTTTTATGAGACCCACCCCCCTTAATTTAAGTTACTTTTTTTTTAATGAATATGCACCAAATATTCTCTGAATATTTCAAGTTTACCGCCGTTGCCGTTATTAATATGGAGCAAAAAATGGCAAAAAATCACGTTTTGTTGTATAGAACGCCTTTTTATTCTGTTTTTAGTATATGTTGTTATTGCGGCAACAGAAATACATCATCTGTGAAAACTTCAACGGTGTAGCTATCACGGTTCATGAGATTCAGCCTGGCAACAGACAGACAGATGGACAGCGGAGTCTTAGTAATATGGTCCCGTTTGTACCTTTTGGGTACGGAACGCTAAAAACTAAACGCAAAAGGTACATCGAAATACATAGATCACATATAACATAAAATTAAATATAAATACGAAAACATATTATTATTATTATTATATGTGTATTAATATAAGTATGTCTTAATAAGGGAATAAGGGCTTGTAGTACTGTTAGGCGATGGGCTTGCAACCTGTCACTAATATAGTAAACCTCTTAGCCTGTTAGTGCAAAATGTGTTTACAGAAATATCAGTAAGTCTTTAGAGTTGTTGGTATTTCTGTAGCTCTGCCTACCCCACTATGGGAATGAAGGCGTGATGTTATGTATGTATGTGTTAATAAGTATGTGTTACAAAGTATGTTATTAATTATTATTTTAAAAGTATAGTAATTTGTATTTCTGTCTTTTGTACAATAAAGTGTTTCATACGTATATACATTATTATATCGAATATACATTATTATGACAAAACGTATTTTATATACATACACCAAGGATCCAGTCCAAGGATCAAGAATATCCCTACATTATTTGGATATTAAGCTATGTATTGCAATGCAGTACATTTCAAAAGGGACCAAATCACTCAAATTAAGCTAGTCCCAAACTAAGCTCTAGGCTTGTAAAATGGGTACTAGGCAACGATAAACACATATAAATAAGACTCAGGATCACACAAATGTTTGCCCATAATAGGGTCGCTAGCTTATTACTCCCAAGTAAGTTAACCACATCGTATATTAATAAGCACTAGATTATATTAAAACTCAGGTTATTGAACAAGTAGGTAGTTCTGTAGCTAAATCTTTCTCCCGTCTTTTCAGGTTAAATTAATTCATTCTAAAACAGACATTGTTACATTCGAGACCATTAACATTCTCAAACATCCAACAATAATACGCAATAAAATAAATTATTAGCACAACATTAATTTTTATTAACCCATTGAATAAAAACATAAATAAAAAAGCCATAAATCTATTAATGAAATCAATAACAATGATTTAAACGATCTATTGTCAGCTGAATGTGCTTTGAACAGAAATCATTGAGCATATTTAAATATAATGACTTACATTGAATGCGGGCACTTGAACGGAATATTTTAATGAAGGCGAATGCAAATATCGGTTTGCATTTGTTTTGAGAAAATATTGTACTTTGGAACCAGTGGAGAGTGAATCTTAGAGCATTAGATACGCATGGTAAGACACTAAGCAAAATATTAAGCCATAATTTAAATAACGGGCGAAATTTGTACACAAGTTGTTATTTATCAACAAGAAAGAACAACAACGCATTTGTAGGTTGATATTTTTATAATAATTGACACCATTGTCTTAATGTTTCTTCTCTATTAAAAGCAATATTTTATTTGAATAAGTTGAATAACAATAAAATCTCTTTACTCCTTTAGATGTTACATATTATGTTCCTAACAATTCGACATCTCACACCAATATTATTATTGTTTCAGATATTTTTCGGCAAACACAGCATTATTTATTTCCTTCTTTCCTTTTTTCATGGTTTGATACAGCAAAAGTCCCACGATAGAGCAGCAGATGCAGAAAAGGTCAAATTATGTTATTGGCCATGTTGAGCATCTTACTAACGTATTTAAAATATTTTGACGAAGAGCTAACAAAAAGTATTGCCAATTTTTGTTCTACAGTGCAATACGTATAGCTTTGAATTGGTTGAAATGTTCTTACTAATTAAAACCCCTTATCTTTCCACAAATTGACATATCCTAATGGAGTTTAACAATTAACTTTTAAGTGTTTTATAACTTAAATTTTACGATGTTTTAACATACTTGCTTGTGTCACTTTCACGAAAAGTAGGTAAAAATTATCATTTGATATTTGCTTATTCTCACGGACGCGACCTCAAAAGCAAACAAGTAACCATGTTTCAATTTTATGTAGTTATCAGAAAGCAATTGGCATTTAGCTTCCTATTGACGATATAACTTTACTTAAACAAATAACTTTTTATTTTTTTGACATTTACGTGTAACGGCCTTTGATTCGATTGGGATAAAAGGTATTTTACGTCAAATACATTACAATAAATTACATTTAATACGACCCAAGGTGTGTTTGTGTGTGTTTTTGCATCTGGTCGACCTCGATTTTGTTTAAATATTGGTTCAGTTTCAGGAAGTCGATGTCAATGATTGAGCTTACAATGTTTCTAGGTTGAAATTATTTAGTTAAAAATTATAATTTAAAATATCACCAAACACTATGACATAACGCAAAAATTCGTCACTCGATTTTCTATAACTAAGTTTGAATATGAAGACTGAACAGTTAAATTAACCAAAAATAAGTAATAAATAACTTAATATTTTCAGCCTCATCATCACAAACAAGTATAAAAAATAAAGAGTATATATTTTTTATTTTTACCTACCAATAGCTAGCAAAAAACTGAAATCATGGAAAGTCCAATAAATATAAAATGCTCAAACATTAAACGTACATAAAACCCATTAAAACAAACTTTTACTCGACAAATTCTTAATCGTTAGTAACTTCAACATAATAAATGTCAATATATTCAACAATCACCTCTTAATACGATACATAAATACTTGGGCAATTCCATAAAAACAGTGGAGATAAATTTAATATGGCGGTCGAATATTAATGACCGGCCTCTAGAGAGATTATTAAATTATTGCGAACACGAATTAAAACATTAATCGATGCCATTAAATACATGAACATGATTTCCTATAAGGGCGGGTTGTCTTTGAAAGCGGTTTTCAGAAGGCCAATTTATTAGTCCCAGGTTTTCCCTCTGCGAGAGACAGTACGCTGACGTGACGTTATTTCGTTGAACAACTCGCTAGCTAACTCATTGATGAAGAGGCACCAGTTGACCTGTCAACACGTACAAACGACATTGTTCCTGTCTCGCACCATAGCTGCGCTCCTATTATTATGCTTTGTGCATTTGTTAAATTTAAAAAATACCTTAAATTCAAAAATATTTGAGGTTTGAATATTAGGTAATTTAATTAAGAAAAAAGACTCATCACTTATTGGTCCTAACCAGCGGCCAAGATATAAGTAGTAAAGCTAAATGATAGGAAACTTTTTATACATCTGTCGAGTGTTCTGTTCAAATCATAACACCAAGTCATAAGACATTATGACCTTAACACAAAGCTCATAAGCTAATACGCAGTATCTCAAATTCAATTGTCAAAGTTCATTAAATCTTATCCTCCTAGTAATGAGGTTGTGATTGCTACAGGAGTTTTATTTGAGATGCTACTAATCAGCTCAGCTAGGCAGAATAATCGCTCCACAATCAGCTTACTTCTCCGCTGTGTTTTCCGCTCTGCTACACGCTCACACTGCCCCCTTCCTCCCCCAGTGATTTATGCCCTCCATCGATTACGCTCATACATCCAAGCCTTGCGACACCTCGTCGGCCGTTCACTGCGACAGCTCGAATTATCTCTTAAACTTATGTTGCCTATTTATTATTCTGCTTAAATTATACATGACAGGTTGATCGTGCATTTCCGAATGCTTTTTGGGTTAAAAACTTGACATAACAGGTGGAAAGGGTATAATTTTTGTAGGAGATATTCCTTTCCACTGCTGTTTAGAAACGCTTTATTATTAAACATTATTTTATAGAGTTCTTTACAAAAGCCCACCCTGCTTTCGCTGATTTGCGACTGCAAGTCATTTAGTGTCGGTTTAAATTGTGATAACTTTGGCTCACATTTACCATTAAATTTTAATTCGCAAATAACGAAACTTACTTACCATGGGTACACATAATTTAAATTTTACATGCAAGATAAAACGGCGTTGGTAAAGAAAGTCAACAGGGTTGGAGTATCGAAGGCGTCGTTTATGTCAGAAAGTAATTGTCGATGGAGAAATTTTAAAAGCATAAGAATAAATAGAGAACACGAGGAAGGATAGACATGGTGGAAATAATTAACATCCTTTCCCCATAAATTCAACACTTATTAAAATTCAAAATTATCATATAAAGTTATTAAGTGCACTACCCGTTGATTTACTGCGGGGAATACGCGTAATAGCCGTCCGTCATTAGTGGCGTGAAATTAAGGGCAATTCACTTTATGGTGTTCGTGCCGTCTAACTACTGTACTACGTTCGGTTGGACGTTTCGATGAAAAGGGTGAGAGTTTTTGCAGAATCACCCTGTTTTTTTCACTTTGCCCGTGACATTTTCAAACCATTTAATACAGCATACTCAAGTATTTCGACACAACAGAAATTAAATATGTTCTGAAGAGTTTATTGAGATATGGACTCGTTAAAGAAGTTAAAGTAAGAAGTTTAATTTGAGAGGTTATTGTCAAATTTCATACTTATTTTAAAAATAGAATACGTTTTGGTATGAATAGTTGCAATAAATCCACAGACGAAATAGCCCAGGGACACCGTATATTTTTTTTTAAAGGTGTGGTATGATTGTAATACAATCCATGGTGCCTTAATAGGCACCATGGATTGTGTTTTCGGTGCTAATGCACCGAAAACACTCATTGTTATTTATTAAGGAGTGGTTAGGGCTCAAAATTATACTGATAAATATGTAATCACACACCTTTTTTTTTCAAAGATGCACATCTACCAGTCGAACGTTGTTTTCGAGGCGCCATACTTGTTTAATAAAAAAATACCAGCACGAACAACTTTAATATCCAATAAATATTCACTTCAATGTACACCGCCTACTATGCAAGCTCGGAGGCAATAATAATTAATAACGTCCCATGGCTGGGTTAGAACATGCTAATTAGCTTGCCCATATTTTTAATGACTACAATGGTTTGGTGCCATTAGAAAAAATCTATGTACTAATTTTAATATCTCTCTCACCAGTAAAGCATTTCCTTCAAATAGCTTTTTAAGGTATGTGATGGTGAAAGGGCTCATAGGCCACCTGATGGTTAGTGGGATCTGTGACCCAATAGACATTTGCATTCTAAAGACTACAATCTAAAGCCTGCAATCCTAAGACCGCAAATGCGTTGCCAACCCTGAGGACTAAGATGAAATGCCTTTTTACTAGTCATTTTACCGGTTGTATCACATTGGAACACAATAATGCGTCCGAATCGCTACCACCATCTTATACATTTACCTACCGCCAAGCAACAGTGTCCGCGTTGTTGTGTTCCGGTGTGAGGATAAGACAACACGTGAAATTACTAGCATGGAGGCATTTCATCTTAGTACTCAGGGTTGGCAACGCATTTGAGGTCTTAGGATTGTAGTCTTGCGAATTCATATGTCTATGGGTCTCAGATTCTACTTAACATCAGGTGGCCTGAGTGCTCGTGTGCCTTCTCCTTATCATTAAAAAAAAAAACTGCTGCTTTAAAGGTAAAATGTAAGATGGTAAGAGGTAAGATGGTAGTAGCGATCCGAACGGACAACGCACAAGGTCCTCTCTGCCGTGTTAAAACAAAAGGCGGTATCTCGGTCTAAACTTCTGTGGCAAATGCAACCTTATCACTTACGGAAGAGGGTTGAATCTGCTTTGGCTGTTGAATTTGACATACCGCCTTTTGGCTTATAAGGGCAGCTGTCATCCATCACTAACGGAAGTTTATGGACTCGTCTGCCTCCACTCTTATAACAAAAAAAAACTTATAACGGTATGTCAAAGTTTTCCTGTCATAGCATTATTAACGTTATTCTGGGAAGGCAAAAAGGGTTTCTAGCTATGAGCGCGCAAATAATTTTTGGCTAGACGGTAAAATTCAGCTCGTGACCAGTCGAGTTCCCCATTAACGTAATACTTTGTCGACAAATTAAAAAGCCAGTTATTCATAAGAATAACACCCCGGAACCACGGACCGATGCTTCATAAACATAATAACAACCTATACATTGTCATGAAAATGCAATTTAAATTGGCGGTGTCATTTCGACCAATAAAGTCATTATTGTCATTAAGTTCATTTGAGCTGCAGTGAATAATGATTACGGTCAAATTGACGAGCTGCCATGTCATTAGCAGACATAGTCCTTAAGGGGAATTATTTAAATTGCGATGTGGTCATTAAAGTCATTAGTAGGTATGAAGTTTTCGTTATTGATTTGTCACACAGAGTTGTCTAGTAAAAGTATTTTAATATGTAACTCATCATTTTATCGAATTTCACATCATCGAATGTATCATTTCGTTGAATTTCATTTCACAGACCGCTATTTTCTGCTGAAACTATAACGTTTACTAAACAACAATTACGTAGGTTATGTTATGTTATGAGTAGATGTTTAAGATACCCTGAAAACATTTTGGTTTCTGCAAATAATAGCGTTCGATGAAATGAAATGCGATGTAATAATACATTCGATGAAAGGTGTTTCGATAAAATGATAGACACCCCTATTCATAACTTTATTGTCTAACTCCAACTCCTATGAGATGGTTGAAATGTGTGAATAGCGATATGAGCAGTGATCGGATTTCTGGATGCAATTCTCGGATTCTAATCCCGCAACCGCGTTCGTATTAAAAATGCTGGTACCGTCATACGTATTTTTTAAATGCCTTAAAATATTAAATATACAGCGAGAATTATAACTTGGCGCCATTTTTACATTTACAGCCAATAAAATATATTTTCATATTTAAATAAAAACTTGCCTATGTTATTACTTTTGTTCTTCGTCGTGATGTTGTTTTTGATTTTTAAAGTATTTACTTAATACTAAATTGTCTTGTAAATATTAATTTAATATGTTAACCTGCATTATGAATTGATATCATTTAAAATAAAATAATTTAACTATCCTCCGACAACAATATAAGTCCCGGAATCTGAAGAGATATATCCATATTAGCATAATGTTTGAGGCCATTCACCCCGTGTTGCACCGGGAAATCCGATCACTGCATATGAGAAGCAAGGGAGTAAATATTAGAATGACGGCTGATAGGGGTATTGGGAAGAAAAAGACGTACTGCGCCGACCACGAGTAATTGGCTAAGTAAAGTTTTTGGAAGAGACTTAATTTTTTTTTTTCGAGACTCGTCATCCTAAAGATCAAGGAACTGCGGCTCTTTTGTTTTTATTTCCTCTAATATTTTAAAAATATTTTTTTTAGTTATGGAGTTGACATTTAATTTTGTTAATATTAATGGACGACAAATGTGTTGCCCTCGTACTTAATGAATAAGAAAAAAAAACTGTCACTTCTTTATCTGTCATTGTCATGTCAAATCAAAGTAAACAAACGATTCCATTCAACGGCTCTTTTCTATTTGCTTGCGTTTCATTTGATCAGTCATTTTAGAAATATTTTTAACGATCTCAGAACTAACCCCAGACTTTCAATTTTGCCGGATTGCCTGAATTCATTGCGTGGATCGTACCATTTAATTTACATCTCTTCCAAAAACTTTACTTAGCCTATTAGGGTAAGAGCGAGATGATGATGATTATCTTACTCTTACTCCCGCAATTACACGTTTAATATTCAAGAAATTTAGAAAAGGTCAGGTCAGTATTGATTAGTATGGATAATGGAGTCTTAAGAGCACTCCTCTGAGTGCTGTATTTTTATGGGCCTTATTAATAAACTCATCTTGGCTGAGATGCCCGTCACAAGATACGTCAAAGTAACACTGTCATTTTTGAAATATCTTGAGACGAGCTTTACAGTCGAGATCAGTTTATTAATACGGCCCTATGACGCCCAGTACGATGCGTAAAGCTATTTATTATTGTACTTGCTACCGTTTAGGCATTTATTATTGCAACAAATATTATCGGTGCACACACACACACTTCGAGCCTATGGGATTATTAATTGTGTTATTACGCCTCTTTTCTTTAGCACCTCCAATGCTGCCTCCACCTCTTCCAGAAATTGGATGGTGGTGTGGACAGAGCTTTCAAAACAATAACTAGGTATATTAGTAACAGCTGTTGCCCGCAACTCCAACCACGTTGAAAAATAATATAGTCTATGTTACTCAGTAATAATATATTATTCTACTGGTGAAAGAATTTTCAAAATCGGTACTGTAGTGTTTCAGGTAGTGTTACTAACATACAAAAATACAAATCTTTTCCCTTTATAATGTTAATAAAGATGTTTATGTAGATCTCTCATCGGCTAATGTTACTAATGAGTTTTATGATGTTCATTATTCCGCATTACCTTTACATTCATACATACCATTACGCCTTTATCCCAATGCGTTAGGCAGAGTATGGAACACCAGATCGACCTGTCTAAACATGCAACTTTCTCTTCCTCCACATTTATCAACCTCTTCATGCATGCGTCGGTTTTGGGTACTTTCCATTTGGCCCTTGTTGAGTACATCGCAAATCTGATCCCTGTATGTGCATCCAGGGCGACCCCTACCGACATCTCTACTCACTCTCGCTCGCCATTGCCTACTTTCAAATTAAGTTATATCCGATATGAAAGAAAACAAAAATTACACAGCTTTAATGATGTGAATAGCGTTTACGCCAATAAGTTTATAATTATTTCAAGTTCATCGTTGATCAAGCCTAATGATAAACATCTGCCACACCAAGTGAATATAAGAAATTCGTACTACACACACACATAACATCACGCCTTCATTCCCAGGGTGGGGTAGGCAGAGCTACAGAAATACCAACAACTCCACAAATACTTAACTTGATGATTCTGTAACCAAATTCTGCACAAGCTGCAAATGCTGCTAAGATGGTAACCAGAGTATTAGTGACAGGTTGCAAGCCCATCGCCTAACGGTACTACAAGCCTTTATTCCTTAGTCGCCTCTTACGACATCCACGGGAAGACATGTAGTGGCACTATTCTAACCCAGCACCCATACAGGGTAATTCGTATTATTATATTAATAAAGCCATCTATCAACAACTTATTACTCTTGATCCATGCAATATTGACTGTCAGAAACGTCCCCAGTCCCGTGTGACAAATAACCGACAGCTGTATTTGTGCTTTGACAGGTCAGACAACTAGTGCGTGTTGCAACGAGTATTACTCAGATTTGGTACAGAACGGATGAGGATTTTAACATTAGAGATTTATTAGGAGCGGTGCTCGTTTGTTTATAGTTTGTTAAGTCCTTGTCCAAAAATGGCACAAATAATAATTTGAATAATAGGAAGAACACATACAAATTGACGATGGGGATAAGGTAAGGACGGAATTCGGGATGTTTAAGTTTAACGGATAAATAGAATATAATGGTAGTAATTATTAAAGCATATAATACAATAAAAAAACCTTTGAAATATCATCATCACACAAAAACAATTAAGACTATTTCGGTAGCACTAAATAAGATTTAAAAATTTGTGACTTTGAATGACAGACACTTTGACGTAACTTTTGACCCGCCTGTGACTGAAGAAAAGTTGTGTTTTTCGAATGTATGTATGTATGTTTGTCTATTTCTTTGGCACACTCTGCAACCAATATGGCTTGGTGGATTTTAACATTATGAGGTGTCCTTAGATGTGTCTTGATTGTGAGAGTGACATATGCTTTAACATTTTAGTCAAAGTACAGAGAGTTGAATGGAGGGTATTTTTACATACATATCGACAAAAATATTTAAACAATGAATAAATTTTAAACCTAAATAACAAGCCATTTTATTAATCTTACTCATACTTTATTGTCTATTGCAGTTTTTTATGAATGAGAGAGTATCGACGGTGACAGCGTTATAGAAGCTCTTTGGACTCGTAGACGAGTAATCACAAAAATCGTGAAAGTAATGGCAGGCCGTCAGATATTTTAAAGATAATATTTTTTTGTGATGTTACTGGCGTTCATTTATAGCAAACATTCAATTAATAGCCTTATGTGTAATTTTAATTTAGCAGGTACTGAATTCGATACTTTTTACATTTACATTATCTGAATCGCAAGAAAAGTAAGTTTGTTGCAATAATTAGTCCGTATCGCAATAATTACTCATTATTTAATCGAGTACTTTACAAGAAATAACAAACTAAAAGGAATATTAACGAGGCAGGAATAATTAAAGTTATCAATAATAAACTAGATCACGATACACAGACAACTAAATATTATAATTACAGGCCATTATCCCCACACAGTAGTTCGTTTAACAGAAATGAATTAAAACTGAATAAAATAAGAAACCGCTTAGTTAAAATATCTTTTCGTTCACCCTCGCTCAAACAATAGTCCAGCCAGTAATTTAGCTTGTCAAGATCATAGATTAAAGATAGTGGAAAGGCAGCCGTCGTCGCGTTTTTGACTAATTATAATTGTCTATCCAATTAAGTAAATTCACATCGCCCTCTAAAATTAAAATGCAACGATGGCACCTTTTTATAGCGTATGAAATTAACTGCCCGGAACCAAATGGGAAACAAAAAAAACATTCTAAATCATCCTTATTTTTGAACACACAGAGCTCAAAATAATATTTTTTGGTGCTTCTAGATCAGGGTGTGGAGCCCGATGATAAAGCATGTACTGTTTTACATAAATATCTATTTGATGTATTACTTTTTGGGGTTCCGTAAAGGACCTTTTGTTATTATTATCGCGCTGAATGAGTTATGGGACGGAAAATGTGATCAAAAATATTTATTGCGACGTCCCTTGCAACATAATTTAGAAGTCGGTAAAGCGGTTGAAACGTTTAATAAGGTGTGATTTATATCGTAAACGGAAACATTGAGTTTGATATTAGGGAACATTTTAGAATTTTAGAAATCGTATTTACTTACATTTGGGCTACCTAACAATAAATTATGACAATTTAATAATGCGTTAATAATGCGTTTGGTTGTTTGAGGGATTAATACATTTTGTAAAATGCGGGCCAATAAAAAAAAATAAAAAATCCGTACAGATAATGTTTGGCGCATAATACGTGAATGCTTTTATGACTAGAAGTTAACAAAGAAAATTATTTAGACCGACGAAATTATATTTTACCAAACGTTAACCTACGAGTATATTTTGGCTTAACTATATTTGATATTATGACACACAACTGTATTTTTATAAAAATCAATCTTGTTCTAAAATGTTTCTTTATAACTGCCGTAATTTTTTACTTACATACTTTTAACAAATACTATCAAATGAAAGGGAATTAAGTGTTTTATGATGCTAAACTGTTTCATCTTCGGTTTAAGTACATCTGTTTCAACTTCAAAGGTCACCTTATTTTAACGTAAGATTGCGTGCATAAGATTTCTCTAGAAATTTTATCCTTTCTGACGTCAGCAGTTCTTCAGTGCGGACGGACCCTGCGCAGGGTCTTACCACCACTATCATTAACCTTTAAGCTCACACAGTAGTCACATATTATCTGAACCCGCCCAAACCTATTACACGATATTTACGTGACTTGGCAAAAGCCGTGGCACAAAAACCTTAATGGAATCATAGCACCCCGCGGCGTTGCTACGTATCAGGCGTCACTTGTTTTTACTCGCTCTTGACATGCCGCTGTGTTTTTATTTAAAATTACAATCGCCATTGGTTGGCTAAATAGTTATTTTATTTTATATTGTGTCAGAACCAACATGTCCAAGAATTTAACCGAAGTGAAAAAAACAATTTAACTTACAATCCCTAGGTATTTGGAAATACATCAGTCAACGATACTTTTGAGAATTGGCTCTGAATTGTGTCATAACAAGGATATTACTAAACGTCATGAGTTTTCTTATGTTTTTTGCTTAGGTCTGTTCTGTTACGCAAACGGTATCTTAAATAACAGAATCAGCCTGTATAGTTCCTACTGCTTGACACAAGCAGCATGATGAGGAAATCAGAACTATAGTCCCTAAACAAGTCAAGCATAAAATCAAGGACTTCACACTATTGAATTGGCAAAATTAAATCAAAGCTAGCGGTCCCTAGATCGATTTGTGTTTAGAGCTTGGACTTTTTTGGTGAGACCGTCCCGTAATATTTATATACTTACTGGAGGGCAATTTTTGAAGCTCACTCATGAAAAATGACTAACTAAAAATCAAATGTGGTCCACCTTTTAAATTTGATATGATAAAGGCATTAAGATATCAAATCCAAAAGGTACCACTTGTACATAAAATCGCTGCACAAATTGGTCATTTTTGGTCGTTGAGTTTCAAAAATCGCACCAAAAATATTGCGGAATATTTAGAACATCGTAGAGGTGGGAGACTTGTGAACCTACAACTTAACTCTTAGCTGGAAAGGTATATGACACTGAGCTACCACAAACCTTAAGTCATGACGTCATGAGCCTCTGTATTGAGGATTAGCAAGTAGCGAGAGCGGACACAGAACTGGAAGGCATGGCGTAATCCGTTGTCAACTGAAAGCCACTTTGGATCACTGCGCTGAAATAAGTAAGTAAAGTAGTACAACGGTCTCAACTTTTACATGTTACTTTATTCCCAAGCTTAAACATTTAATCCGGAAACCGAAACTAAATTAAATTCTGCAAACAAACAACGCGTTTAATAAAACGAATAACAGTATATCAAAGCATATTTCGCTGTTCCATAAATTTGGTCGTGCTTGCGGCAATAAAGGGGTTTCATACGTTCGCGGCTGCAACTAACAGGTGCGGTTGTTCTTTGTTTCGTTTTGCCGTGTGAGAGGGCATAATTTTAAAATGGAACGTGTGGTTATGGCTCTGGTTATGCTATAGGGTGATGTAATTTTTTTGAAATTCGTTCAGGTCACATTTCTTTATGAATGACGGTTAGGTTACAAAGGGTACGACTTTGAGATTGGTGCTTGGAAAGGTCACTTAACATTGACATTTAAAACCTGTTTAAACTAAAATAAATAAAATTAGAACAACGCTATCGTTCTTTCAAGAATGAATAGTAAGCCTAAAGATTTCGTATTTTTGTCATTGAATAAACCCTAGATTCAAGAATTGGTGAACTAAGTTCATAGACCGCATCAAAAATCAAACTCTCATTAGATTTATTTCACACTAGCTATTTCCCGGGACTCCGTCCGCGTTAAAGGCGTTTATCACAGCGGCCTCGGGAACTGTACAATTTTCCAAGATAAAAACTATTCTACATCGTTTCCAGAAACTCAAACTATCTCCAAACGAATTTCATCACTTTCGCATTTATAATATTAGTATGGATATATGAACTCGGCCTGCCCTTTTAACTCTAGCTGCGCTGCATTGCTCTATAACCTAACAAAGAAAACTGTAAAAACATGCTCCATTAAAATGGTTCACGCATCCTCCCACACATCATGTGCAGGCGCACCCATCAATTACCACACGTGATTTACCGAGCGGCGTGTAAGCTGAAAAATTGCCGCAACACTGCATAGGTGAAGTCATATTTCGTACAAAGGAAGATAAGCGGCCAGATTTAGTGTGGTAATAAAAGCTAACCCATTGCGTATTGTATGTAGCTTGGGTCAATATTGTACTGGAATAATCCTTTTTTTTATTATGTGTGTTTATTCTGAATTTTTATAATTTTCTGCGGTAAACAGTCCGTACTATTTCGTATTACCTATGGCAAAGCAAATGGTCAAATTAATAACATACAGGCATTCCGTCTTAGGATGGCAATCTTGAGACGGAATGCCTGCGTCATAATTCATTATGACGTAATTTCTCTTGTGGTTTGATTTTACATCATTAACACAGGTCGGCCCTGTCACTTTAGTGCCTTGTAATGTTATGTTTAAATTGCTGCAATAATCTGTCAAAGTGTTAAAGCGACATGGTACCCAAGAGTGGAGCTTATAAAGCCACTGAATTTTATTACGGTGGCAATAATTAAAATATAAAATGGTACATTCACTTCCTCACGCACATTCACGATTTAATGTCCTTTTTATGTTTCCCACGAATGTGTCGTCATTTTAATTTTACATTCCTTACTGGCGGTTGCATTCAGGCTTACGAATTGAGTCATTTTCTAATCTAAGAATCCTAGTAAGCAGTAAGTACGTTTGGTTATTTGCATAGTAAAACTATCGATGTATTAAAAATGGTGGCATTATTTTACTTGAGTATGCTCTATAATTAATATTAACTCGGTGAATAGAGGTATTTCAGTCATCAAGAGTTGGAATTGAGGGAGGGGACTTCGGTCACCTTTTCTTTTGTCCAATAAAGATACCAATAAAAAACAGCGGCAGATCTTTCGTTTATGGACTCCATAAAGATCTGCCATGCTCTAAATGCAGATAAGGTTCTTACAAATAGGTTACAATTAGTAATAGATGTTAAAACCCAGCAAATTAGACCACAAACGGGCATTTTTAAAATAAATTTCAACATATTTTGTCAGTTTTGTGACGAACATTTGCCATACATTTGTATTGCTATTACGTTTCTAAATTTTCTTTAATAGGGTGTACTTTATTTTGAAAATGCCCCAATACATCTTCTACGTACCAAGGTAAATCCGACATATTATTACATAATCCGCGCGGCCGCAATCTGTCAACCGTTGGCATGTCGCGCCTGTCAAGTGTCACGCAACCTGCTAACTGTCACGGCTTTTGATAATACGGTGGCAATGGGGTACATAGTCAAAATTAGTGTGTTGTTTAAAAAGTTAGCTGTATAAGAATTTTATTATTGATAGCAAAGACCGTTAATTAAAAAAACCACTAATAATATAAACCAGTCATGTAAAATATGGTACTAGTTACATAAGTAGGTATATTTTCAAGTTTTTTTTTTTTTTTTTGTTAAGGAGAAGATACACGAACGCTCAGGCCACCTGATGGTAAGTGGAACCTGAGACCCATAGACATTTGAATTCTCAAGACTGATCTTAAGAACTCAAATGCGTTGCCAACCCTGAGGACTAAGATGGAATGCCTCTATGCTAGTAATTTCACCGGTTGTCTTATCCCCAAAAAAAGGCAATATAATATGGGGAATAAAGGCGTGACTTTATGTATGTATTTATGTATGTCTTATTCCCACACCGGAACACAACAATGCGAACACTGTTGCTTAGCGGGTGGTTAATGGATAAGATGGTGGGTAGCAATCCGGACAGACCCTGTACAGGGTCGTACCACCACTTGATTTTGCAAGTTCTTTCGTTAGTTTTAATTTGTTTGAATTTGTCTTGTTGAGAAAAAAATACTTTCCAGTATCTCCTCATTTATATTGAGTCTGACGAAAATTACTGATCAAAAAGCCGTTATTAAAAGAGATAATACCGTTTTCTGATCAGTTAAAAATTATAAAAGTGAGGGTGATTTTTATCGTGTTAAATATTTAGCGAAAAGAGTTGCTTGATCGATTTAAAATTATTGTTTAGCAATTAAGAAACAATCACAATATTCTGAAATCAAAACCATGATATTATAACATTATATTTCTCAATTTCATTACATGTTCAATTCCACAAGATACACCTAACCGAAATAGTACATTTTAATGCAAGTTCGGAAAGTACTTAGGTATGTCATTTTACACTATTTAGTCCCGAGCTGTCATAGCCCGAGCTTTAAGTGAGCAGTGCATCAAACAATGTTTTTTAATACAATATCGAAAATAAAAATATTGTCACAAAAAAAACATTAAATTATAAGAGAAAATATTACTTATTACTACTCTGATAAAAAAGACTGTCATATTTTTAATCAAGGAATAAAAAAGGAAAAAGGAAAAGAAAAATGCGATAATCCAACTTTTTGCAGGATATGCAACCAAAAAGAACCACTTTAGGGGTTGTATTAAAATAAACTCATAATCCCAAAAAGCCGTCAATTATCCACTTTCCAGTTTTACGATAAAGAAAAACAAGTGTAGCCGCGACGCGCCGCGGTGGGCGCAATCATGCGTCATAATTCTGACAGGCCGCCTGACAGGCCGCTTGACAGGTCGCTTGACAGGTCACGTGACAGCCCGACGCCCGCTCGGATTATACGGCTTGATGGATTAATTTGCCGACGGTATCTCGTAAAATTTGCCTTTAATAGAGCATGTTCGGATTATCGTCAAATAGTGAGGCAACATTTGGTGTGGAATTTGGGATTTAGGTTCATCCAGTCAAGCTCTTAAATTAATGGATCTTCTAAGCGTATTACGTGAAGTTCATTGAGAGGTTTATTAGGGTAATACGATATTTTTGTAAAGACACGAAAATATACGACGTAACGTACCCATAAGCTTGCTATTTTAAGTGTTTCAAAAAACGTAAATAGTTTTAAAGTACATTTAATAGTAATGGAACGGGATTTTCTGTCCGATTAAATTTATCTAAGGTGTTAAAAACGAGAGCTTTGCTTCTAGCTCTTTAAATGTTGTCACACAAAACAATCATAATTTAGTAATGCGTCATGTTTTCAGTCCGCTTTTATTTTTTAATATCTCTATTACTTGCTTTAAAAAAAGATAATTAGGGCATTACACAACGAACAAAACTTGACATTAAAACATAAAGCATTATTTACAAACCTCGAACGGCTCATTAAAAACGGCATTCAGACATTTAAATACCAAACATAGTCCTATTTTAATAAGTAAAACTTAAATATCTGTGTTATATTTATTGTAATTACACACAGTGGTAATAATTAGCATGTAGCAAAGGCATTCTGTAGCAAAATGTTCTAAAGTGACTATTATATAAATGATTTACTGCGTAAAAACTCGCAATTTACGTGTATAATTACAAGCAAAAATATGACCGGCTGAATACGAGTCATGAAACTGCTACCTAATTAGCTGTTGGGTCATAATTAATTAAGCTATTAGCCTTGCAGCTTGAGTAGTTTATTGCTAAAATTAACCGGTACATTAGAGGTATTGAGTAAATGCTTCTTTGATTTATTAGTTTCATTACGTTCTTGCATCTAAGATGATTCGTCGGGTGCTGTCACTAACAATATTCATATTAATGCATTAAAATCATAGTAAATATTATTTATTTACTAACTACATAATATTTTCAAAGTAACAATATAAACTTCAACAGCCCAATGTGAGATATAATTTTGTTTCGAAGAACAGCGTACAAAGGTTCGTTGATGTCCTAATAGGTACCATTTCATTTATAACGGGTACCTTAGCAAAAGCAAAATATTTCAAAAAATATTTTTAAATATTTAAGTAACATTTGTCGTGTCGTGAGAAATTATACCAATATCGAAGCAACAGCTGTAGACAAATTATAAATATATGAAAATAGAGACGCTAGCAATAACAAAAACATTGTATAATAAATTATATAATAACTGAAAACAATACATTATGAACTGAAGCAACAAACAAAAGTTTAGATAAACCTTCGCTGATTCATTATTTAGAAGCCAAGTATTTTCTAATGACTATAAACATTATAGCGTAAGCCATAAGCTGAGTAGTTTATCCTATTATCAATAAATCTAAGTGCTACACGACAGACGGAGTTGGACTAGGCTAAATGGTTGTCAATAATATAGAATAGACTATACCCACGCCCATACAAGATCTAGATCACGACAACGCCGATAACGGGGCACAAAAGGTATCTGTTTATGTGAAACGTGACAATACTTTATAGGTTTTTGCAACGGTTGTTAAACGTTTGATAAATGACTTGCAGTATAATTTCTAATGGAAGCTTAAATATGGTGACAAACTTAGTAGTGTACAATATGAAGTTGTAAAAACCAACGTGCTGGTTTAGTTAAACTGACAAGACTTTCCTGAAAGTATTTTAAAATGATTTATACTATGCGATATTATTAGCCCATTAGTGTTGTAAAAACCGGGCAAGAGCATGTCGGACCATGCTCAGTGAAGGTTTCCAAAGCCGTTAAGTACTACAAACATAAAATTTAACAAGTAATAACTAATTTTCTATTTAAAGTCAATTGGTGCCGTCTTAGATGATTTTAGTAGGTATAAACATTTTAATCGCCTTTATCTCAAGAATGTCTCCTTAGTCGTGATAGTTTTCCTTTAAAATTGGTTATATGCTCTTTCATTTAATTTTTTTTTCTGATTTTTAGTATTTGTAGTTTTTGCTGTAGGGGGGGGGGGGGGACGGGGGGGACACTTGAGTCTTTTCAAGCGTAAAAATTTACGCTTTACAGCTTAATATTTCATAAACGGATTACTTATTTGAAAAACTGTTATTACAAGCCCATAATATTTTTGAAATACCTATTCAACGATGCCCCACACTATAGGGTAGACGATAAAAAAAAATCCCCCCGTTACGTGTAGGGGAGGTAACCTAAAAAAATATTGTTTTTTATTTTCTCTTGTACCACTTTGTTGACGTAACTAATATGCATATTCATGCCAAATTGCAGCTTTCTAGTACTAATAGTCTTTACGCTAGGCTGCGGACGGACGGACATGGTGAAACTATAAGGGTTGCTAGTTTGACTACGGAACCCTAAAAAACCCTTCCGTTTTTGACATTGTAATAGCCAACTACATAAATAAATTTAGCAATACTCAACTAGCCAGTAAGAAACAATGTCACAATAGAAATCAATTTCATGCTGTCGGTGTGCCACAAAGCAAGACGATAATAATGTATCACTATTTAATGAACTAGAGATCTATGATTAAGATAAATCAAGTAGCATGATGCAAGTTTAATTATTAAATATAGGTAAGTAGATAGTTATTAACCTTTAAATTATACTATATTTGAAACTGGATGGTTTCCGGCTTAACTGATAGGTGTTACTAGCAATTATATTTCACTTATTTATAACTGTGATGGAATAGAAAAGGGACCAGATGATACTTACTAAATATATTGCGCTAAATAAAGTAAATGAAAACACATAAAAGTAGTTGCTGACGACATTTAATAGGTAGGTATAAATCAAACATATACCAAACCATATCTATTCGTAATATATTATTTTTAAGACTAAGTAATATAGCGTTTGTAATTACAGTGATATGTGTCACTAGACATTTTTTGCAGCAGCAACAGGTTCTGATATCAAATAATTTGATCTTCACTAAACTGCGGCAATCAGGCAAGCTATCGTCGATTGTTTCCGCAACTATCACGAACAAATTGGGCGATAAGCCAAGGCGGCGACTTTATTGATGCCTAACTAGTGTAAATCGATTCAGATCAACCGATACCAGAGCGAATCGAGCGGCGGCAAGAAAGTATCAATGAATAATGGATGCGAGCACTGGCCGGTTTGCGGTTTTTAGACGATTCTATTTAAAAACGGAATTTCAAAAATGGAACCGTAATGATGGAAATATTCGTATAGTTGCTCCATTACCACTGAATAGTTTTCAATCGCTTGAGAAATTTATTGCGATCATGTGAATCAGAACAAAACTGTGCGGTGTTTTAAATTGTAGCCGTTTCACATACTTCATTGAAAATAACTTTACGAGTTACGGATAAAGATTTATTATTTATTATATGAGAAAAAATTGATCATAAATTTTAACATCATAAACGTTGCCGATAAAATATATTATGTTATTTCGAATACGAGAACAGTTTTATTTCTCAATTCCTTTCTCTTTTCGGTCGCTCGTAAATTTTATAACGGCTGACATTAAACATGCGCCCAGACCGATTTCCGACTGAGGAAATTAAAACGCAACACGGACCGACGTGCGAATTAACGTTAAACGCGCGTGAAATGACAAGGGAACATAAAATTTCTCCTTGTAAAACTCTTTCGACTTACCTTGAGCTCACTTTATTTGACTCAACTCGATTATAGTGTGGCGAATCGGGTTGTTATTACTACCAACAGTAAAGCCACCAAAGACTTATATAACAACATAAATGTATCAGACAAAGAGCTTATTTGCATTGCAAATAAGGTTGAAATCGCTGAAACGGATTGAACTGTACGTCATTTCGAAGTTGTAGGAAACGCGCCGCTTGAGCGAACATTTTGTACAGTGATTGGCACTTCGCGCGAAAAGCAACACCTTTGCGGCCGTGACATGTCGTCTGATTGATTGTATAATTAATTTCATTTTAAATTCAAAACACCTGTCACGTGTCAGTTGTATGAACTGTCAATTAATTGGACAGCAACTTGATGAGGGCAGCGTAACAAGTTTTTTCTTTTTTAATATAATCTAACTGGTTGTCTTGAGGCTTGTAAGGAATAACTTGACAGCTGTAAGCAAATATGTCTGTATACGTTCTTTTAAGCTCATTATTTTATTTGAAACATGACGTTGGTGGGTTTTCGTAATGGCCAATCATCATATTCATGTTGAGACCATTTATAAAATTCTAATTCAATTAAAGTTAAAAGGATGTCGCCGCGCCGTCGCCAGGGACCGGAAAACCCCTTCATTTGATTAACCCTATCGATAGGGTAAGCCTATCATTTGGCTACCCAATCGATGTGGTTACCCTATGATTGTGTTACCTTAACGTTAGGGGAACCCCTTTGAACTAGTTAACCACTTCCATAGAGCTTACCAATTTCATTAGGGTTTCGGTAGTTTAATATTGAAGCGCTTAGCATTAACTGGGTTTTACCCCATTGATCGCCTCTCTCTTTTTTGCGCATTTGGGCGATTTCTGTCTAGCCTGACGTTACTTGCCTACTTTATTTAAGTTCGTGTCGGGACGGGACGGGATTGAGATGATAATGTTGTTTAATAATTCTTAGTTCATGTTCCCGCCGGAATAATAAAGACGTTTGGCTGCGTGACGGATGGCTGCTTGTGCAAGTACCTACTGCAAAAAGTGCAAGCTATTTTATTATTATAAGTGTACGCGAGAGCTGGTTGACTTTTAAATAATAAATTTTGTTTGATTTGAAAGTATTTTTAACATGGAAACGTACCAGGACGATTCTCAAGAAGAACTAAAAAAATATATCAAGCAAGCTTTAAAACGTAAATACCTATTTAATGTCTTGTTAATTTGAACGTTAGGTAAATAATTACATTTTTGATCATTTCCGTCCGTTCGCAGCCTAGCTCAGAGACTCTTAGTACTGGAAAGCTGTAATTTGGCATGAATATACATATTAGTCACGTCAGCAAAGTGGTGAAATAAAATCTTAAAATATTTTTTTTTTGGTGTACTTACCTCCCCTACACGTAACGTGGGGATGATTTTTTATTTTTCGTCTACCCTATAGTGTGGCATGTTGTTGGGTAGGTCTTTCAAAAATATTGTGGGTTTGTGAAAACAGTTTTTCGATTAAGGGATCTGTTTATGAAATTTTAAGCTTTAATGCGCTAATTTTTGTCAGAGTCAAGTGTCGCCTCCCCCCCCCCCGCCCCTACAGCCAAAACTACAAATAATAAAAATCTGAAAAAAAATCGTGAATGAAAGCGCATATAACGAATTTTTAAGGAAAACTATCACCACTAAGTAGACATGATTGGTTCTTGAGATACAGGCGACTAGTGTTTATACCTACGAAAATTAGCTAAGACGGCACCAAATAACTTTAAATAGTAAAATAGTTCATACTTGTTGTTTTTAGGGATAGTTTTTGGTGTTTGTAGTATTTATAAGCGGCGTCGGAACCCTACCTGAGCATGGTCCGACATGCTCTTGCCCGGTTTTTTTAAAACATTGGTTTAATAATGGACTGCTGAATAGATGCACTTTAAAAAATTGTACTTAAGTAAATAATGATTTACACTGTATAAATATATAAATAAATAAGTACCTACCTAAATAATTTTGATCTCAACAATAGTTTCATTAAATAATTAACCTTCTACATTACAATATAATTTTGATTACAGCTAGTTTCATTTAATAATAATTAACCTTATATATAACAATAGGTAAACTGTAAAAATATGAAAAATAATTAAATCATTTTGATCATCAACAGTCTCATTAAACAATTGACCTTATATTGAACAATTAGTACATAATTACACTAAAAATATGTACTTAACTATAAACCAGTCTCATTAAATAATCGACCTTATATCGACGGTTCTGTGACTCAACCTCGTATATTTAATATTGTCCAGTATAAACTGACACGCACTAAGTATGTACTCGCGTACTTAGTGAGTGTCAGTTTATACTGGACAATATTCTATATACGAGGTTGAGTCACAGAACCGTCGATATATGGAACAATTTGTGAATAATGGCTTGCTTACACTTTAAAAACGTAAGTAAATTATTTAGATCGCAGTGTTGGTTTAATTAACCCTATACTCGTATAATATAACAATAGGTAAATAGTGATTTACAGCGTACAAAATGTATGTAAATCATTTTGATTTCCTCAACAGTCTCGAAAAGAACAAAGGCTAAATAATGGTTAACATTTGACTCTAAGAAAAATTAGCGCTTTAAAGCTGAATATTTCATAAACGGATCACTTAATCGGAAAACTGTTTTTACAAACCCGCAATATTTTTGAAAGACCTATCCAACGACACTCCACACTATGGGGTAGACGAGAAAAAAAATTCATCCCCACGTTATGTGTAGGAGAGGTACACTAAAAAAATGTTTTTCAAGATTTTATTTTACCATTTTTACCACTTTGTTGGCGTGACTAATATGTATATTCATGCCAAATTACAGCTTTCTAGTATAAAGAGTATCTGAGCTAGGCTGCGGACGGACGGACGGACGGACGGACGGACATGGCGAAACTATAAGGGTTCCTAGTTTGACTACGGAACCCTAAAAAGCTACTTCTCATTTTACAAATATTTAATATTTATTAATATTAACCGTGTTTATAGCACGACACAATTAATAATGCGCGTATGGAAGCGCTTACACCGTTGATAGAGAGTCTATTATTGCATAATCCGCGCGCCATATTAATTGCGCCCACCTATAACATCGTAATTTGCCTGCGCAAAGCAAGCTTTCCATTTTGTTTTCTTTGAAAATTTGTCGGCGAAACTATTTAACTGACGATTTTATTTAAAAAATATCTAATATTTCAGATGGAACTAAGAACTTAGCTAACTACGTAGGTAGTATACAATTTATTTAATCGACCCAGATCACTCATTTCTGAAAGTAAACAAACACTTTACGCCAAAATACACCAAAGTCAGTTGAACCTACAGCCTTAAAAAAAAACAAGTTCAAAGCAAATCCTAAACAAAACAATGTACATTTTGTGGGAACGATAATTAGGTTTACTATTGTTTGACGTAGCGAACAGTGCGACTCTATGACAAAGCCTCGGCCGCCTTCGGCACATTTCGGCTGGCTCACCTCGCCGTCTCGCATGCGCTACTCACCTGCCGCCGCTACCCATTCAATTGTTAGGTAGTGCAATAATAAGTCGAAACACTTGCGCATAGAGATTAAAAAAGCTTGAAACCGTTCGATTAAGTTTAAAAAGGGTAACAGATGATAGGGTATTGGGAATGGGTTAGCGCTTAGTCGAATTAATTGTATCGCTTGGTTGCCCTTTCATTGGACTATGTCAACGATAGGCTTAGCTCATCCTTGGGGTTTGTAAAAACAAGTCTATCAAATACCCTATCGAAAACCCCTTTAATGCTAAGCGGTTCCGGTCCCTGGCCGTCGCTTAGCATTTGCATTTTGATAAAAAAGTAGAGCTAATGGGGAGTTGGTCTAAATCATGGATCATTATAAAAATATCTGAATCTATTATCACAAATTGGTTTTAGCTTAACTTAAATTTCAAAGAGTGCAAAATTATAACAAGGAAGCATCGTCTGACCCACTTTTTACATCCACCACTAAATGGATCCTAACTGACAAGGCCGTGATAGATGCCCCCAATACATCATCGCAAATTGCTAACGATGAATAATTAGCTCTACGTTCTATTCCATCCTTTGTAGTGTCTTGACTCTCATTGTTTCTCGTCTCAATAGAGGTTTAAGAATCTTTTTATCTTTTTTGTTATAAACAATACACTTACCAATTTAAACTCCAATTAAGTAGTACAAAGTTTACAATATAAATCGATGTACTTACGTTACCAGATAATATTAAATTTCAACTAAGTCAGATAATAATACTAGACTTTTTACAGTTGGCAATTAAGAAATAAGACAAGTGATGGTTACATTTTATCGCTTTGTCTTTGAAAGTTAGCTATTTGTCAACTGAAAAGAAAATGTTTATTATTATGACAAGATTTATAGGGCACATTATTGTCTAACTTTCCACAAAGATCTCATCAAAGCCAGCCCCACTAATGCATTCATTTTCGTCTCCGCTGTTTATCTCCACAATAACTCCAACAATTTGTCTTTGCCGCGTCTAAATATTTCTCATTGTCTTTGAGTAATTCTGTTAATAAATTCCACGAGTCAAAACCTTGAGCAATTTTCTTACGTTTATCAAAATTCTTGATGATAAATTCGCGGTTGGCGTAAGCGTTTCGTTAATGTTGAATTTGGACAGATACTAATTTGCACTCTTACAAAATATTTATAGCCACTTTAAATAAAAATACGTTTGACTAGACTGCCGGATTATGTAAATATAAGCATATGCAGTAGAATATGATAAAATCTGACTTTATTTATATCATCTACGTGCGAATGGTAATGATTTTAAACACTAACAGGAAAGACTCACAATCTTATAAACGATCTTTAATCCACACGATGACGCCAGAAATTGTCTGAGAGCTCTATAATAAAAGAACTGATTATGATTTAAACTGAATAGAAACGAGTAATGAATAACTGGATGATATTCGAGATCAAGCCCTATCGGCCGGCGCCGCCGCAAATGCCGACATAAAAAGTAATAATTGCTGCATTATTAGAGAAAAATAGACTTTATGTGGACGCGAGAAAGATTATTAAAGAGAAAATGACAAGTTTGTATGTCAGTAAGCGGAGCCAACAACCGTCAATCAGAAGCTAAAAACCGGTAGCTGCCGAGTCAGACGTTAAAGAGTACAAAAGCCGTGGAGTGGCTGTGAACCATTCCTATTCTTTTTACTGGCTCAATAATGCATTAAATTTAAATAGCAGTCAGGTTTGAATTGAATTTGGCAGTGTTGAGTTTGTTTTCGTATTAACACCAACTATGTCTTATTTATTGCTTGATAATTGAAGTGAGACCTGAGGCTTTAATGTTATTGCAATAAATTTAGACGATCTAGTAGATGCGTGTGTGGGTTCATTAGGTAGAAATACAAACAATTAGTTTTTTAAGAGAAATGTTACAAGGTTGTGAAATCTTTTAAGAAAAATATGTATATAAGAAAAAAATTAGAACGGGTTAATTTTCAGCAACTTGACAACTTAATTTATTTTTGTTTGCATAAAAAGAAGACTTCAGAAAATATATTTCGCTACTCTGAAATAAAATCGACTTGTGGTTGAATAGAACAAAAATATTTCTCACTGCAGAATTTTGGTGCGATTGCATTCACTCCCAGTTCCAACCGCAGTGAGTCTCATTTTTGATTCCCATCACGAGCTAGCGAGAGGATTATACGTAGCAACAAAAAGCGCCCAAATAAATTACGGTGGAGAGCAAACAAAAACTGCTGCCACACCTCAAAGATAGAATAACAATAACAGAGAATCCGACAACGAAAATAATATGACAAAGGCGCCGCTAAGAAACCTGACCGTGTGGAAAACAGGAATATTGGGTTACTATACATGCCAACAGATGTGATTGCTAACGGTACCAAAAATAGAAACTGAATTTGCAAACTAAATAACTAAAAACCTGTCACGGCGTGGCTACAAAAAGTACCATCTTGCTTCAACTTATTAAAATTTTAAGTACAAACCCCTTTCTATATTAAATTACAGAAGCGTCCATATTATATTTTTTTACCCAAATTCATCCACTTAAAAAATTGTTTCTAAAATAACATTCCCTGACCTTAAATCATCAAACATTCCAACAAAACGTCGAAAATTTGCTCCTTATTTCTGCGGAATCAGACATTTGAATTCAATCCAGTCTGCAGCTTGATACTGTATTGATATCTGTCAATCGACGTCCGTTACAGTCTCGCAACACGAATGCAAATTTCAGAATTGAAATCCAACTGCTTTTGCGTTCTGATGTGAATTGAAACCCTCTACTTCAAAGCACAAGGTTTCATCTACATTGATGATATTATCAGCTACTAAATTCAAGTATGGTAAAGAGTCGAAGGGATTTATAACTGGAGTGTAATTGTCTGCGTCTGTCTGTATGTCTGTCCGCGATTGAATTATAGTAGCAATGATGAAGGCTGATCATTTTATGTTGTTTGTGTTGACAGTTGATTGCCGGTGATCGGATGTCGCATCGCATTTCTATGTATTCCGATTGGCAAGATAAACATTTGTTTATTTTTCAGATGGTATAAAAGCAGTTTTGTTAGGCTTATGGGTAGTAAAGGAATGCTTGGCTCCAGCAGCAAACATAATTGTGCTGCAAAAATAAAAGTACCAATAAACCGCCGTGTCAATAGGGCGTTTTCCAAAAAAAGTGTACATCGTTAAGGACAAAATTAAGAAAATTCAACTTTTTCCATTTCGTCACGAAAATTAATGTATCTAACTGGCATATGGCAATTTTTCGTGACGAAAAGGAAAAAGTTAAATTTTCTTAATTTTGTCCTTAACGATGTACACTTTTTTTGGAAATCGCCCAATTAATGATTCTAATGATTAAACAAAAACATTAAAGTTTATTTTTGTTTAATAAAATGTATTAAATTCCGAAAAATAACTGGTGTGTTTTGTCTAAATTGTTGTTTGTTAGTTTCATGTTCGTACAACAACTAAATGTTTAAAAAATAAACAAATATTAAATTACTTCCTGCATAAATTACATTGAGTTTCATTACTAAAATTTTATAGCTAAGTATATAAAATAGTCCAATAAAGTAATAGTTCAATTAAGATAAAATGAATAATAATATTTATAATAACGAAAAGGTTATTTTGTTTCGTTGAAAAACGTTATAAAATATAAACAAGGAAAATATGTAAATGATAAAAAGCAAAAAGATATTCCGATACCGGGAATCGAACCCGAGCCTCCTGGGTGAGAGCCAGGTATCCTAGCCACTAGACCATATCGGATATGACTGAAGTGTTGAAATTTAGCTTTAATAGATACGGACTGTGTTGTAATAAGAATTATTAAAATAATTGTGTCAATAAACGTCAATAAATCATGATTAATTATGCCTTGCCGTATGTTGTATTATAATAATTATTCAAAACTAAATAAATTATTCCTAAACAGTTGATTTTAACGAACCATTTAAGTATGTGATTTTTTTTTATCTGTTATTCTATGATAACATCTAAAGTGGAGATAATGCGTTAAAAACCACATCCAAAAGCAAACGCATCAGATCACTTTCTAACAAAAACATAAACACATCAAACCCTTTGATCTCCACATTCCACTCCTGAATTTCAACCGTCCACTTATGTTAATAGGACTTATTATATGTAAAACAATGTCATTAGCATGTCTGTTCGCCGACGCCGACTACGCCGACATCCTACGCCGACGGCTGTCGATCAATGTCGGTCGTCAATCGTCGGTGACGGCGGAAGGGTTGCAGCGGTCTGGGATTGCGTATTCCTTTACGTTAAGTATATTTTTGTTGTAGCTAGTTTGTGGTCTATTTAGGATGAGTTTTCTATAAGTAAATATTAATATATTGTACTAAGTGACTATTATATTTAAAAAAATAAGTGGTAAAATCCATCTTAATTATTTATTTATTAATTTATTTAATCTTCTTTGCACAATACAAAATGTAAGAAGTACAAATGGCGGACTTAATGCTTAAAGCATTCTCTACCAGTCAACAAACCAGAGAATAAACCGGTGCAATTTTATTTAAGAAATGAACGAACAGTGTTTAAATCTAAGCTAAATCTAAATGGCTACTTAACATTTAAAATATATAACACAATAAACAATACTTAATACATACGATGAAAACAGTGTAAATTTATCTTCGTTATTTATGAAAACGACGTCGTGTGATAGGTACTTTATTGATTTTTTATTGCACATGTTATGTGCTACGTTTGTCTCAGTTATCTAACTCTTGTTAGGATGGAAAAGTGAGCAAAATTGCTTTTAATTTATCTGAATATAGAACTTTTTAAGATTTTTTATTTATATGAATATGTATATAAGTTAGGAATAGGCTTTCTAAAAGTGATTTATTTTTGAAATAGGTCTGGCAGTTCCAGAACTTTCCCCCTTACGTACAAACAAACACTCTTTATTATAATATAATGATAGAGTCTACATAATATTCTGTTTTTTTTTAAGTATTTACAAACAATGGCCTTGTTTTGCCTTGAATAAAGATTTTACTGTCGTAATTTTTAAAGTATACGATTAATTTTATTATTTGTGACTTGACCTAACCTAACCATGACTTTGAACCGCATTGTATTCAAAATGTGGACAAGTTAAAAATATAACGTTGACAACTTTGACATTTCGTTAACAAATAACTTATTTTGGTAATAAGAAAGGTGCCTTATTAGGAACCAGCGAATTCATTTACTAAAACCGTCGTGATATGTCATTTGTTGAAGTTAATCCTGCGTTGAGATATTAAGCGCCGTTGACACCCTTGGGTTGTTCAAGTTCCGTATTATTTTAAGTTGGTAGCTTTGAACAATTTTAAATTAAATAATCTCTGAACGACGTCAAAAAATATGAAAAGTAAATTCAAAACAGTTGAAACTAAACTTAATTAATGTTGAGAGTAAACAATTCAAAAATGTCTTAATTTTGCTCTTTTTGTTAATGAAATCTAGTTCGAAACATCAAAACAATCGAAATATCATTTTATTTTCAAAATCCAACCTTATCTTTTAAAACATTAATTTTAACAAAGTTCACAAAAAAAGGTAGAGGTGTTGGTAGAGCCAATACAAATTATTTAAAAGAAAAATGACGTCAACTGGTGTTGTCAAGGATTCGTTTAAAAATAATGTCATTTGTGATTTTCATCTATTTAAATATGTTTAAAAACTGTTATGTCTAAATCCAAAACTTGTAGCTATGACACTTGGAGAGACACACAGGAACATGCCTTCACGGAGATGAGCGCGTCGGTTGACAGTTGACGATCTATCCCTTCCAATCGGATCTTTTGTCCTCCTTAAACGGCAGCCGCATTCAATAGCCATTGTTAACATATTCAGAGCCATAGACGCCATATAGAGCCCAATTTTATACCATAATCCTGCTCCGTGGCACTGAACTTTTAAACTTTTTTTTTTATCCCGCATAAACGTTATATTAATATTTAATAGCTACTTGTTTCGCTTAAGTAATTGTTATTTGCTGAAACACTGATATTTTTTCAATTTAATAAGTAATTATAATGAACTGCACCAGCTGCTGTGCCTTTTGTATTGCGATTAAGCTTTAATGTTGTGTTAACTTTTATAAAGCATATGAATATTTATATTACGATATATATACTAATTCCTTATTGCCTAGTGAATAAATAAATAAATTTAATTCTGCTCATGCACAACTTAAATTAATGATTGAGGTAAGTACCTTTATTCGTTCGTTAATTCATATCTTTGTGAAATCTACAGAGAAAACCCATCTAAAAAAACGGTTACAAAATGTGTATTGTATGGGAGCCCCCCTAAAATATTTGTTTTATTTCAATTTAACTATTTATAATTAAAGTTAATATAATAACATAACTAAATATTCTGGGAATATTTCAAGCGTCTACCTGGTTTCCGTTATCAATATCGAGCAATAACGAGCAAAAAAACCACGTTTGTTGTATGGGAGCCCCCTTAAATATTAATTTTATTCTGTTTTTAGTATTTGTTGTTATAGCAACAATAGAAATACATCATCTGTGAAAATGACAATTGTCTTACTATCACTGTTCATGAGATACAGCCTAGTGACAGACGGACAGACGAATGGAAAGCAGAGGCTTAGTCCCGTTTTACCCTTTGGGTAAGGAACCTTAAAAATGATGGAACTACCTACTTATTTTTTAACTTGCAAAACGCTAAAAAACTTTATTTTTGTGTAGAATGCGGTTAGAAACAGTTCTAGAATCCAAGGTTTTATGTTAATTTACTATTCATCTAATCAAACTTACGATTTTTCTGACATTGAGATTGTTCATGAGCCGCAGTGATCACTAACCATCAGAGGCAATACCCAAGATGCGTTCGCTAACTAGCGTTTCTATTCGTTTTATTTTTAAACCAATCGCGTCACTGGTAGATAACGTCATACGAAGAGTCACGTGATCTACCAGTGACGCGATTGGTTTAAAAACCAAACGAATAGAAACGCTAGTTAGCAAACGCATCTTGGCTAGGGCCTCCGGAAAATTGCTAGATAGCAAAAAGAAAACATTACATACAATACATAACATAACGCCTTCATTCCCAGAGTACGCAGAGCTAACAGAAATACTAACAACGCAAAAAAGATTTCTTGGTAATCCTGTAAACATATTTTGCACAATCAGGCTAAGATCACCAGTCTTTTATTAGTGACAGGTTGCAAGCCCATCGCCAAACACAAGCCCTTATTCCCATAAAAACATTAGAATACATACATTAAATTTGGCAAAATAATGGCGTATATATTACCATAAAGCACACCAAATACCAAAATGGATTGTAACATTATTGGTATGCGTCGACCAGCGCGCACGCACGCCGTTACTGTGTGTTCCGCGAAGCGCACGGGTGGCCTGAAACCATGGGGAATGGAGCTAATAAGGGCTTCACCGCACAGCGCGGGAGAGGCACAGATATAGGTACGAGTTACTAGTGCAGGCGCGGATTGATCAACATAGCAATGGGTTCAAGTCGTCGCACGTTTTAATGCGTTAAGATCTAAAGTGTTTTTATAAATAACAGGGGAAAAGGACGTTTGGCCGATCACAAGCACAGAGGCCCTAAACAAGATGCAAAACGCTAATTTAATGATTTTTGAAAACTGACAATATATAAATTAACATTTAAACGCTCGACATAACCGTCCGACAGCTTACAGTCAATTCTATACATATAATAATATATTCGAATACTTGTTATCTAAATTGGGCTTATATAGTCTGGCAAATGAAAGATGAGAGTGAAAAATTCACTTACGCGACAACACTATATGTCATTACCATAAGTTTCGACAGTCAGTGTTGCCGCATAAGTGAATTTTTCATTCTCATCTTTCATTTGCCAGACTATAGCTACTTTGTCTGTCTTTTTAGTGAAAAATTGTACTTATGTAACTTCGGTGACAATTCCACAAACTATAGTAGACCGTAGACCTATCTTGTTTGAAATCATTTGGTCTTGATAAGCGGATGATGATTGTGCAAGAAAAAGTACAATTGGCAGCAAAGCATGGTGTTTTTTTTTGACAGAAACGTTCGAACGCTCATACTGACGTTCTGACTATATATGACGTTCAAAATGTTATCTATCAAAAATTATGTCTGTCTCAGACGTCTCGTCTGTTAAAATTTATGATAGAATGATTGTCAGACAATGGTTAAAAAAAACAGTGTCAAAAGTATCGTCCACGCTAAAACTTATACAAAAAAAAGACTATTGAGCATCTTAATGAACAAAACATTTTACTTCAAGGTTAACGCATTTTAAAATTTATAAAACCCAGGAAATGAACACAATAAGTTAACAAATGATTAGATTCATTACCTTGAAAAGCTTCTGCACAAAATAATACTTGCATAGAATAGGTTCAGCACAATGAAGCTAAAAGATTTTATCTTCATTAGAAACCCTAGAATCGTGGAGCATTCTCAGAAAGATTACCAACTGTCCAAGTCGGATTCAGAAACCTGTCCTTAACCGCATTATTCCCTAATACCCTCGCGTCGAAACGACAATCCGACCTAAGTCTTGCGAGAGCATTGTGCCATCTTGCCTTATTCAATTACTCATTTAGAATTATAAATACACGAATAGCAAGGGCTCCAAACACTTCTACTAATCTCCCGAATATCACAATACCTCGATTTATAAATTCACAAAGCGTTCCATTGTCACAACCAACAAAGATCTCGTCAATTATAATCCGCAGGAAATCTTTCATCGCCCCGCCAAACGGTAGCAGTGGGCCGACCGCATCGAAAAAAACTTTTAATAAATTATTTGCGAAACTTGTTCCAAACCCTTCTCAAAGGCGGCTAGGAAGCGAAACCGATTGCTCGTGACGTGACGCCTTTTGTGACCGTCGAGTATTATGTTGTCAAAATACATAGGGATTTTGTTATTATTTTTGTGTTTGCGAGCACACTTAGCACCCTTTTGTGCCGGTCCTTCCCAGAAGAGGGGATGCGTGAGCCGTGAATGCTTTACGATGTAAAATGTAACTACATATTCCTTGAAAGATGTGTGAATGGAATACTGAACTGTTCGAATAAACTAATCAGACATCAAAATGCAAACAATCTGCGATCCCATCTCGCACGTCAGGCCGTGGCGTTAATCTCCTCGTGGAGGTACCTAATGTTCGCGGAGCACGGTGTAAGCGCATCTCCCTGTCACACCCGAAACGTCCTTAAAAACTTAATAACATTTTTGCGTGGGACGTCTCACGCGACCGTGGCTGCCAAATTAGACTATCACGTCGTATAAGCACGCGTGGTTGCGCGCTTTGTCGCCCTGCGTCGCTCGACTGGATATTTATTCAAATTATTATTCTCCCCGCCCTCTTGTTTCGCTCCGAATGAATTTTTCATGCTCACGAGGCTGAGCCGGTGATTTCACTTTGAGTTTGCTCGACGCCAGCGAAAATGAGTTTATTTATGTTGATATTTTTTTCTTACACGTAGGTTTAATGGCGTCGGCTGCGCGCCCTCGACAACATATTGGGTGAGTAAATATTTAAACACGATAATTTGTTCTTGAAATAAGTTTTCCTTTTTTACGGCCGCGTTTTATTTTTCTGGGAACTTTGAGAGATAACGACGCCGACAGAACACTAAAAGGTCTTAAATCTTTTTGAGTAATCTTCATTATCAATTCGAACGTGTAATTTAAACATGACGATTGTTCTTTTAAATCAGAAAACACCGGAGTAAATTATACCTTTAAAGATACGAACGTTATCACGAATGATACGCATAAATCATTGCTGTGGAAACATGTTCTGACATTGCCGACTAACTTTTAAATTGCTGTTATACGACTGTTTGTCAGACCTTCATGATATGCTAATCCATCATCTATCTTGGTGCCAAAACAACTTTCTTATTTCCCGTCACGTACGTGCATAATAATAAACTTGCGGCTTTTTAATTCAGTGTCAAATATTTGATTAGCATTTTTGTTTCGTGTGTCAACCATTACCGCGTCTTCTTAATAATCAGTAAATATGTCATCAATGTAAGAAGCGATGTAAGTAACGTCGCACTTTGTACTCCGCTAATGGATTCACACAACGATAAATTTGGACATGTTGACACGGCCCCGGCGTTTGTCGATATTACTAAAGCACACAGTCTTGTCACCGAACAAATTTGTTTTGTTTTATTTAGAAAACAATGTTTAATTACTGATGCTATTAAGGTATTTGCTGAACATGCGGTGGTGTTTAAGTGTTTGCTTTACAAAGTAAACAGGTGATAAGTGATATCTTCATGATAACGGTTGCTTTATTTGGGGCACATACAGGAAAAGGGTTTTAATGCAGTAAATGTTAATGGACTTCTTCCGGATAAAAATGGAGCTACAACGACTCAAACCCAATCCTTACTTTTATAAATAATTATAAATACGATCTGAACACTGCTTGTAAGAAAACTTACTTGTTTGTGTATTGGTGTATCGTCACATCTGTCACAATGACCTATATGCAATGCGAGTTAACACTAGCAATCCAATAAGCGTTAATAAATAATGAACTTAGCTTAATCCCCAGAGTTGAGCTCACGGTGCAACGGAGACGCGTAATAAATCTTATCAGATACGCGCATTAGTTTGTGATGGAGATTAAAAAGGGCACATTGTTGTGAAAAAAATACATTAAAAAATGCAAAAACAGTCGTCAAAGTGACGCAAAGTGTTTAATAATAACATTACGTATATATTGACAGACGTTTAATTATTGCTAAGTGGTTATCTAAATTTAATAGTTCCACAACATTACTTAATAAAAATAAGGTTAGTAGAACATAGGTAAATTACGATAAGTGTAATACTTAATCGTTTAAGTAGTGATTTATGAACACTAGAAAACCTTCACAACGTGTAAAATACAAGTGCCATAATTTAAGATTTGGCAGTTACCTACAAGTTTATAAGTATGTATTTTAAATCATTAAAAAAGTTATCAACGCTTAGTAACGCGGTATTAACACAATCTTTATTTGAAACTAAACGATATATTAATAATGTGTAGGAAATTTTTGCATTGAAAATTATTTTAATGTTACCAGTAAACACAACATGAATTACAACTACCGCAGTTTCATTATGAATATTCCTATGCTTTCTCATAACCTATTCATTACTATCATAATAAATCCGTGCACGGAATCGAGATATATTGTCTTATTTATGCCCCATTCATTTATTTTAGTGACAGCCATAACGTCTGTCAGTTTAGTGGCTCGCAACCCCACACCCTAATGTAAATATCGTGCCTTTATCTATCTTTAACAATTTCGTAAACTCACACTAAACCTTCAACGGAATATAAATTACCTTAACACCATTTTAACTTCAGCATTAACAAAAGATAAAAATATTCTATTCAATACCTTATGCCTTGTTAATAAGAAAAACTTTAATGTTGGATGTAGTTTGCTAATGGTAAAGTTATTGTGGTAATTCAGGCAGAAAACATCGTCTCAAATTGCCCCTGCCAATAAAAAAGGGAGGCGTAGGGTTGAAATTTTGTTTATCGTTATCTTTATGGTGACCCACATTTATTATTGTATTCATGCGTGTAGTATGGTAATGCTATATGGTTAAACTTTGGAATTAATGAACAGCCATGTAAAATTTAACATCGATTTCGTAATAAAAATGACGTTTTACAAGCAAATACCAACATAAAATTAAACGCTAAGGACTGAATCAGGGCTATGAATTTCGTGGTAAGTGCGCTATAAAACCGTAATTTAAAGCATAATAAAATTAATAACTGGATTGATTATACGAATTATTGCAGTTAAATTTTATATTTTTTGTATATCAAACATAAAAACCCTGTAATACAATTAATTGTATCTAAAATTCTGGTATTATGCCGAGTCTATTTTATGAGCAATGTAAGAAAAGTCATAGAAGATTGACACATTACACCTAACGGCAGCAACAGTGTCTCACGCATTATCATTAATTTTAAATAAGAATTTAATCTATTTTAAGAAAAAATATTATGATTTTAAGTACCTCGTAGAACAAAACTAACCTTGTGTTTAATCCTATTAAATTTATAATCAAAAGTTAGGCCGATTTTATTTTAAAATAATCGAAGCCTTACTACTACTTACTATATTTTACGCACGCTGTGTTTGCCTTTATTGGATGTATATGTCTCTAGTACTCTGTTCTTACCAATAACTGTATTTGTTGGCAAACCTTAAAAAAAAAAAACTATAAAAATATTTCTACCTAACTAGTCTCTTAATTTTTCGAAACACCTACACCACCCATCTTTTCCTCATGCTATCTCATTCTGTTTACTTATTCCCTTTTGACAGTAATAAACTTAAACCCCAATATCCCGAAAGTTCCATCAATGTGCAAATATAGATCTTGTTGTCGGTCATAAATTTTTACGATTGTGTTTTAGGTTAGCGCCATTGAAGAATAGATACAGTACTATTTAAGTTTCGGCTTTCGGCAAACAATTCGGCGTTCGGCAAAGTGTCGGCATCGACAACCGGAGATCGACAATGAGCATCGTTATGAACGTCGTTAAGTATTGTCTTGTCACCTTTTGAGCTGCGCCGACGTCGGTGTTGGGGCCACTAGGATCGAGATAAATGTTATAAACGCGTTTGCGAATACTAAAATTACCAAAGCGTTTTTATTTGCTTAGTAATACGAAAATTTTAAATAAATATTTAAAGTTAAAAGAAAAACACATATGGATGTTAATATTTTTTTTTTTTATACTCATGCTTATTGTGACACATCCCTTTTCAATTACGTGTTTAAAGTTTTGTACCATAAATGTGTGGTCAAATAGTATATTGTTGCCGAGGGTAGAAAGTACGCAATGAATGGACGAGTCAATATAGTGTTAAGAAAAAAAAATGTGTTATATTTATTTATACATATTGTGATAAAACGTTACCGAGTCGCTTTATTTACCATTCAAAAGAACAACCTCAGTAGATGTCTCACCCATATGTAAAAAAGCGAATAAAGCCGATTTGTAACAAAAACGTACACATTTAAAAAGCAAAAAAGCCAAAATTCTGACGAAGACGCTTTTTGAACTCCCCGCGTTTATAATGGCCACACCTGACAAGTACTAAGCAAACGCTCACACTGAAAATTATTTACAACACGCGGCGTTTGAAAAGGCTGTTTATTGAGGCCATAAATACTAATACAGCGCTGGGGAAATTTATTTTGACTCACATTATTTATTGCCAAGGTGCCGCCTGCTTTTTTCGATACCTTTATCTGGATGACTTACTTTTGTGCGATTAGTGAATTGGGTTTTAAAGATTGTAATCGGTTGTTATGGATTATGCCTGCCTTGAAACGGTAAATGTTGTTTGCGATCTAGATCATTCCGATAACAATTACAATTCAAGGTAAAAATCTATTTGTAACAAGTTTTTAGTCTTCTTTTCATTTGTAGAAAAAAAAATGCAAGTTCCATTGCATTGCTCACAGGTATCGGTTTTTGTGTATGTTTTATGTTATACTTGCCGATGTTAAAAGAAAATTGCCAAAAGCTCTAGCTACCACGTGTCATACTTTTAATAACGGTAGATCATGTTAAGGCCTCCTACCAGTTTAATCAACCTAAAATCACTAAAATAGAATTTTAGTTATGGTCTTTGAAAACAAAGAGCCAAGAAGACTGCGGTATTCGTTCGGTAGCGTGAAGTGAATGTTCGGTTTAATAACAAAAGGTTATGGCTACCTCACAACCAATAAAAACTTTGAGAGCACTCAACCATATCAAACAGTATTATTTGTTGAAATCGACACCTTTGCTATAAGATCCGTTTTATCTGCGCACTAAAAGATGAAAGGAAATTTGAATATGCAGCTGCCGACCAAAAAAGGAAAACTATATTAATTGTTAAATTTCGTGGAACCCACCAAGATTTAGTTGAGATTGCACTTGAACCAGAAAATTTATGAAAAGAACTTAGTCATCTTATCAGTTGAGTCATTTGATGGAACAATAGGTATTTAATAAATGTTACATTGTTTTTCAAAATCTATCGTCTAGTACTTACTCAAAACTATATAAACCGTTATGTAAATTCAACTTTCAAAACGAATGACTGAGGAGGAATTATGTATCTCATCAGCAATATGAAAAATTCATGTTTTGATTTTTTTTATGAGACGTTAAAATTAAGATCTAAGAACGACGCATTTTTATAAAAGAAAATAGTGTCTTAACCTAATATTGAAATCTTGGCACTAAAAAGTTGTCACTTAGTATTGCTTCAGAATAATAAGTATCTAAGTACATATTGTTTATAGCACTTTCTACCTCCCCCACGAGGCTGTTTGTCTGGCTTTAACGACGTGATAAACCAACAATACGCTTATGAATGAGTGTGTTATATTTGGCAACCTTATCTACGTTATTGAAGCTAAGCCTGGCCTGATAAAGGTTTAGAGATTCTTGGTAGACGGAGATTAAGGGTTTATAAGTCAAATCTTGAATCTCACGTTGCTGACAAGATACGTCAAAACTACTTATAGACAGGAAAGCACTGTCTGGCATGTCGTGATGTTTTGTTTTGAAGTTTACTTCAGAGTGGTTTTTGATGCAATAGTAAAGTAACTAACGCGAACTATAATTTATAGAAAACCGAGACACGGATATATTTATACATATAATATCTAGCATAAGTTCGGTTAGTTAGCCAACAAGCGGAATCTTTCGCTGTAATATTCGACTCACTCTTTACAGTTTTAAATATTTTATGAGAGTTATAAACAAATAAGGCAGAGAATAAGCTCATTGTTGCTTGTGCGGGACCTCCCCGGTGCAAGTTGTAAAATAGTTGTTAAAAGGTAAAATTATTGTTATAAAAAAATGGTATTTAGTGGGTAAAGTCCCAAGCGGAGATACTCCAATAGGGAATTTATTAGGGATGTAAAAATATAAGAAAATATAACTTTAGGAGTGGACGCCTTCATTACTATTTTTCCGTCATATTTCGAGTGGTTTTGTTTGAGTAGCCAACGCTAAAACTCAATTGTTGGCTGTAACATTTCAAGGTAAAACATTCTAAGTCCTTATAGGTAGTAAACTCGTACATTATACTTCTAAAGTGCTGCCGCTGCTCTGTTGGATAAAAACACTGATCATACTACAACAGGAGAGACCTATATCAGACAGTAGAATAGTATAGATAGGCTGATGATGATAATACTGATGGTGAATTCTATAAGGAAAGGCTTACTGCTTATGCATTCTACTAACCGTTGATCGAAAATAATAACTACGAGTCATATAGAGGGCCGAGTCCATAAATTGCACTATCTGCCAAGGCAGACATAGTGCTTTTCTGAACTACTGCGAGGAAATACAACATTTTTACATTAGTTATTTAAGTGATTAGTATGAAATAAGCGAAGAATAATTTTATTCTGCATAAAAACGTCCTGTCATATGCGACGTTTTTCGACCCCAGACCAGACCGAAAATGTTAATATTTCTAAGCACTGTTGAGAAAAGGTGTTTAATCACTATAGTATAACCGAACGGAAAACCTTATGTAATAAATAACTTAAGAACAATAAATAATCTTTGTTAATCCATGCTTGAAGCTCGTCAATATCATTCGGCCAGACATTTGCTCGCTAATGGCCGTTAGATCAAAGAGCCGCACGCGCACGCGCATCAAACTCGACAGCTTGGCTTGCTCTCAACGCTTATATAAATAAGTGATTTATTTTAATTTATAGGAAACTTAAATTAGAGTTCAAAATATCCAATAGCTTAATTTTCATAGTAATCCTAACGTGTTGGTTTTTAATTTTAATTATGTTAAAAACTCATAGTTGGGAGTTTTCAAAAAAAAATGTACATGGTTCAAGAAAAAATGAAGAAAATTTAACTTTGTCACGAAAATTAACGTATCTAAATGTATGGTTAATTTTCGTGACACGTTTTAATATTTCACTAAGTTTGTTAGAAGGGTGGAAATAAAACAGGCCCTTTTTTGAAAAACGTAAATGTTTGCAATTTTTTCAGTGACTTACATATAAATATAGGTTTAAAAATGATGGAAAAACTTATCAGGTAAAATATTAAAATTTTTCTTAAAAATAAATGAAAGTGCAGGTCGATCCTCAAAACCTTGTGAGGATCTAGGTACCTTGGTTTGGCGTAAAGATCAAAAACATGACAACAAAAGGCCAAAATTCATTTCATTCCTACCTAAGCTCAGTAATTAAGCGGAATTCTCTTGGAAGTTTCTAGGTCAAATAGAGAATAAGACAACTTCTAACATCTCAACGCAAAACGTCTCAAATAGCAAGTTATTTGTCATACTAAACCTTACCTTAGTTTCAAATATTTTAGAGTTCAAAACACCTAAATGACTCTTACAGATTACAATGTCAAACACAAACAGTGCCATACTCCGTGCATTCCTTACATAATGCGAGTCAAAATTATGTTCTGGGCACTGAAATGGGCTGTGTAGTAAACGCAGGGCTTTGATCTCGCCGCATCCGGCGCACAATGCCGCGTTATCTTCGCTCCAGGTTCGATCCCGGCGTGTTCTTTTTGCGTGTTACAAAATATTCTTTCGAAACTTAAATAAGTTTCAGGATTAGAGTATCTTCGAGGTTATTTTGACATAGTTACTTAAAATAGGTCTCGTGGTTCCACTTTATTCTGCTTGCAACCGGTACAAAATCCTTTTAACAAGTTCACATTATTATCTATTATGTATATTTTAGTATATTTGTATTTAAACACATTATTGTACAAAAGAAAAACAAAATCAATGTGACTAATATAAAAAAGACGTAGAAATACGTACTATATCAATTATTTGTTTAAACAGAAAACATGGCTAAGCCAGCTTACCTAATTATTATCTTAATGTCTTAAATACTTAAACTAATTTTAACTAAGAAGCTTAATTACATTAAAATAAGTACAGACGTCTATTTAAAAAACATTATTAATTTATTTACAGTCATGAATTTAGTCTCACAGCTTCGATAAAACACGATATAACTGAACATGCCAATTAAAAAATACGTGCCAGAAATGACCAACATTTTATTGTATTTATCGATTATAAATACAAGTAGTCGGGTAATAAAATGTTGGTCATTTCTGGCCCAATAAACCCTATGTAGGTACCTATTTATTTACATTAGAATGGAAGCAGTTCACACTTGGCTAGGCTCGGTTATTGGCGTGTAATTGCTTTATAAAAATGCTTTGTGTAAAGCTGGAGCGGTTTGTATTGTGTAGTTGAATTTGTGGACAAATATAAACAGAAATAAATAAAATAGGAGATATAGCACGCGCTGATTGAACGCTTGTTTGGAATTAAATGGTTTAAATATTTTATGTGTCGATTTGGTTTATTGTGCAAGTTAAAATCTACTACACAACACAAGGTAAAAAGTCTAAGTTAAATTTTGCACAATCAAACCAAGAAGTTTAATAGTGTATTGTTTAATCTCTGTATTTTTACTAGCTGTTGCCCGCACCTCCATCCGCGTATATAAATAAAACATTATGTTACATTTTTGGTGATAATATAGCATTCTATTGAAGAAAGAATTTTTGAAATCGGTCTAGTAGTTTTTGAGTTTTTTCGTTAAAAACATTACACATAAATTCAAATCTTTCCTCTTTATAATATTAGTGTCAATCGATACTGAAAATGAGAAAAGCTGACAATAATGATGGCCTGATAAAGTCAACAAGTTGATTGGCGTAACCACAAACACAAAAATCGGCCACTAAGCAAACACTAGACTAATTTCATAGAAAAAGGCCCTGTTATGCCCCTGCCCCGCAGGCCCCTAGCCCCAGGCCCGACCGGTCCGATCGCAATAAACATGTTTTTTGTTTCGCGTGTCCGCGCGCTGTCAAATATATTACAGCCCGCGGGTTATTTACTACCCTGTCCTCCGCCCATACATTATACTTAGTATCTTTGTTTGGACACAATAAGCAATATTTCTAAAGGGCCGACGTCGCTCGCAGCTGTTGATATGGGTCCCCAAATTGACATATTTAATTTGATCGCTACGGAGGGTCCGGAACCCGTGTTTGACAGGTTTTAGTGTCGGATTAACATTAACGTTATGGACTTAACGCTGTCAATACAGTGAAATATCGTTCCTTTATGCTTCGAGCTAAAACTGTACAAAGGTGAAGCGTTGACACATCAAATAGTTTCGTGGAACGCGTGGAACAGATCAATTCCCCCTTTGAACTCGGAGTCGGGCGCTTCAAAGCGCCTCGTAAAAGAGTAAGTAGTTCCGAATGTGTGGAGCGAGCAGTGACGCCGGGAGTCGTAATAAAAGTGACGTAGGATAAAAAGTGGCCGAGTGCAGCGGTGCAGCGGTCAGGTAGTACGGCGGCGGCTCAAAGCCGTCATGGGTGGCGAGCCACCAACACCCGCGCACGTCTCAATCCGCACCCGGCTTCATACCGCCTTTCCTTTTCACCCTACCGCAATGCAGCTATGTGTCGTTTCCGCTTTATTTTTTATCGCTGTACGCTGCAGCGGAGATATACTACCCTCTCGTTCTAACAAAGCTCAGAAATAGCTACATCTCGCTCTAAGTCACGGCGGGGTAAGGGGGGAGCGCGGCCGGTGAGCTCTGGTGGGGTCCGCTCGCTCACAGTTCTCGCCGCTACCGCCACGACCGCACGCTTGTTCAGCTCGCGATAGTGACACAGAGTAGTTGCCAGAGGCGTTCCGTGACCGCAGTGAAGTTTACAAGTGTTAGTAAAAGTTATCTCCAAATGGTGGTGCTTGAAGACGGAGGAATGATGGCTACTAATCCGAATCAATATTTACAACCTGATTACTTGGCGCCGCTTCCGTCCTCTGTAAGTATTTAATTTTATTGTTGGGTTCACTTTAACTTTTTGTTAGATTATTTTTTAACAGGGAAATACATTTTTATTTCAAAAATATGCAATTTTTAGGCTGTTGTAATAAAATACTTATGAATTTTTTTCTTTGTTACAGTTGGACTCGAAGAAGAGCCCGCTTGCGCTCTTAGCGCAAACTTGCAGCCAAATTGGTGCGGACACAACCCCGACCAAACCGCTGCTGCCACCGCATGATAAAAAGAAATTAGTGAACAGTGTTAGTGACACAGTTAGCCGTACGTCGCCAAACCACGCTAAACAAGACAAACCGCGTTCAACTCCGGACAACAAACACTTGGCTTTTAAACCCTACGAGGCTAACGTGGTTACAAAAAAACCTGAAGAAACTCGCCCTTCTTCAAAATCGAGCTCGGACAGTTCGGATGATAAGAAATCTGGAAAGAGTACGCCGGGAAGGAAGTCTACACCGCCTTCCGGTGAACATGGAAAACATAGTCCCAATGACCACAAGTCATCCGCGGGTTCATCGGGCACCAGCCCTATTATCCGCTCAGGGTTAGAAGTTTTGGGCCACGGAAAGGACCCGTTAGCCGCTTTCAAGAATTTACCTGGAATGACTGGATTCAATCCACTCACCGGACTCTGCTGCCCTCCGGGCATGGAGCAGCATGCAAACCCTGCCTTCAGACCGCCTTATGCTGGCGCACCGTTCAGCGCCCACCACGCTGCAATGCTCGCTGCCGCCGCCGCCTTCCCAGGGTCATCGCCGAACCCTTACCTGGGATATGCCAGAGTTAAAACACCTGCCGGTGGAGAAACTTTAGTCCCAGTATGCAAAGACCCATACTGCACTGGATGCCAGTTCTCAGTGAACAACCACCATCTCCTAATGAGCAATGGCAGCTGTCCCGCTGGCTGCACTCAGTGTGAACACCAAAAATACAACATTGCGATGGCGATGGCTCTTTCTCAGCAAGGCGCGGCCGGCGGTTTACCTTACGCGCAACTAAGCCGCCCTTATGTGTGCAATTGGATCGTCGGAGAATCTTATTGCGGCAAGAGGTTCGGAAATTCCGAGGAGCTTCTTCAGCATTTGAGGAGTCATACGACAGATGGATCTACTCCTTCGACAGTGTCGTCGTCACAGCCTTCGCTTCTAAACCATTTGAACCCGCTGTTTACGACGGCTGGGCTTCGCGGCGCTTACCCGACGGCACCGCTTAGCCCGCTGTCGGCCTCCCGATACCACCCGTATTCCAAAGCAGGCCTTCAAGCGACCATGGGTGCTTCTCCCTACGGTGCCTTCAACCCTGCTCTAGGACCTTTTTACTCGCCCTATGCAATGTACGGTCAGCGACTCGGAGCCGCGGTACACCAATAGACCCCAGTGTAGTGCGGATGTCATAATTTAATGTTGTATTGTCCAATTTTCTTCTGTGATATCGATAGACTATTCATGTTCTACGGCGGGACGCGCCATGACAAATTTAGTGATTAGTGCAATTCGTAACATAGTTATTTATGTAAGTGGACTTGCCGACGGAGTTGCTTGGACGGCATAGTGTAGACGCAAGTGATGGACGATGACTCTGTACAGCCAAATGTTATATGTAAATAATAATATCTATGTTTAATATTAAAGGAATTATTTCGAATATAATATCTACATACCAATCAAAAAGGTTCATTTTTATTTTATTTTTGCTTGTAAACCACCAAACCTGTGAATTATTGCTTTCATTAAAGAGATTAATGATCCGAATCTGTTGAATATTCAACCTAAACAAAAGGCATTAAAATTTATAGATTTGGGTTTTTATTTCAATTCATAAACACCTTAAAGCATAACTAAGTATAAATTATTCAGTAAAAATAAACTTGCGAAAGAATTAATAATGTGGAAGCAAGAAACGTAAATACAAAAAACGCATAAGCCATCAACGTCAAAGCGAGATCAAAACAAAATGTGTTTTAGCTCTCTGCGAGACGTAATAAACTGACTAGGGTGATTGATTAATACACCTCTCACACACACATTAGAGCCGTCAATCAACGTGGAGAATCGTAGGAGCGTGGTAAAACAAGATACCAATCACGCAACCACCCACACCACTAAATAATAACTAACAAAATTATTCATTTAATTGAATGCCATAAAAAACCGCGTTAAGCCGACGAGCATCATTAATAACAAAGCCGAGAGCTGTCAGCTTTGTTAATGTCAAGTTTTTTTAATAAAAGCTATTTTGATAAGGCCCATGTCATGTTGGAAATTCAACTGTCAAAAGCATAATTGGTCGCACGAAAAGGCTGAAAGACGTGCGATAGAGTAATCACGGACAGAGACAGCACGGGCATCATTAATTAATGTAATAAATTCTTATTTGGGATCATTATTGTTTAAAAAACAAGCAACGTGTTTAGTCAAATAATTAAAAAGATATCGCTCAAGTATTATTATTACGAACATTCAGCATGTTTCATTTCTATAATTAATTAACATTACATCGGCATTAAAATAGACTTTCTAGAGTGTGTCGTTTGTTTTGTTTATAAATTGTCTTGAATTATCTTCGACGGTAATTATACTTAATCTGACTTGATAATGACGATTTAAATACGGATTATTTTAATAGATGACTTTTTGCATAACAATACGATTGTAGTTAATTAGCCAAACAAATTATTTATTTCCTAGATAGAAGTTTAAGTATGCGATTTACATAATTTGTAGCAATGACGAAGGTTTATTGAAGAACAAAATATTTGTAATCCTATTGTAATACATACGGACCCAGATTTTCAACAGATTCAAGAAAATACATTAGGAATTTAAAAGTCAACTCTTACTAAAGCGGTGCTGACAAAGTGCCTGTTGTTAGAGCAAAATATCATAAAAAGTCAAATGCATAGATTTCCAGAAACGGTTTTTTAAGAATAATACAATGGCAATTTTATTCTTTAAAAAAAATGGGAAATGACAAACTCGACCAAGTGTCAGAAACCCATATTTTTAACTGCAGCATAGAATTGTTGAGGCAATTGACAACCCACAATTTCTAAGCACACTCAAAACAAGTTTTAAGAAAAGCTACCGGTTTTCCGGTAGGGGTGGAAGCTGTCAAAATAATTATCAATAATTAATGATCATTTAATTCATTATAATAATGATAACTGATTGAGTTGCAACATTATTCGCTAACACCAGCTAAGTGATAGGTAAGTCCTTGCACAGTAACTAGTAGTTTTTGCTTGCTCTTACTACTTGTGAACATGGTTTCAAGTTTAGGCGTTTTAGCTGACCGTTTTCCGATAAAAATGATCATTACGATATTTACAAAAAAAACTTGTAAGATTATTTAAACTTCAGTACAATTACATTTTACTATCCACCTATATTTGTTGTGCATTTTCATATTACCTAAATAAACCAAGTATACTTATTATTATTCTAAGGAACAGAAAAAGTTTACTTCTTAATAGTACACATTATTGATAGGATACAAATAAATTCAACTTTGTGTCTTATGTTATAAGTGTTATAACATACAGTCATAGTAATAGCATAAATCAAGTAGACAATAAATATGACATTAAGATAATGGCACGACTTTGACATAGTTTAGGAGTCAGCCATAATTCATTTAAGTTTGATTTACGTTTATCGTTAACCCGTAGCGACATCTCTTGGTAGCCGGGTGAACTAAGTGAGTTTGGAGCTTCATCTTGCTCTGCCATTTTTTAAAAGCTTTTGTTAATTAACCGCTGAGATTTAATAAACGTAATTAATTAATTAATGCTTAAAATTAATTTGATATTAAATTAAATAAAACAAACAAATCCTGCAATCAATCATAAATCATTATTTGACGATTAATTTATGTTTAACAAAGATATTTAAACAAACAAAACACAACCACAGGTCGTTTTCAGAGGCCTTGGCTCACTCGTACTTTAAAAAAATAGAACGAACTCCCCTCCATTAAGTTTTCTCTTCGCTATGACATGCTCTCCTTTACATTTTTCTTAAGGAAAGTTAACGACTTGGTTGTGATAATAGTATTGCAGACGTCGAACGAAGGTAACAGCTTTCCATCAGATCTGCTGATCTGTAAAAACAAAAAAAATACATTTCTTGATTTTATTTAAAAGAAAAAGTATAGATTAACACCATTCTCTGATCTACCCTGGTCATCCTATAAACTAAAGGACTGACCAAGTGTGCCTAAATCTTAATCGGGGCAGCTTTAGCTGTACCCACACTTAAATGCTTTGTCACTTTAACGTCATGTTTGAACTGCTGTAATAATCTGTCAAAGGTGTTACAGCAACAAGGTACAAAAGTGTGCAGCTACTTATAAGGCTGACTGTTAATTTGAAACCAGTGATGTGTCTAATAACCCCTGAGATTGACTTTGTCAATTACTTCTACCTGATGCGCAGTGATATACAAATTTGATGCATATCGACACAAGATGGATGCCGCAATCCGAGCGGCGAAATAACCAATTACGATTAACATAAACATAAGTTAAATTTTATTTACATATTAGTTGATGAATTATGTATGCGATTAGAGTAATGGTTGGATGTCATGTTCAATTCAGTAGGCTTTGGTTGAAAGAAGTTGGTGTTTTTGGAACTAGTGACGTGTTTTCATAACTAAACTATAATAAATCAGGGCATGCCAAATCCAGATTTATAAAATAACATATATGGGTGGACACAGCAGAATAAGAATAGGGCGCCGTGTTGCGTTTTGGGAACGGGACCCTAAAATAAACTTAAGTAAGATTTACCGTCAAAATGTAAATGGAAAGTATGTAGCTAAATAGTTTTCGTCACGGTAAGTTAGTTTTATAGCCTGTCTTCGAAAAGCCAGTTTATTTGACAACATACAGAACCCGTTATAATAATACAAATTCACACTTGAATAATCTGAAATCTATCAAAAGCTCCCTTTAAAAACATACAGGGGGAATTACCTTTATTGTAACCCTCAAATGAAGTGTAAATTTACTGAATGTGACCGGAAACTCAACAATGAACGACTGAATGATAAAGATCTTGAACGCATTCAATCTAATTATGCAAAAACCCATTCTCATGTTAGTTGTGACAACTTGGGTGTACATTGTGGTGTTGGATTTCGTGGGATTTTATCGTTAATCTCTTTGGAAATTAACTGCGGTATTTTTTGAAGGATTTTTGATCTGACGTTATCAAAAGGATTATTAACGGTTTTCGCAAAGGATTTTGATTTTGAGCATTGATAATTATGAATTTTTGAATTTGCGAGGGAATAAATAAAAATCCGGCCAAATGTATACCATTCTTGTATGTAACTTATTTTTTTATTATTGTTGTAATACAAATACACTTTTTGAAAATTTGAAGTATTATAGCTCGCTATACGGACGGACGAACACTAGCGGCTTAGTAATAATTGGTAATAGGGTCTCGATGGCACCCTTAGTGTACAGAACCCTTAAAATAAAATCAGTTTAAAAAAGTGATTAATGCAAAAGCAAATTTAAATAGGTAATCTAAAATAAAATCATAATTATTAACGTCAAAATATTGAACAGCTGAACAAATTGCACAAGGCAAACATTAAACTTTGAAGTGCAAAGAGGGTGGCAAATTCATAGCCAAAATAAATATTGGGGCAAAGCAAGTGTTTTCTCTAGCAACATAATTATAATAACAAAAACATCGATAGATTCCCTTAAAAATCTACACAATGTCTTTTTAAAAAAATGGTCTACATTCCATTTCAAACGGGGACGCGAGGTGAATTTCAATGTTGCTTGGTTCGGATTTTATGTTGCATAAGACGTTTTAATAAATTCATAGACATTTCGTATTATCTTTTATGTTCCCTGTTATGAATATGTTTATGTGCTATCGTGTTTTGTTTACAACGTTATTATTTAGAGTCTCATAACTTGTAATGCATGTCAAGATGATGTCATTTGCATAGGTCAATAAGTGTTATTATGACAAGTTAAAGTTATAAAGTATGATGTTTACATTATTTAAAATACTACAAGCTTTAGCCCGCGACTCTATAATCGTTGAAGTCGTTTATCGCTATTATCTTGGAAACTGTCCTGAGGCCCTAGCTAAGATGCGTTCGCTAACTAGCGTTTCTATTCGTTTGATTTTTAAACCAATCGCGTCACTGATAGATCACGTGACTTTTCGTATGACGTGATCTACCAGTTATGCGATTGGTTTAAAAACAAAACGAATTGAATTGCTAGTTAGCGAACGCATCTTGGTTAGGGCTCTGTTTTTTAGAATAAAAAGAAGCCGTCGCCCGGGTAATAACTAGGTATCGTCGAACGATTAAGGTGTTGGTCCATGAAGGCAGAACAAAAAACAAACGAATACATATTCTTGCAGTAAATGTAAAATAGAAAAACAAAAGACAGGTATAGTATTACAGTAAGTATAAGGATGTGTTTGTCTTGTATTATACCCCTAAATGCTTTGAATAACATGAATTTCAAACTAAGTGGTGGCAGTTCTCGTTTAGATATAGCAAAAAGTATGAAAAAAACGATAATAGCCCCAATAATTTCACATAGTGGCATTTGTCACGTTCCAGTCTACCCTATAGAAAATTATAGTCCTGAATGAGTAATTAAGAATAGTACCTAATAATGATACAAATTGTACTCTGTCATTAGTGGATATACAATGAAAGGTGAAATTTAATGACGAATGTGACGATACCAAAGGGAATAATTACAAGGCTAATTGAGTGACTGCTGGTTAAGACATAAGCGGACAGCGTGTTAGCAGCTCAACTGAAACGGGGCCCATATGATGGTCGCCTTTGTCGCTGTGGATAAAGCGTCCGTCACTCTCGCACTTACATACTGGTCAGAAAGTGACAGATATTTATCCACATCAATAAACATAATTCATAATACCATATTATAGGTTGGTTTTAAACACCTCTAGAGTAATTGCATCACCAACCATGATATGTGGTTTTTGTAGCTGATAAAAAAGGTTTTAGAACTATTTCAATAACCTCTATGGTTTTTCTTTGTTGTGGACTTTCTTGTAATTCGTGCAAACAGGTAAAACATTTTTTTAATAAAAGTATCTTTTGCATTGCTTTTTCGTTGTCGTCGATAGTAATCAATAAACATCCAAATTAATGAGAAGTATTATGACAAAAACAGCTCAGTATTTTTACAAAGAAATACATTTAATAAATGTTCTTCGTTTAAAGAACTTGGGTGACTTATTTTCCCGTATAGAACTAATTTTAATTTGTCAACTATTTTTAATTTGCACACAAAATCGCTTTAAACTCCTGCTTTAATCTAAACTTGTCAGTTCTCATTACCAATCATAATTATGGAAAAATGATTGGCCCCTGACACAGACCAGGGCTCAAGGACCTTCAATACAAGCTAATTACCATAAAGACCTGGTAATAAGTAACGACACCGATAGTCTAGCTTGATTACTTAATGACAGGTTTCAGCTTTGCTATTTAAATGGAAAATACAAATATTTTTTTCACTTTTTTTTTAAGTGTAGGTACGCTGTCACGTTTTTATATCATGTTTATGTAGAACGAATTGTCAGGACCAAATGTAGGTACCCTTAAATTAAATGTCGTTGAATCACAACAAAGCTTTTTGTAAATACTAGCTGCCCCCGCGACTCCGTCCACGTTGAAGTCATTTATCACTCACCCTCTCAAGAACCTTCATTTTTTTCAGGATAAAAAGTACCCTAGTCCTTCCCCGGAACTCAAACTTTTCCATACCTTTCATCTAAATCGGTTCAGCGGCTTACCCGTGAATGCGTAACCTACACACAGACAGAGTTACATAGACACATAATGTCACGCCTTCATTCCCAAAGTGGGGTAGGCAGAGCTATGGAAATACCATTAACTCTAAAAAAGACAGAGTTAGTTTCACATTTAGGTATAATATTAGTGTGGAAGTATGGATGATAACCATTATGATAACCTTAAAAGTAATTATTATGATTTAATGTTTAACAAATAACACATTTTATGTATTACCATTAAACTGTTAATGATACACAAATTAAACCTTTACTCTCTACCAAATTCTGTGTTATCTATAATATAAAAATGAATCGCAAAATATGTTGGTAAGCGCATAACTCAACAACGCCTGGATCAATGTTACCAATTCTATTTTTTTAATGTTCGCAAGAAAAAACCGAATAATGTCCGGGAACGTCAGAAATTTGCAGCAGGGCGAAGCCGCTGGCGGGCCGCTAGTTAGAGTATATACTGGGTGATTTATTGGGGTCATGATCCGGAATGGCCAAAAGTGAATAAGATGGTCATACTGAATAACTTTTCCAATGGGACCAACCACGAAATCGCTAAAAAAAACCAGCTGTTCCATACATTAACTCTCAATTAATTCACCGTTAATGTATGGAACATCTGTTTTTTTTTTGGCAATTTCGGGGTTGGTCTCATTGGAAAAGTTGTTCAGTATGACCATCTTATTCACTTTTGGCCATTCCGGATCATGACCCCAAAATCACCCAGTATAAAAATGAATCCCTATTTCTCTTGGTCACGGCATCACGCATGAACGGCTGGACCGATTTCTCTAATTATTTTTTGTTGTGTTCGTTATCGTCAGGAGAAGGTTCTTATGAAAAAAAAAATGTGAAATCCAACGGGAAAGTCAAAAATTTGCAGTGGGGCGAAGCCGCTGACGGGTGGCTAGTTAAACTACATGTACAAATCTATGCAAAAAAAACTGATCTTGCTTTGCAAATGTGCGCGTAAGAATAATTATATAAACATATGACAATCTGCCACCATACCAAAGAAGGCAGCTAACTGCAATATAGTTGAAGCATTCTATACTCTATTTGTTACCATATTAGCTTTAAAATGCTTATACTATTAGCCGTGTCCGCGACTATGCGCTTGCGACTGACGCGTGACGGGTTACCATTTGCGTTGTCCACTCGTTGACACTGCGTTGTCCATTAGTGACCATTAGGTGGGTCAACTAGTTGACTACTCATCGACAGTGCGAGTAGAGTTGCTGCTGCAGTGGCGTGAACTTGATAGTGTGCAAAGACCCTTATAATCATTGGTGCGTTGGCTTTACCACAACACAAATGCGCTTACTTTCTTAACAGATTCGGTAGCAAAGAATGGCTCATGATAATATAGCAATAAAATATAGGGATTAATGTACATAGGGAGGTATGTATGTAAATACACACATCTCTCGGGCATCTTGGGTAATCAATCGCTGGACAAAGAAAATAAAAAAAAGGCAACGAGTAGACATAAGTACAAACACAAAGCATAAAGAAGCTACATGAACTAAATTATAGACCTTAAACAATTAATTTCACATGAAAATAAGGGTATCTGGCACACAATAAACAACATTACAAAGCGTTTCTTTTTATAATTATACACAGAAATTGGTGCCATTAAATGATAACATATGGGTAAATTAGGAAAGCGGTTGTTTAAAAATAAATTCTGAAAAAAATAATTTGTTGCCACCTGTCAAGTTTTATTTACATGGTATCTTAAATACTTTTTTATTCGCATTGTCAGTAGCGACAATATCGCCATCTGGTTCAATTGTTATTTTGTCATTACGGTTTAATTGTTTAATACTGCAATTAGTTTGTTTTTAATTAGTTAACGGTTCTGCATTAAAACATTGTTTTAAATTAATAAGTAGCTGCCAACTGTCAAGTTTTATGTACAGACTGTCACAAGTGTTTTTCGTTTTTTGTAATAGGGAATGCGGTGATGCATCATTGCTTCCTCATGTAAACGAAGTAAGGTACTATTTTATTGAGAAACAATTACAATTGAATTTACAGCCTAGGTCGAGTAGTGGACGTATAACGACTGTCAATTTAATTAATTGAATCAAAATCAATCGTTAATTAACGTGCTCGTATAAGTAATTTTATACTACGCAAAAAATTACAAGTAACACCGAAATACAATAGCCGAAAGTAAAATTAAATAACAGGAAATCAATAAAGGCAAAGTACACAATTAAAATTATTAATAAACAATTAATTAAATATCAGGGAACAACCTCACACAAATTAACCTAGTCCCAAACTAAGCGTACTATGGATACTACACTATAAACATACTTATATAGAGAAATTCATGCTTGAATACATATATAGAAAACATCCAAGACTCAGGAACAAATACTTACTCGCGCTCATCACACAAATATCTGCCCTTACCGGAATTTGAACCCAGAACCGCTAAATTCGGAGGCAGGGTCACTCCCAACTAGGCCAACAAGACAATTACAAACAACAAACAAAATTAATATCAATGCAGTTGTAGTAGTACTCATTTAATTAATTGAAAATGTACGCACGGACATAAATTGTATTAATTTTGTATTTAATGTATTGTTTCCGGTTCATAAATTTTTACTGCCGCAGTGATACTCTACAGAGTTGGCAATTATTGTTAACCCTAGCAGACAAAGCGGTATATATCCTTGTGAGACCCAGTGTGCTATAGGAAGTACATAATCAAGGGGATTTAGTTTAAACTTTATACAAGTGTATATAAAGTACATTTTCATTTGCTTCAATTATGAAAATGGCATTTAAGAGCAAAGGTAATTGAACTTTATTTCCTTGCAGTTAGGTTTAAATTGCCACTTATAAAAATCTCCCTGTTTGTAGTTTGGTGGGTGTCACGAGGACAAGCTAAATATGGATGCGCCAAAGTATGATATAAAATTGCGAATTAGATTATTGGAACTCAATAAAAGTTTCTCATACCATGTTATATCATAAATCATAATGATCACTCTTCATAAAAAATATTTCTTATACCATTTCACATCATAATGATCACTCTTCATAAAAAATATTTATTAAAAATATCCAACTGTTAAATAGGGTTAGGTTCGGTTTGTTTTATAAACGTCCTAAAATCAGAATGGTTTCAGTAAAAATCACTTAAAGAGTTGCAATCATTATGATTATGAACATACCTGGATTAACTCGGGGCAAGTTCTAGGGATTTGATATCGATAAAAAAAATGTCGATGTAATTAAATACTGGTTATGACACCATGAAAAAAGTAAACAGCCTTATTAAAGGTGAGGAAATTTCAATAACCAACATAAATGAGAAATTGGCTTTGAGTCGTTATAAATATTTAAAGAAAGTTTAAAGTGGATATGTTCATCTAGACGGCAATCATTAATACCATCGAATATGAAAAAAATATAGAATGTATTTCATGAAAACTATTTTAAAATAAACATATAAATAGGTACTACACGTTTTGATTTGTTTCTTTTTTATTTAAAAATGAGAAGAAAATAAGTAATATTCATTTATGTCGCATTACATTTAGATTTTGGCAGTAACATCGATATATTTTTTGTCAATAATATAATTTTGCTACATTACTTTCGTATAGATGCCCCGAGATATCCCAGGTATGATTATGAATAACAAATTATGAACAAAAAAGTACGAGGGAATAAAAAATATAAACAGTGATTATTATGATTACAATTCGGTAGTAAAACAAAAATAGGAATAATAATTTTATGTGACCCAATATGGATCCGCTAAATACCGGCTAAGGAACAGTCAACTTATCACTCCCTACATAACGTCATACCAGCTCTTTCGAAATCATGGAATAATTGGCCCAAACATTTGCACAAACCAAATTACCCGCGCGGCAAACATTGGGCAAACTTTTCTCATATGTCACTGCGTCGGGAGCGGCGACATAACTCATTCGCCGTTAATCCCAGAACAAACGACTGGCTCCCGCGACGCTGTCTGTCAAGAGAACAAATCTAAGGGAGCTGTTCCAATTATCGTACTGAATTTATTGGATTTAATGAGACAAATTAACACATTGAGGGGTGTATTAATAAACTAATCTTACACGGAAAGTAAATGGCAAAGCATAGTAAACTGTCAGATCCTACGCCACTTAAAACGGCCATCTCATTTAATTCAGATTTAATGAACCTGTAGCCCCAATTGCCAAAAATCGTATTCTGGGTTCACTTCGTGCAGACGTTAAAATGTCTCGCGATGAACTAGTAAGTGGCCGAAACCATAAACTAATTATACAAACATCTTCGGGTTTTGAGATTAGGAAGTCTTCCCGTAAGTTAGTGAACGGTACACTGTTCGGGTTATTCCTATCTTCCAACCTAGGTATTTGGAAATTACCTGGGTTGGATAGGTTGGATAGATAGATAGATAAAACGTTAATTTGCGTACTACAAATCACACACACAATTGACAAAGGTAATTAAAAACAACACAATTACATTAAAAACACACAAAAAGTTGCCAAAAGAATGTGTGCGTTGCAGCAGTGCAAAACGGAAATGACTTAGCATAGCTTTGCTCATGATGAGCAAAACGCTGATATTCTGCCAGAACCCCGAGGAACGACAGAGCTACAACAAGCAAATTTATAGACAAAAATAACAAGATACTTAATAATATTTCAAAAAGATACTGTCATGCATTGGAGTGATTGTGCGTGCATTTACGTGTGATACGTGTAAGTGTGCGTGTGTGTTAGTTTGCAACACTGTGCAAGTGTTCTATGTCCGGCGAGTTTCATAATCCTGGTTGGAAGATGGGAATTACCCGACTCTTCATCAAATAAACATCACAAATATCAATTTGGCTACTTTTGAGACACGTTACATCTTATATTTGATTTATCGAAATGCAATATCTGGATTAATATTTTAATATCGTGTGTGCACGACTTTAACTTCTATTTGCAGAGATACAAACTATATTAAGTTGATTTAAATAAAATTTGGGCATTTTCAAAAACACGATGTCAGTTTTGTGACGAAAATTATCTATACATTTACATGGCAAATGTTCGTTTTCGTACGTATTTTTGAAAATGCTTATTTAGGTAGGTACTCCACCTTCTTCCTTCTTCAAGTCTCGCCATGTAGATTTGACGATAAAACAACTCGGTTACCATTAAGATATGTGTTTATAGCATGAACGATGACCTCAACTCACAAGAGGCATCACGGAGGCATATATCATTGTACAGCCACCGTGTGACTCAACAAATAAAAAGCGCAATTTAGCCATCAGTGGAGATTAATCAAAAGCGTCGGCAGCGCAATTTGAACTAGCACCGCGTTGCACAGGATACAATATTTTATGTTGACAGACATAACAGCGTTTATACGAGCGTTTATTCTTTATGTGTCCCGTATTTTATTCGCTTTATGACGGTCGTTGACAACCCTAATAATTCAACCAGCACTCTCATTTGACACACAAATGTAGACTATAATGCATGCATTTTAAGAATCGTCAATTATTTTCTTAAGTGTAAATTTAAAATGGTTCTCGGTATAATAGTCGTGGATGCCGGTTGTGTGTTTGTTAGTATTTTATTTCGGGGCGTTCTCGCGTCATAAAATAATGGCGTAATGCACGCTCGTAAATCAATTTTCCTTTGAACGATGACGTTTATAACGAAGGTCGGTAGTTTTGAATTAGTATATTATTTTTTCTGTGGTACGAACGTGATTATTATCGTTGTATATTGATGGCCAGTATTTAAACTCCCCTCGGTATTAAATCGGTCTACACGAAGCTTTATCTTAATATTTATTTCCCTTTAATAGCGCCCATGATTAATGGTTAAGGTTGTGGTTGTAATCTCTATGTGGTTACTATTTTTGAATAAGTTTAATTTAATTTTGACGTCAGAACTACCACCTACGTGGGGTCGCCTGGGTGATGAAAATAAGGATGCCAACAAAAACAATGCCGTTTAATACTAGTCATAGTTTTTATTATACATAACTTTAAATATTGTCTGTTGATAGGATTTGAAGATGAAAATGTTTTGAGTAGTTTGTTTGTTTGTTTCCTTTGATATTTCGTGCAGAATCATATTTTTATGTAGGATAAAGTTTTATTAGTGCCTTAGAACCACGCAACTACAACGGTCACAATGTATAGAAGGTAGAGGCACTTTAAGATGAAATTTAACAACGTAAAGATAATTTTTAAAACAATTTGCCTGAAAACCACTTACCCTTTCCATTTAAATATTACATTATAAAGTACACTGACAAGTGAAAATTGAATTGAAACAAACCTTACTAAATAAAACAACAAGGGTCGCCTGAAGGCAGTTCTCAACGAGAAACATCGCGTTAATATGTAATAAGCTCGCGTACTATGGGGAACTTGGCAAAATGGGTGAATAATGAGGGACCCGAGAAAACATTATTAAAGCTCATACACAATTAGATGCAAATAACTATTTGTGTTTTGAGTAAAACATATCCGATGGAAAATTGCAACATTGTGACGAAATACAAACAAATGAAACTTTGCAAAAAATATGAAAATTACGTTGTTTAAAACCTACGCGATATTTAAACATATTTGTAATAAAATAACATACCAAACAACAGTTCATCAAACCCGCTATTTATCAAATTTACAGTGTCAATGACTCATTCGAAAAATAAATCGTTATAAATATCCAAAAAATTGACACGAAATATGAGCACGCGATCCGAACGGAACATAGTACAGAGGCCGGTTCATAAATCTTCATTGCGTCCCGATGACACGCCGCGACACTTCTCTCTGCTGCCGCGCTACCGAAACACTCCACGTCACTAACAACTTACGTCACACTATCTGCATCATCGCAAACTCAACTCTGAGTATCAGCAATAAAACTGCTATCGAATTCGTCTACGTAAGTTGGGACTCCGTCGCACTTCCCAACATGAATAACTTTCCAAACTCAGTAGTACAGCTAATTTTGAATCAAATACCAAAGGTGCTAAGGTAAGTTTTGCAATGTAGATGTCTCTATGGAACTTTGTTCTTTTCGTTAGATTTGTCTCTGTCTAAAAGTAGAATGTCGTTAGAGGATATTTCAACAACTCACGACTTACAACTTTGAGTAAAGCGGGTATGGTTGAGTTTAAGTCGCGTGCAGAGTTTGTGAGTGGCAACAACATTATCCCTCTGTGACAAGCAACGTCAGGTTGTCGATCATTATAATATATGTGCCTCGCTGTCAGCTGTCTTAACACATGAATGATTCACTCCGTGATAAATTTTAGCTCATGATTACATTTCATACACACGTCAATGTGTCTGTTTAGGTAATTACTGGGTCTGTATTTAAGGCTTTCTGGTTATTTTACGTAGAGAACGGGCGGAAGCCATAGGCTCGTTCGTTATTTTGACAGGCACGTTCCCTGTTCGAGAATGCTATGATTTATGGAATAACGGGGCCGGAAATGATGAATCGGAGATAACTTTTGATATTTACTGGCAACTGTGTAGGTAAATGAAAGATTTTAGTTACTTTATTTATGGTTGAAAAAACTTTTCTGGGCTTAGTCAGTAATTATGGTTGAAAGTTTACTTTTATTAAGAATACCTACTCTATGAAGAGATATTCAGTTACCAAAAAAAAAAACCGTCAATTTTTACACCACTAATTGCTTATCTCCACACAATTGTGAGGTTGAGCGTAATATTTAATTGACTATTATAACTTACAACATTACCGAACAAGGACAACGTGTTGTAATTTGATTCTTAACATTTTTCCATTAAATAGATATATGTCCTTACAACATAACAAAACTATCAAACAACCTAAACTAATCAGTAAATTGCCAGCCCCAAGCGGCGGTAATCTGATGTAATTCGCCGCGGCGTGATAGATCGAGGCAATAAACTTATGAGATATGATGGGAATCACGAGATAGAGAAATGATGGTGATAGGGGTAAAGGATTACGAGATGAAATAGGATTAGTAAAAGTTTGGGAAGCGCCTATTTCATTGTAACTTAGCTCCTCAATTTTGAACGCAATTGTCAATTACAGTTACTACGTTTGTCATACAGTAACGAATTCTTTTTAACGAATCTGTAAGTTCTTTTGACGTGACAACGTCTTATAATTCGATGGAGCCGTCTGAACACCAAAAAAAACATGACTTATGCGGCGTTACCTCGCTCTGAGGCGTTCCATTTAAGGCTTGAAGTGCAAGCGAGAGCGCGGAACGAGCGACCAAGAGGCACAATCGGCCTCCGCGTTCGGCAGCGTTCGACATCTGTCTCTCTCCCACTTGAGTGAGCGATGCATCCGCGTGGACAGCTGCTATACAATAATACATTTGCTGAAACTTTGCTGAAAGAAATAATGTCAATACAAAATGTATTATTATAAAGCAGAGATCAATACCGGTATTAATTAAAATTGAAATATCTTCCTGAACTTGCATTATTTCCTTGATATTTTCGACTGTAAATTAGGTAATACCACTATTATATTATATAAATTATTAGAATAGCAAAAATATTTGACAATAAGCGAGATACCGTAATTGAATACCGGTATTTTTGTACGAAAATAATACCAGTATACGATCCCTGTTATAAAGTAATAAAATCAAAAAAATAATTTCTAACAGTCGAGTAGAAATTTAAACAATACATTTTATTAAATATTTTGTAAATTTAAAATGATTTTCTGAATGAAGAATTTTATGTAACTACTACTAACACCAGCGTGACATAATTGTATTTATGCATACAAATAAAATGTAACTTGATCAATTCAAGTAAGTAAGTGTTAATTGTATTTTAATTAAATAAATAAATAAATAAATTCAATTGTGTTTCCATTTACCTCCTTCTTTATATCCATACAAAATATCTATCAAACAAATAAAATTTAAATTTTCTTTTGTAAAATGCAACCATTCCATCAGTATTTTCTTATGACGTTGTCACGTTCAACTATCGTCAGTAAACCGACTTTACAGACAACCGATTTTTTTTATTGCATTGCCAAGCTTATGTGCACTTACTGATTTTAGGTGGATTCTAAGGCCCACAGAAATTTGCAATCTCAGGTTTGCTATTTTACGATAACGATCTTAAGACTGCAAATGCGTTGCCAAAAGTAAAAAATTAAATAAAATTTCTCTTTGCTAGCAATTTCTACCGTTGTCTTACACCCGTACCACAATACGACAATGCAAACACTGCAGTGCTAACTATAGTGTGTGGCTATCTGAAGTAATGAATACAAGTCCTGAATAACAGACCATAAATGTGTGTAGGTAGTGTTTGCTACTACCTTTTACCTGTTCTGAAAGGAGTCAATAGCATTCTTCCAGAGCATACAGAAGCCCGACTCGTGCTTGCGCGTCGATCAAGATGCGAGTGGCGGGCGTACATCAAAGTCGGCGTTATCGGCGCAGGCGGCGTTTGCGATGCGCGGGAGGGAGAATACCTTTAGGGATTTACGTTAGTTGTCAAAGTCTATTTTTTAAGCTTGGACAGGTTTTGTTAATTATTTACTTGCTGAACTGCTCTTGCATGTCTAAATAGAACTGCGAGAACTTATGCTAACTTTTATTGAATACGTTGGCTTACTTGAACGCGTGCACAGAAGCATATTAATGGCAAGCCATTGTATTTATTCTTCTATGGTTGACTAGCTGTTGCCCGTGACTCCGTCCGCGTTAATGTTGTTTATCGCTATCCCCTCAGGAACCGTCTAATTTTTCGGATCAAAAAATACCGTAAGTCCTTCCCAGGGACTCAAACTATCCCCATAACAAATTTGATCTAAATCAATTCATCGGCTTATCCGTGAAAGTGTAACAAACAGACAGGCAGATAGATTTTCTTTTACATTTATAACATTACTATAGATATCTGGATAAACACGCATTTGTAACGATATCTATACTGCCGTCCTCAAACTAAAAAGCCGTTAAATGCAAGAGGGTAATTTTGAGTTATGGCCAAAAAACGTTTGAAACTATGTCTCTACAAACTGGTGCACGATATCGATGTAATTTTTTTTATATACTAAGTAATGAGGGTTGCTTTATATTTTTATATGAATTTGATATTTTTTTACTTATTTTTTATAGGTGAAATCTTCAATTTTCCTTTTTAGCTATGGACCCGTTGAATTTAATGTAATACTTTACATAGCTTAATGACGGTTAAAGTATGTTTAGCGGCCTTCTAGCTCAGTAATTTAGGATATCCGCGTTACATTTTACAAATATAACAAAAGTTATATAGAAAACATAACTAAAAGGCGGTGACATGACATAGCCACTTTTTAGCTATGCATGTCTAGTTAAAACTATGCAAACATACATGACTAGAAAACGGCCACGCGACTTTAACTGCCTTCTAATTAAGAAAAAGTAAATGAGGTGGAATCTGGCATATAGTTTTAATATTCAATGCTTGAGAAAAAGGCAGTTAATTGCAGAACAAATCACAATAACTGCTTTTTTGTTATGGATTGCAATCAAAATATGTTTTTATATCCAATGACTTGGGGAAGTTACTGCCACAATCTGCAAAATTACTGTTTTATTAAATAGAGGGGTGTCCCAGAATTTTACGCAAATATTATTTATATATTAGAAAACCTCTTCCATACCGGTCAAGAATTTAGTTTTAACTTTCTAATAATATTAATTAACTTAATAGTTATAATGGTTCTCATCATACTGGTAAATAACCTTGCGGCACGTGATGTTTTAAGCCAAGGAGTACCACCCTTGCCTCCGTTGGCTAAAAACATGTGTAATTTATAATTCTACTACTTGAGAACTGTAAAGCTGGAAATTTAAATGCAGTCCTAAAAAAGCTCATAACTCACTAGGTACATTTACTTGTCAAAAATACACTACAACACAACCGACATATTATTAGGTACAAAAAGAGCAAAATTAGAACATATTTAGAAATGTTGCACTGCACTGTGAAGTCAAATAGGACTCAGCTTATGTTCTGGCTGCAGCACATGCTCAGTGCAGCAGCCGAAGCAGCAGCGCTGGTTTTCAGCCGAACCCATATATAAATAAATACAATAATACGAGGGAACTTCAATAAGCTCTCGGTATTGATATTTTTCAACCTTTTTTATTTTTTTTAAACGGCCGCTAAGTATCATTCATTAAAATTTTAAAAAGTGATATTCAAATATTCGTTGGTTTGATTTTCTGCAATTACGTAATAAACTTGATTACAGGAGTAATTTGCAATGTTAATTAAATTAAATACAAATATCAGGGGACGGATGGATTATGTTTATGTTTATAAATGTCACAAGTCCGCTCATTCACTATCTACAATTCAAAAGTGGTCAAGTGAATTTAAACGTGGGAGGGAAAGCAACGATGACGACCCTAGACCCTAGAGATATCGTCCTTGATCATCTTAACATTGTCATAAGTTAGTGTGAAATGGGTGCCGCGAATGCTGACAACGCTTCAGAAAGATATTCCTGTTGCTTGTTGATCTGACTTTAACTGAGCTATGCAATGAAAATCCTGATGAGGTACTCCAAAAAATTGGTACTGGAGATGGGTTCATCATTACGACCGAAAGAGCAAACAAAAGTCCATGCAGTGGCACATTAAAGGAACACCTCATCCCAAGAAGTTCAAGGTCATCACTTCAGCTGGCAAGCTCTTTGCCAGAATATTCAGGGATTTTGAAGGAATATTACTGATCGATTATAGAGATAAAGCGTGTAAATATCACAGGACAGTACTACGCTAATATTTAACGGCAGTTAAAGAAAGTAATCAAAGAGAAGATGGGGTAAATTACCCAGGAATGTTCTGCTTCTGCCCGACAACGCCCTTGTGCATACTGCTCATATTGTCGAGGCTGTTGCTTTTGAATCTGGGTTCTAAACTATTATTCACCCACCGTATAGTCCAAACTTGGCCCCCAGCGACTTCTTTTTGATTCCTAAACTTAAAAAAAATCTGGGATGAAATCGATTTTCTGACGATGACCGTTGAATATGTCGTGGATATATTATTTGAAACTAGGTCTGAACGTTTATAATATCACTACATAGTATAAAACAAAGTCGCTTGACGCTGTCTGTCCCTATAGGTATTTATGCCTTTAAAAATACGTAACGGATTTTGATACGTTTTTTTTTAATACATAGAGTGATTCAAGAGGAAGGTTTATATGTATAATAATTTAACCCGGAGCGAAGCGAGGGCGGGTCGCTAGTACTTAATATTGCAATAAACGACCCAAACCAAGATTTCCTGAGTGCCTTGGATGGGTACGAAATTGAATCGATTGAATTCGATCACTTAGAAGAAAAGCAAGCTGTAACATTATTTTTTACCCATATTAAGTAAAACTTGTTGCACGATTTCGAAATTTTGTTTAACTGCGCCAACTTTTGACAACATGCCACCTTGGTCGAAAAAAAATATTTTTCCTGTACGAAAAGTCAAAAGTTGTTGAATGAAAAACGAGAAATGTAGTGATGACTTAAAAAGTATGAATTTATTCTGAATACGTCAACATTTTGGAATAATAGTTTAATGCAATTTACTTACGTTTCTACGTCATTGAGAATTAAATATCAAATTTTAGAATTACGAATTATAGGCAATTTTAGAGCCAAGGGAGGCAAAGGTAACATTTTTTATCACAATCATTCAAACCTTAATACCTGTAAACTAATTAACAGAAAATAAAATTAAAACTAACTAACGTATTAGAAACTTAAAACTATAGGTATGTAATAATATTTACGTCAATATCTGGGACACCCTCTATGTTATAAACTTTGAGTTTAACAGCGAAGTTTTACTATAAAGAAAATAAAGAGACTAAATTCGCTACAATACGGTTTTTGGATTATTTCTAAATACCCAATATTTACTGAGATACAATACTTGGAACTCGCAGACATTTTCAAACGAGACTCTTGCGCGGGGGTCGCCTTGCCGCCTTCTAGTTAGGCAATATCGTGTAGCTGTGATTTAATTAAGCAGGGATGTATTTTTATTACTATTATTGCTAGCTTATAAAGCCGTGACGGTATTTATGGTATGTATTTTGATAAAATTAAATTTTATTTACAAAACAATAAGGTGGCTATTGGACTTTAACCGCTTTTTTATTAAGTATACACGGATTGACCGCCTTTTAATCTGTGACCTCTTTGCAGGTGAGTATTGTGTTTGTAAGCTATAAGGCGGCAAAACTCCAAAAGCCGCTTTTAAGTCGTTGAAAATCAAATAGCCGCTTTTAAGTCTTGTACAGTATTACGTAAAATTGGCGGCTATCAACTTTTAATCACCTTTAAGTTAAGCAAGTGTTAAATAACTGCCTTTTTAGTAGCAATAGCCCAATAAATCGTCATTTAGCCGCTAGAGCGAAGGCTGTATCTCGGTGGTTTTTAAAGATATTGGCACCAAACCTAGATAGATCGATAGCTAATAATTAGCTGAATTGCGCTGTATAGATAACTCAAAAAGGTCGTATGATCCTTTAGTCGCCTTTTAGTTTAAGGACGGCAGTATAGTTAATTGTAAGAAAACAATAACAAAGATCAATGCGTCTGAATCTGATGCAAAGATGCAAAGTTAAAGTAGTTTTGAATTTTAGCCAACGATTAAAAAAAAAACGTGTTTCTCAATTACGTTTTTTTTAACATTTGCTATTACAAAGCTTAATTTGTAAATGTGGAAACTGGCAGAGAATATTCGTTTGCCAGTTCGTCTGCACCAAAGCAACTCAGAGGCAGAGATGAGGAATGCGATATAGTGATACGAGCATTGTCTGGCTGGCCTGACCACTGATGGAAGCCTGACGCAAAAACGACCTCTAAAAGGAATGATAGACATTACGTCTCAGATAGATTTATTGCAGCTTAAAAGATCTCTGTAAGTTTTTTGTTGACAAACCTTATATGGCTTGATAAAGTGTCTTTCATTCAATGTCTAAAGCAAACTTGGGATGGTTTATAAATAAACTTGATTGATTTAAAATTACGTCTGAGATTAAATTTGCTATTGAATGTAAAATAGTTAAAGAAGAAACGCCTTATAATAAGTTAAGGATAATTAATAGAGGATGATCAAAGACAACGAACTCAAACGAATATCCCAATATCAGAGGTTAAAGCAATGCACAAATCAATGTCCCTAACAAATGCAGCGATCACGAAACAAATGACGGCGATATAAAACAGTGTCCCAATTATTTGGGACAATTCATTAGAGCTCCGAGCTCTCCGATTGGTGCGATCCGTCACGCGTTGCTCGACAGATGGGTATCTAGCGGGGAGTGCCGGGAAGAAATGGTTCCACTAAATCAACCGTCGGCCGACAATCCCGCGCAGTCGCCGTCGATACATCAAGTGTAATGCCTCGGATACCGCGGCCAGATAATCGAATGTGAGCATCGACTCGTTACACTGGAAATAAGATGAGGATTCTGTCGTCATTGCAAGGAAGGTCCAAAGTGCAATAAATAGAAATGGGATTGTCGACGCTATTGACTCGATAGCAGAATAAATGAACTACCAATAAGTTGTGAAATACGTTGCATTGCGTTTGAAATACCATTTAATAAGAATTTCTAATTGTCATCAGTTTTTAATGTTGAAAGTAGTTTGAATCGAAAAACGAGTTGTCTCAAGCCTGCAAACGCTGATAGATCTGTAAAGTTTGCCGCAGACAGGAATATATCGAGTGGCTGCCTCCGTTCAGCTTTATTTATACATAACATCTGTTTGAAGTTGAATCTACCGGCGCGGACGGGGAGCGCATTACCAGAGATTTATTCCGCGTCTTAATTGTGAATCGATGGGTTAATGAAGATAAAACCCGCGGCCGTGTTGTAAATTAGCTCGCGTGTCGACTGCTCGCTCCGATAAAGGCCTGCTTTATTGCTTTGTTTGTTTTCTCTGCCCGTACTTCAAAGGCTAAGAGATAAACTTTAGTTTTATACGAACGTTTATACTTTAAAGATCAAATACAAAGAAGTAGAATTAATGATGCTCCCTGTAATTAACTACTATACTTATAAATCAGCGGTTACTTCGACAATAGTCCACAAAGTAAGATAAATCGATGGGACACTACTCATACTAGTCTACACCGACACGCATCCAATCCTGTTCATACCCAGCGACTTATCCAACCACATGTAAAAAAAATACTTACACCTTATTTTCCACATTGCCAGTATCTAAACTCTCTAGAGTATTGAAACTTTCAAGCCATGAATGATTTATGGGTGTGATGTAACGGAGTTGGGACAGAGGTTAACCCCACGCGGTCACACTCGCATCTAATGGTCGTGATTCGACAAGTACAAATGGCCTCTGTGACAAATGGCTTGCGGACGACCCCGTGTCAGCGAGTGCGTCGTAACTTTAACTAATAGACAAGCCAATATAACCTTTATTGGTGTGCTATTTAATAAAACTATTAGCGTAATAATATTTGCGATAAATTTTGTTACCGCATAAGTTTTGATCATTGAACTCAGAATCTTATAAACAAAAAGTTTAAACAATATAGACCCTCAGTTTTTACAAAATGTTAGAAACTTAAGTGTGTTAGGTTCAATGTTGCGTGGCAATATCAAACATGTAAGTGTGGAAAGATAAGTGAATGTGGAAAGTGTCGATCCCTTCCGATACGATCAAAGGTCACTGCGGTAGACACTGGGTAGGAAATTCTTTGCGATTTCCTTTTCATAAAGTTCTGTCCCTTATAGGGTGCAATGATTTATAGTGGTCTCTAGTAGCTGTATATTGCCGTGCCACTCATTTAATAAACGACGTAGATGGCGCTGGTGGCGTTATTGCTTTTTGAAATATGATGTTTGCCGGGCTCTCCTGAGGTCAATCGGGATTGGTATCTTGTATATGGTTACGGAAGATGTTGAGTGAAAATTGATACCTTTTTCTCGTTATTTCAGCCTTTGAGTGGACACTTTAGTGGTTTGACAATCGAAATGTTTTAAATTTTGAAACCTTACTTGTTTACAAACAAAAAACTTTTCTTTGCTCAAAACTAAAGCCAAAATACAAGTTGCGAGACACAAAAAATCCGCATACAAGCGCATACTGGCTTTAGGTTATGTCAGACAGACAGACACGAGACAGAGGTAAGCTTTAAATACATAGAAAGTTTAATAACAAAAACAAGCAGATAATAGCAGAAACAAGCCTATAAAACCCAACTGCATGTAATTGCTAAATTTTAACTTGTATGAATCATTACTATATACAAAACAAACACTAAACGGTTTACTCACATTTTAGTCAGGTAACGGTCCGACATGTTTCGGACAAGGACTGCTGATGTTGGGCAATGCAATGCAGTTTATGTTAAACTAGTCTCGGAAATTAAAGCAGAGTCAAGTAAATAAAAGTAAAGGGACCTACAATGCAGTGGTTTCTATGATAATAAACACAAGTATTCGTTGTTTACTTCAACATTATCATAAACCACAGTTCAAGTCGTCCCATTTACTAGTATAAACTAGTTTGACAATACGTTGGCCTAATTGGTAGTGACCCTGCCTCCGAAGCCAGCGGTCCTGGATTCAAATCCTGGTAAGGGCAGATGTATGTGTGATGAACGCGAATATTTGTTACTGACTCTTGGATGTTTTCTATGTATTTAAGTATGTATTTCTCTATATAAGTAAGTTTATCGTTGTCTGGTACCCATAAAACAAGCCTAGAGCTTAGTTTGGGACTAGGTCAATTTGTGTGAGATTGTCCCGTGATATTTATTTATTTAGTTACACGACCATGCATAGATTTTTATTTAGTAAGTAAGGCCGCACGGGCACTTTTACACATCAAAAATCTACCAGCGCTTCCCAACATTAGACCTCTGCTGAGAAGAAGCTCCGCAAGAAATTCAACAGTTAGTCATATTATTATTTTTTAGTTTATTTATTCAGAACAGATCTTAATTTACTAATATTGTGTTCAACTTACAGAAGCCTGTGTGGCTTATTCGTAAGCAGAGAGTCGCTTGACATTATTTTGTCTATGTAACTAGATATGTTAGTGACTTTTAAGTACCTTTTTACACTGTACACATACACTTACTTTCACGCCTGTCTCCCAATTGGGTAGGCATAGACTAAACGCCAGGTGCACAGGCCCAAACATACCTCTTTCGCTTCCTCTACATTCATCAACCTTGAAGAGAAGAAGGTGCTCCAAGAATCATCTTGAACTATTAATACACACTTCTTACTTTTTATCACCTCAATAAGTAATCAGTTCTTATAAAGGATAAAGACTATTAAAAAGATACTGCAGATAAATCTCTTGGCACGGGCAGCCATCCGTCTTCTAATGAAGAAAAGTGCGCCCCTAGGATGGTTTATCGCCGATCTGGGTAATTAAAACGCTACCCGAAGGAAATGTGCGGTAATAACAATAAATCTTGCAGCTTGTAACCGTGGGAGTAAAGAAGTAGATGGGACACTGCTTTGCTTAGACGGGGTGGCATGGTAAGGTAGATGTCCGAGTGCTCGTCGCTGTAGTAGTACTTGTCACCATACTTTGAATTACGATAAATAAAATAAAATCAACATTACTTTTATCACCACCTCATTTAGCGATGAAAAGTGTGTTGACTTTTCATATTTCATACGCCAACTTTTAAATATAGAACTTATTTTAAATTTAAAGCACCTGACATTTACTCATACAATCTGATTGACTAACATTTTTGATAATTTTGAGAAATTTCGATATGGTCACCATGTTATATTTTCTCTTTTATTTTTTAGTAACCAATTGAAGGTGTAATACGTATTTGTAAGTAGCACTAACGTACTAGTGACGGACGTAAATTGTTAATAAATAGGTACTTAAACTCATGCAAACTTGTACCTAGCTTCCAACAACAGGTACATTAGTTGAAAAAAAAACCAGCAACGAGTAGTTTTTTTTATTACTTACTTCAAACGATATTTAAACTTACGAGTATGAACAATAGGGCAGTTAGATCTCATATTATATTTATAAGTACAGTGGACTATTCTTGCCAGCTAGGAATATAGTTGCATGACACTGTTTGATTTAAACAAATTCATCAACAAGTGTTATTAAAAACATGTTTTGGAAATCTGACTACCTTTGAAGCATCAGGACCGAGGATCTTTTATAGCCATAACACTCCTTGGGTGAATAATAGCCCAACGATACTCTACCTTTTGAAATATGTGAGGGGCGTTCAGCCTAAAGGAGGTCACAAATCTAAATGTATTGGTCATACACACTCTTAAAAACAAAAGTTGTCTCTCCTGTGGTCAATAGTTAAAAACTTGTGTGCATATAAGTTATGTTTTTATATGATAGGTCTAAAGTAGTCCTGACGGCGTTCTGGCGGGAATGGGCTTAGCCAGAAAATTAGGTCTTAAAAACGTTCACTTTCGGTGTGTCCACAGGAAAGACGGTAACTTAAATCCATGTATGACCCATTCTTCTTTCTTATAAGAATGTTTTCCTTTTTATGTTGTCGAGAAAACCAAAGTAAATCACTTCTTCTATAATAATGAGAGAAGATACAAACTTATGCCATGCTGCGATTACTTGTCAATGTATAGATAAAGAGACATTTACTTTCACGTAAATGGCTACAGCCACAACGGAATGACATAATGATGCAACAACATTACCGTGTTCAGATTCTAAGAGTGATTCAATACTATATAATATAATTGGCTTGCTAATCTGCTAACAATAAGGTTTGCCGACTATACTTAAAAACTCGTAATCATGTATGTTTTTCATTGCAGTAAAATGGTGAAATTAATACAATTGGAAATTGGTTTGTGTTTGACCTCTGTTTCGCCTGATGTTAAGTGACGTTAAAGGTGATACACGTTTACCCAGACTAAAGCCTATTTATTCACTCTTGCCTTGAAAACACCAAAGTTATACGATTGCGGGGATACAATTTTTCACATCATACTTTCTGCACATTTTTCTACTCTTCAAGTCGTAACTCGATCGCGTCAAGACACGACCTGTGTAATTGCGCCATTCGACTATCGTCTCGTGGGTAAACGTATGCACATATACCAAGTATTACGTGAGTCTGTCCATATTTAATGATGACCAATTAATCAAGGTGCCTGTAGACGTGGACATAGCTAATTCTATCGTTGATACTTTACGTAAAGGGGTTTCGTTACTGAGCGAAAATAATAAAATTATACTCACAAATGTGCTAAGTGATGTCGTGTCGTGTTAATTGGATCAGTGAGTTTGTTTTCGTTGTGTTAAGGTAGGAAAAGAGGTAGTCACTGAATAAATCATGAGGTTTGACGTAACGTGTATGTGTATAATGTTCAATAGGTTAAAGGTTTTTTTTGTTACAAAATAAAGTTATGCATGGTAAGGCCCGCGTCAAAAGTCATTTATTGCTATTATCTCGGGAATATTCAGTGGTTAAGTCGTTAAAACGTAACAGACCGACATACATACTTATGTACTTTGCAATTTTAATTTTAAACATAATATAATGTGTGGATATATTTGTGTTTCAATTTTTTAGCATACATTTTATTGATGACCTAACTATGTATTTAGATAGTGAATGGTAATGGCAATTGAAGTCAAATACACACTTCGAAGTATAAGTTTGAACCTTAACCCTTTACATTAATTTAAGCAATCCCAATTGTGCAAATTAGAAATGTTACATTCTGGTGCTTCTTTGAAGGATACTTTACCAGTAGGAACTGGAAATATTGTTATGCGAGTCTTTGCAACGATTTTTCATATATATCTACTTACTATCTCACAGAGACTGACCTAGTCCCAACCTAACGATACTAGTATTTTATGTAATATGACTATTATATAATATACGAGTGTGTGTTTATAAAACGAACCAACAGGCGAGTTCCATAATAAGATTACACGAGTGTTTTAATGCCCAATTATTAACACTTACATCCATCGCTTTATCTACATACATATTAGAAACAACAAAACAAGCTAAACTATTTTTGCGACAAGACAAATATAATTTAAAAAATGGCGGCAAATGTAGTTTGTTTCTTTTATTCAGAGACATACAAGAGTCGGTCTCTGTCAAAATTGTATGCAATTGTCATTTAATTTCGAATAAAAAGTTATCTCGAGTGATATTAGAATTGAAGTCAAATAAAATTGCTTTGATTTTCAAAGATGTTCGAAATTTGTATGTAATAATGTTATGGAATTTGATGTTATTGTTAAGCAATAGTAACATTTTCACAGATAAGAAATTTGCTGTAACAAAACAGTTTATCTTTATGTTAGTCGTAATTTGCGGTTTTTGAAAGCATCATACAGGGTTGAACCCAGGACTGCTTCATAGAGGCAATACCAACAAGGCTAACAGCGCCGTCATATCAGGTAAATATCACGCTTTACTATATACATACAATTACCACAAAAAAATCCAAATTCACTCGATAATCCTGTCAACGCCTACGTTATTGCCCGTGAGATAACAGAAAGTTATGGCACGCGCATATCTACGCGCATCCCGTGATAAATGCGCCTTTGGCTGCGCTTGCGCACTGTGATCAGTGATTGCGCCGATGATTTATTGAGTTATACTGTTTTGTTTATGTTCAAAATCGGTATTTACTTTGAAATTATTATCGATCATTAATGATTGTAAAAGATATTGATTGTTCTTAGAGATGATTAGTGATTACGAAATGTTTTCGGTACATGAGTACCTATTTAATTTCCAATTAAATATGTTTTTCTGTAGCTCTGCTTACCCCACTCTGAGAGTGAAGGCGTGATGTTATGTATTTATGTAATAATATTTTTACCTCGTAAGAAAACAGAGAGGTTATTTTTGAATAAAACGTGTGTATTTAACGATTCGGACGCGGTTTTTCAAATTAAATACAACAATTTACTAATAGTTTTAAATATATATGTGTATCTTAGAAATCATTAAGTAAGCAACAACACCTACAAGGTCTAACTAACAATGGATCTAAATCTAAGTAAAAACAATATTGTCGATGCCGACTCGAATATCTAAAAACAAAAAGAACGAATAAACCCGCGCGCTATCACTAGTACTTTAACGTATAAGGTTGCAAGGTGTCGATTCATTAACCACTCTTTGTTGATCATATCTAAAGCCTAACATTTAAGCTTCCAACCATATTGGTTTCTCCATAAAGCTTAGATTCAAGCAGCAAGATTTTCTGAAATTTGTATCCCTCGGGAACAAATGCTCTTACTAATGGGCTCTGGTGCAGTTTAGGGTTCCGTATCAGGCATCTAAAAACGCCGTGTAACTTATGCTGGTTTACGATCCATTTGGTAATACCCGGGGTCGCGGGTTTGATTCCGTTGGCGGATATGCGTTGTTTATGAGGTGTGGCGCGAAATTTTATGGTATGTGGAAAGAAGATAGGTGCCATGACGACAATTTATGAGACAAGATAGCCAAAAAAATACGTATGTACTCATTTTAGCTTTTTAACAAATGATTGTTTTACATTGTTGAAACAATATCGCGAATTGATTAATTACGGTAACGATTGCACTTTCCGTCTAGTTAACTAAGAGCTATTATAATGAAGCAAAACCAAATTATGATTTCACTTAGTCCATTTGAATAGCCGATACTAACTTTTGAAAAACGTATCAAATTACTTTACAATTTTAAGGGATCTTTTAATTACTAAAATATCTACAGTCAAAAGCATTAAAACATTTTTTTTCTGTCTTTTGTTAATGCTATAAAACAAAGATGCATTTTTTTAAATAATATGAGTTGAATTAAAAATCGTTCTTTAACACGTAGTAAGGAGGAAAATCAAATTTAAAAAACTTAAAGAACACAAAAAGTTATTAGCCACCAAAAATCAGCACAAAATACGCTATATTGTAATACCTGTGATGTAACATCACAGTAATCATTTAAGCATGCAAGCCCGAGTTAACAAAGATGTCATTCACCTCGACAGTGCCATTTATTCACAAAAGTACCCACTAAACTAGGTACATAAATTATTTTGACTGCTCTACCAAGACTAGGGAACTCCTCGCGAATTTATCACGTATGTCAAGATGTCAAGGCATAGGAAACGAGCGGGTGATGATTAAGATGGTGACATTATGTTGTTCTCGATATAACTTTTTTTAGCTTTTGTAACTTTTATAAATGAATAACAGGCAACAGTTTTACACAAATTGACCTAGTCTTAAACTATTTCAGTTCTAGGCTTTCATGATCACAAAAAAAAACTTTCTTATTCGCATTTTTGTGTCAATATCATAGACAGTCTCAAGCTTTTAATTAGGGTATGTATGTGTGTGCCACTTATAAGACATGCTAGGATTAAAGCAAAAAAAATTAATTGATTTTTCCATATTTACGCCAAACATGCAAACAAAACCCTGCTGAATACTAACTATTTGAATATTAAACCTAAAAATAATTTGCTCTGTTTTCAAGTTTCATTGAAAAATGCTTATGACCTCCTGAGTCTCCAGATTTTTGCTTCAGGATATAGGTATAATATAAACATAAAAAGAACTCTATAGTCCATTCGATAAGGTCGCAATTACAATGTGGTCGTAGGACCCTGTGCAGAATCCGTCTAGATCGCTACCACCATCTTATCCATTAACCTACCGCCAAGCAGCAGTGTCCACATTGTTGTGTTACGGTGTGGGAATAGACGAGCGGTGAAATTTCTAGCATAGATGCATTCCATTTTAGCCCTCAGGGTTGGCAACCCATTTGAGGTCTTAAAATTGCAGTCTTCAGATTATAGTCTTGAGTATTCAAATATCTATGGATCTCAGATTTCACTTACCATCAGGTGGCCTGAGTGTTTGTGTGCTTTCTCATTAACTTAAAATAATCAGGTCTCGGGTCTTACGAGCCTGAAACTCTGAGTCTTCTAACTTGCACCGCATCTCCTTGGAAAAATAGTAGCGAGTGCCGACAGCCATTTTGTATGAAGCAAGGGGGTGGTTTAAAATATTATGCATCGTAAGGAAACGTATTTTTTACGCTGCAAGTATATTCAGATAAGCGTGAAGTTTAACTGATCCTGACTGTTTTGTAAACATGAGGGTGGAAGGAGTTAGATAGATGGTGGTGTGTTCTTGGGAGTAATATTTTATGGAAAAGTAATACAAAGGTAGCTGAATAGGGTTCGTAGTTTTAAGTATATAATCAAGGAAGATCTGTGATCAACAGTGATCGGAATAGGTAGTGCAATTTCGCGAGACTCGGTGCGTAAGTTTAGTATGGATATAGCTTGTAACCCCGGGATTACATTTGCAAAGTGTTTAATTCAAAAATCTTATTAAAATATGATTTTAACGATTATTTTGGTAGCATAGAATATCGCATTGACGAAATATGTAGACACTTGCAATGACAAAAAGTAAAAAAGTGTTTACAATAACATTATTTTTTTAGATTTTTGGCATGTTCAAGTTCGCCAATTTCTTTGCAGGTAGAATTGACATCATCTTGGTTTTTTTGATTGCTTTATGTTTCGTTTTTTTTGCTTATATGTATATACATATTATGTATGTATTTATTTATTAGTGTATTTCATGTATTTATATTTATGTAGCATATTGATATTATGTAAGTGTATATGTTTATATAAGTATATAGTATATAGTTAAGTCAGAATCTATGTTGCACCGCCACTACAATCTCTGCTTTTCCTAAAGGTTAACTGGTAGAGAATGCCTTACGGCATTAAGTTCGCCTTTTGCATATTAAGTGTATTCTTTTTTGTGCAATAAAGATTAAATAAATAAATAAATAAATAAATAAATGTTCCCATTTAACTTCAATTAAGGTCATGTCAAGAAAATATTCTGTGAAATAATACGAGTCCCGGAATCTGGGTCTTATCCATATTGAGTATAATGTTTAAGGTCATTCACCCGAAATTGCATTACCTATTCCGATCGATGTCTTTTCAATCTTTTATCTTTCTTTCATCAAATTTTAACGTAATAGGCGTGTAGTCGATCATCGCAAAGGTCATTTCGTATATAATATGATATATAGTGCTGACATTTAAGATTTTGCTACCAATGCCTGTATCATGTTATTCAATTTATAATTCTGAGTCCGATTTGTATATGACCTAAAATGGTTTTTAATACCTTATTGGGTTTTTTTTTAATAGTTAAATCCTTCTCAGCACCCACTTTAAATTGTTTCTATTTCGGCCATTGGTTGATATACAGAGAATGCTTTATGGCATTAAGTCCACCATTGGATAAATAATAATTATTCTTGCCCAAAAGTAAGATACTACGATTATAGGATTTAAAATAATCATACGCCGAATTTGTTAAATTAGACCATTGAAAAGTTTTAGTTAATTTCTAAATCCGCTAAGAGTACTCATAAAAGTCGCAAAGTCTCACAACTGACACAAGTCAGTGCCCACGCCCAACACTGGGCAAGTCCCGCCAACAAGTGAGCCTGTCACCGGCACGTAAGGCGGCGCCATAAATCTGCGCGCGCGCGGAATCACTCGCCAGAGATAAGGTGAGCTGCACAAGGGGTTATGCTGCCTGTGCTACGAATTGGAGAATATGATTAAAAATAATTTTCTAAATAAGATATAGTTTGTATGAATCGCGTTTTTGCTGCCGACTGTACTAACATCAATAAAAAATAATAAACGAGTCGTTGTAAGAGTCAATTTAGTCTTAACTGGACAATGTGCCAATATTTTTTTAGTAATAGCATGTTTATTGCACTAAAATGAGTTCAACATTCTATGCCAGTTGACGAAATAACCCTTTCGCTTCAATTATTTTAATATAGTTTGATGGTACCATAGTTATCGTATTAGAATCAAAATTAAATGAGCATTAAAACTTAGACATCATCTAGTATTGTTAGACGATGGGCTTGCAACCTGTCACTAATACACTAGTACATAAATATCTCAGCCTACTTGTGCAAAATGTAGTTCCAGAATTATTAACATGTCTTTTTAGAGTTTGGTATTTCTGTAGCTCTGCCTACCCCACTCTGGGAATGAAGGCGTGATGTTATGTATGTATGAATGTAAAAATTAGAAGTATTTTTTTACGTTGCATTGCGAAAGAGGCAATTGTATTATTACAGTACTATTAATGTCATCCATATAAACCATTAAAAATAATTTACAGTTTGATCTGACTTTTTTTCCTATATCACATAATTATCTGTCGCTATTGAACAAATCATAAAATCTTACTATTATTTGTTATACGTTTGTTTAAAAAACCGTAGCAAAACTTCATGCCTACAAAATCATTCATCTTTCCTTGAACCCCAGAGCACATATCTCTGAGTTATTTCCCTCAGATGAAATATGTGGCAATTTCTTTGAATAATACATGGGCCATATTTCAGCTGCTACGGCGTAGACGGGCTACGGTGCTACGGGTGTAGGCCGCGTAGCGATTCAGGGAAAAATATTGGTTAAGGAAGCACTTGCGATGTTTCAGCTTGTTTTATGTCTCTTTATGCTGGAAAAATAGTTGCATAGTTATAGCTTATTTATGTGGTAGCAAGTGTAAAGGGATTTGTAACATAGAGACGACAGTTGTTATAGACTCGACAATCGTATTACTATTTGAACGATGTGGTTTGCCTAGTTGGTAGTGACCCCGCGTCAAAGCTAGCAGTCCCGGGTTTGAACAGGCTTTAAAACCTTGTATTATGGTGACCTTGTATTTTCAGCGGACACGTGGATGGTTACATTAATTCGTGTTCACTCACGTGTCAACGCCACGTGAAAATCTATAAAGCTTTTTCCATTTCCATGTCTAAAGAGTTTGTATTTTTTTTACTTTTTAATGCTTCTTTGAAAACATTTTTAATTAAGAAACAAGTCGGGGAAAGAAGCCAAATCTGCAACAAAAGTAAGCAATTTCCTAACGCGGTGGTTGCCTATTCGTCATTTTGTCGTTCATTTTTAAAATAATATTGCAGGATAAAATAATTAGTAGTCTTTTTTGTGATTTAAACTTGTAGCAAGAATTGGCAAAGTTGAGGAGAGTAAAGGTTTTCATGTCTTAAAGGAGAATAATAAAAAAAATGTGGCCAGGCCAGACAAGTGACATTTCCGAAACGTTAACGGCTGCACAAATTAACTTATTTGTATTAGATACGTCAATCGTGTACAAATTGGTTGATTTTTACCGGTGTGTGTTTGCATAAGTCTTTCCATACATTTTGACCATTCTACAGCCGTTAGCTTTCGAAGAATGACACTTGAAAAGGCCCTCTGGCATTTTTTTTTAATATGTTTTAAAACTTACATACACATACATGACGTCACGCCTTCATTCCCAGAGTGCGGTAGGCAGAGCTTTAGAAATACCATTAACTCTAACAAAGACTTGTTGATAATTCTGTAACCATATTTTGCACAAACAGGCTAAGATGTTTACCAGTGTATTAGTGACAGTTTACAAGCCCATCGCCTAACAGTACTACAAACCCTTATTCCTTTAGTCGCCTCTTAAGATATCCACGGGAAGACATGGAGTGGCACTATTCTAACCCGGCATCCACACGGCAACTTATCAATATCTAATTTATTAACTATGGTTACCTTTATTATCTTGATATTATTACATTCTAAAAAATGGTTTTGAAAGCCAGATTGATTGAAACAAAGTTTAATAGAGGCCCTTGGGCCCTAGCCAAGATGTAAACGCTCCTAACGTTTTTCTTTACTATCGCTCAAAATGTATGGGATGACATTCTCGTGCGTTTCGATAAACCACGTGGTCGACTGTCATCCCACACATCATTAGGAGCGTTTGCATCTTGGCTAGGGCCCGTGTTCTTTGGCAGTAGCTTAAGTCCCTTTTTTATGTTAAGGAGAAGGCACCCGAGCTCTCAGGCCACCTGATGGTAAGTGGAATCTGAGACCCATAGATATTTGAATTCTAAAAACTATAATCCTAAGACCTCAAATGCGTTGCCAACCCTGAAGACTAAGATGGAATGCCTCTATGCTTGTAATTTAAATAAATAAAACTCCTATTTTGAATAAATAATTATTATGATAGTGATTTCTTGACAGGCTTCATAAGACCTAAATTGTGATATTCTTTCTTCTTTCCTTTCATTAGCCAATCTGTGAAGTTATCAAGTTTTTAGACGCATCTGTTGGTCAAACGTTTGTTAACAAATAACGCAATAAATGATATGACTATGGCTATGACTATCAAAGTTAACATTCACCCTTGAAAAGGTGCACTGTTAACACGGAAAAGCAGTATTTCACTATCAAGTATACCAAAACCATTCCTATAATCCACAAGGATGGTGGAGATGCCAAACCCATGAGATCTTTGTGAGCTTTAGATCAGGGCCCTGGGGGGTTATTATGACAAAGTTATGCCGTTCATTTTTATATCACAGGACAATGTCACACAAATTGACCTAGTCCCAAACTAAGCTTGTACAATGGGTAGTAGACAACGACAAACATACTTATATAGAGAAATATATACTTAACTACGTACAAAACATCCAAGACTCAGGAATAAATACTCGTGCTCGTCACACAAATATCTGCTCTTACCGGGATTTGAACCCAGGACCCCTAGCTTCGAAGGCAGGGCCACTACCAATTAGGCTAATGCGAGCGTAAAGGTTATGGCAGTTATTCGCTGGGTGAGTGCAAAAGTGGCATAAGTCAAAATATCAAAATGTCTAGAAAAGGACTGCCAAAGTTATAAAACTTGGCTGCAGGCAACAATAATGTAAAAAATAACCTAATTAAATAAGTATTATCATACTCTTGTTTTTTTTTTATATTCCTGATGGTATTATACTTCAAATGAATTATATCTATATTTTATATACTTTTGGTATTTTAAATTATAAACGCATAAATATAGGTATTTAAAGTTGTGCCCCTATTGCACAAAAGGATATTTACGATTTTTGAGTTAACTCTTATTATTTCGTTGAACATCATAGTGAAGCTTAGTTTTAAAATAAGAAAAACATACACGATGTTAATCAGGTTTTTACAAAATAAATACTCTTTCAAATTGTTGATAGTTTATTGTTACTAATAAGTATGTTTACTAGACTTCTATAAAAATAACAACATTTTTTTAAGTACAACCTTAAGAGATTTAAGTAGTTATTTTAGTCTCTAAAAACAGTCTCATTAATTAGTCTCACATTATGTCTGTTTGAGAAAAAAAAATTAACCTCAAGCCTCAATACTTCTCAAGACAATATTATATCTATATTGATGCGGTCACTATTCGGTTTATAACTTGGTACAGGTGTTGCTGGTCTGTGTTCTTGCTCAAGATTATCTATAGATTTCAATTGGCTTTCGTATAATTCGAATTCACTAATAGTCGGTGGTGATTCACGAAGAGCCTTAGCTGCTTCTAGCATTGCACGTCCACGTCCTTTAAACAGTTGTTTCATCTGATTGTAATCTAAATCAGAAAAACTTCTGTTTTCGAATGTGTTTGATGTTCTTGATGAAGTAGGTAATTCTTCAGAGTTAGGTTTCGGTTTTATTGATCTGAAAAAAAAACAAAGTAAAATAAACATCAAATAAATAGTATTAACTAGTGACCTGCCCTCGCTTCGCTCCGGGTACTAATACTATTCTAGCCTATGTTAATCTGGAATAATATAGCATTCGAATTGTGAAAGAATTTTGGCCTAGTTGTTTTTGAGTTTATTCGTTACATACATACACACATAACTGTTATCGAAAGTACGTTACCCAATGAGTAAAATGACATCAATAACTATTTAGAAATCAAACAAGAAGTATCCAAAATTTTGGGATTAAACAGGAAACTAAAACCTTTCTACTAATCTCATAATAAATGAATGGGAGTGTTTAATATCAAAATCTCTCGTTTGATTTTTAAAAAGTTATTGATGTCATTTTGCTCATTAAATAACGCACTTTCGATATCAGTTTTTTTATATCTGTTATAGTTACGGAATAATCGCCTAGGGCCTATTGTATAATTAAATACAAGCTAATAGTATTAGGATTTTGTCTCATTTTGTAGTTTTATTTACGAGACAAAACACTAATAGATACTATTCACTTGTACAGTCACCGGCAATAATATATTATCCAACATTGGCTGCAAAAATATCTGACATGTCTTTATTACTAGAGGTACAGTCAGCAGCAAAAGTAGCTAAGTGGGTCGCTTGTTAAAAATGAACTACACACGACTTTATTAATAAGAAATTAAGAACGTGCGTTGGTCATTTTGAACACGCGGCCCGCTTAGCTACTTCTGCTACTGACTGTATAAGAGCATGTCAGATATTTTTGCGGCCAATGTTGGGTAATATATTTTTGCTGGTGACTGTACTTTATTATCCAATAGGCCCCTAGTCACACTTAACGATTACATCCTGTGTAATATAATAATAGTATAGATATAGACAAACCAATTATTTTTGGTTTAGAACTTGTCCTAAGTAGCTAAACTATAGGTAGGTATTTCCTCTAACTAATATTTAGTAAATAAATAAATCAAATAAAGGATTGATTGCTATATTAGGTATAAGATTCTGTCCACTTAGCTAGATCATATTTTAAGAATACGGCTTTAGTCAAGGACAAAGCCAATTTATATTAATAGTGTAGTGTAGGTACTTACCGCTCTGGTATATCCGAATAAAGTAATTTTCTTTTCGTTTTTCTTGAGTACACGTTGAACTATTGCACATAACGCATCTTTAGAAATATAGTGACCTAATCCACATATTTTGAATTTCGACTTAGGTCTCTATAGTACTAAATTTATGACTCAAAATCGAAAGTTCAAAATGTTTGAATTAGCTCAGTATAATTCTAAAAGTGCGATTAATTATTGTATATAAAGAGGTCACAAAAAACGTTTACGTAATAAATACAATATCGGCACAACTCAAAAGTGTCACTATTGCATAAACACGGGCGTGCCTTTGTCGCGAGTCCTGGCGGCACACTAAAAAAGAGCCAGTGTTGCAGAAAAGGACAGGCTATTTTGTTACTCGGCAGTAGTGGCACGAGAACCATCTATGGGAAGATTGCCTAAACTTTTGAGTTAAGCCTATATTGTATGGTATAAAATAAGCTTTGTAGAACACGTTTTTGAAGTAAGGTAAAAAATCAAATATTTTGAATTGTGCCACTATTGCACCCACCCAGCATAACTCTGTTCTTTACGAACGCCATAAAATTAACTGCATAGCTATATGTCATAATAACCCCTCTTATTGTATTTTTACACACAGAAACACAATACACATACACTCACGCACATATTCACACCAACACACACACGTACAATTTGCCTTTCTTTTTTTTTTTTTCTTTGCTATTCGCTATTATTGCATAGTCGAATATTTATAGTTCTAAAACTACTAATTTTTGTATGCATTATTTTAGTTTTTTCTTTTTGCATAATATACTTCTTAGGTTACAGACCGCAATTCCCTCGGTAGTTCTTTTAATGGTTTTCGGCTGCCACGACACAGGCCTAGCCTAGTGTGGGGTCAAAGATAATTTTGATTATGTAATGTACTTTTTGTTAAATATTTTTTTACTTTTTTACTATACTTTTGTATTTTTACGACAAGGAGAAGGCAAACGAGCACACAGGCCACCTGATGGTAAGTGGGACCTGAGAAATATAGACTATCGCATACTTAAGACTGAATTCTTAAAACCGCACATGCGTTGCCAATCCAGAGTAAGATGGGATGCCTCTACTTTAGTTATTTCACTGGTTGTCTTATCCCAATACCAGAAGTACACAATGCGAGCACTGCTGTTTGGCGGTAGGCTAAAGGATAAGATTAAAAGATTGGATTGATCCTGGTTCTCAATTTCGCTAACAACACCGTTATCTAGTTTTTTTTTTTTATGTTAAGGAGAAGGCACACGAGCACTCCTGCCACCTGATGGTAAGTGGAATCTGAGACCCATAGACATTTGAATTCTCAACACTATAATCCCAAGACCTCAAATGCGTTGCCAACCCTGAGGACTAAGATGGAATGCCTCTATGCTAGTGATTTCGCCAGTATACAGGAGTGTCAAGCTCAGTTCAAGCACAAACTAAGTTTTACCTACCGCATGACGAAAGCTGCACATTGTGTAAAATTACAGAGAAACACATTTGACACATTTCAAAATTAATTTACAACTAGCCAGGTAACTTTTATGTAAGCGGTGAAAAAACCATCACCTGCCGGGTACCATCCGACACCACGCGGACCATCGACAAAGAGACGCCTATTTATCACACGAGACTTGGCCTTTTAAGCCAGATAATGTATGGGGGCATTAGAACATAATAGGCTATGCAGTGGATCGTTTGTCATGTTTTTGCGTAACCAAGGTCGCTAAAACAGCTGTGCTCACACATATTGTTCTAGACATACGGTTGTCATTTGTTTAATATGGTGATAGTTTAACTTGGCTGTAAGCGTGCACGCTGATTTCTACCAAGACACATTTGCGTTTATTCAACCCGTGTGTCGTTGTGATAGGTTCCAAAGTGGCGTGTTTCGCTGCACGGTTATGATGTTAATAGCATAAAGTACGTAGGTTTTGTGAATGTATGCCGATAAATTCTGTTAAATCGTTTTAAGTATTGTCGTTCGGTTTGTAAAGAACTAACAAGGCGGATGAAAAAGTTACGTATCATTAGCTGGATATTATTGTGCTGACGATAAATCAGAATTATTCGACGATAAATTTGCACGGATACGGTTTTTTTATTGAATTGTTGATCGTATTTATGTTGCTTTGGATTAATCCCTTGAAATACGAGGGTGAAATAATTTGTTGAGTGGTGGTTTATTTCAAAATAATTTAATTCAAATAAGTACAAATAAACAATGAAGTAGATTTACTGCTTTATCCAACGAACGCACTGTCACTTTTATAGTCATCCATATCTCGAGTACCTACTTACAAACGTCCATGCTAGTTGCACAAGATTTTTTCTAGAAGGATCCAACAAACGATCCTTTAAAAAGGCTAAATAATCGTTCTAGATCTTGTTGGTGCTTTTGTTTATTAGCGAATTTTATTGGACTAAAAGATTTTTAGCTTCAAAAAGTAATACACTAATAAATATCGACATTATGAACCACATAAATAATTCATAATTTTTATTCAGTAAGGTTTATAAGTAAGGGTTATACATTTTTATTCGGATTAAAAACAAAATTACATTTTTTTTTATAACTAATCTTAGAAATAATATTGTAAATAATAACAAAATGAAAAATGGCGTAGGGAATTGATGACCTCATCGCCCACTGGTACTTCCAGTGCAGTCAGTCACCTCAGGGCAGCTAGTGGCGAGCTGTTGGTGAGTAGCGACACCACGGACCTGAGTGCTCCCGAGGGAAGGTTCTGTTCCTCACCTGACGCTTGCCTTCACCAGCCGGCTGGAGTGTATGATGACGAGGAACAGACCCTCACCTCTGGCTTGCCTTGATTGGCCGGTCAGAGGTCGGAGTCGCTAGAGCTTTATCCTCGAAGGGTGGATGTGTTGCATAAGTGGCGAGTGGGCACCTTATGGTCGTTTAAAGTCCAGAAGCACCTCTCCATCCTTAGCCCCTCTGGAACTGTTGCCTCTCTGCTGCTATTTATTTGCGGCTATTTTGGGAGGTCCATTCCATTGAGTTGGCGAGTCACCGTCTGCCATTTCAACCAAAATAATTAGCATTGGCCAGGCAGACGCCATAGTTTCATCAATAGCCTATTTAGTTCACCAATCTATATCATTTCATTAATATAAACTGTTTTTAATTTTCTCATCCTTTTTAAATAGTCTTACACTAACCGGAGGTTGTCAGCGGGAGCTTACTTCTATAATGTGAACTCGGGGACAATCGCCGGGTGGTGTCCCACCACTTTACTAAATTAAAGTTATCTAAAGGGCCTCTGCGTGTTGGCTTTGGCTCCATGTACGCCTTCCAAAGGCCCGGGACTCCCATAGTCCCGTGTTTGGTAAAGACACAAAATGAAAAATAAAAAACGATCATTAAGCTAAATTAATAAATAATGTTAATAATTATAGGTCAATGTCATCGAGATATTGATTGACGGAATAATAGTAAGCCTTCTGAGCCAGCCACCATTTAAGTTTATGTTCAAAACAAGGAGTAGACCTGCATCCCCTAATTTCGGCCGGGATTTTAAAGATATGTGTCATTTTTTAAATATTTGGGGTTTAATACTAATTTTAGCCATTTCAGTAACTCTGAAGACTAAGAAGGAATGCCTCTATGCTAGTTTTACATACTAGTCCATATTTGATTACATCTAGATCCAAAAAAAGTCTATCTATAGGCCGAATTTTTACCATGGGTAGACCTGTACATATCTCGTATAACCTGTAAGTACCTGATTATTTGGCTACTAACGATACGTCGAAGTAAACTTCAAGCTATAGAAAACTGAGACACGTTTTGAGATTGACATCTCACCGAGGATTAATCTATTAATACGTCCCTGAGACTACAAGCGCGTTGCCATTCTTGCGGGCTAAGAAAGAATGCCTTCATGAAACTCATGCGTGGTTCTTGACCATGGGTATTTTTCTACCGCATTTAACTTCTGTCGCTAGTAATTTGGCTATCTATACATGTTCTTAAACCTGACCTAATCTCGTATACTGTGAGCATCTTCGTAAAAGTACATTACATTTAAGTAGCACGTAACGACGAGATCCATCAAAAACTCGGCCAATAAACACGCCGGCATTAGCGTTGTCTCCGGGGCTCTTAAAACGGGCATAACTCGTGGAACTCGTAAAAGGCACCATAAGTTTGAGTTACGGCGAGTCCCACTCGTAATGAATATGGCTGGCGTAAGCCGTATATTTCAATTTGGGATGTGTCTGGGTGTAATTGTGTTTTTGAATATTTTCGAGGTTTTTAGGACGCTGTTTGCTTATAATTTGTGGGTGTTATTTATTCGTTTGAGTATACGGATTTGGTTTTATGTTAACGCCTTGTTCTATTTGAGGTTATTTTTTGATTACACTTGATTATCTAAACTGTCTCGAATCGTTTTGAGTTTCTTTGATTCTTCATCCTTTAATGGTCTGTTTGGCCATTTAGTTAAATGGAAGAGAATGCCTCAAGGCGTTTATATGGGTCTAGCTTATATATTGGGTAATAGTCTATTTTTTTCTAGATTTTTCACTCGTTACTTATTTAAAATGTTGGATAAACCATTGGGTTGAGCTTTATAACTTCCAAGAACCAAAATGGAACGCCAACGAAAATCAAGAACGGTGCGTGAAGCCGTTGAAACTTCGCAAATTGCCACGCCATACTGGTCACGTAGAATCAAGGTCGTCAGTAAGTAAAACCAGTAAAGTGTTTTGGATGAATGTGTCAGTATATACCTATATTAATAATTTGAATGATGAAAACCCCAAATTATGGAGAACCTACTTTCTGAGCTGATTTTAAACGGCCCACTACCATAAAAACAGCTTTCCATCCATCCGTTAGGGAGCTAATGATGCCACAGATGCACTAAATTATACATATTAAACTTATAACACCCCTTTTTTGCGTTGGGGATTAAAATAGACCAAGTCTTCTCTGCTTTAGCTTTAATCTTTTCACCTCATTATCGTGACTACAACGCTAAAATATTATCTACATAAGCAGGTCGTGAACTTAATTCCTAAATTTTGCTTACCAACATACGAATTAATTTGTTTAATTTAGTTAACTATACACCGAGACACCCTTTAATTTTAGAAAATTAAGATTTATGTGTAAACCGTTTATATTCTTTTAATAAATTGTTTCTTTTTCTTATTTTTGTTTTCTGTGAACATTTTTGTTTCTTACATACAATATAGTCATTTTTTACAAGCATAAAATAAAACTGTACAATAATTATCATTATCATTATGGTTCTATCATATAAAATAGTAATTTTCCCAAATAACAAAACTACACGTATCATAACACACATCTCAGATTAGCTACGATACGCGCACCCTCCAGAACTAACTACTTATCATAAAATGACACAGCAATTTCACCCCAAACAATTTGACGTTATAAATCCATCCAGAACCCCCACTCCGGACAAAAGAATCGCACATCGCCACCGCACAAAAAAGCCACCAACAATTTATGAGCTTGTGACTTTGACAATATTGAGCGATCGATATCGTTCGCCAGTGACAATAGGATGTGTCAAGAAGGACCCATGACACAACAGCTGTTGGACAATATGAAGCTCCGGGTGGCTTAATGTCACGGTGTTAACCGAAGGTGATTTATGATGTCGTGATGATTTTTTAAATTGTCAAGCTTGTGAAATAGGCGATGTTGAAGATAAATGTAAGACTGATAAAATGTGATTTGACTGTTATAACATTGATGAGAGATAACAAAATCAATTGAAGATCTAATCTTTTAAAAATGCATAATTTAAAATATAATATTACCTGATTGTTGATGGTACATTTTAAATTTGATGATTTTTGCCCATTTAAATCAAAAACCATACCACTTAAAGTGAAATTCAGTCAAAATGGTTACCAACAAAATTAGAGTAGAGGAAACGTTTAAAACCACAACCAATTCTTTCTTTATGGTGTGGAGAAGGACAACAAGGACACGGGCAACCAATAGTAAGTACGATCTGTGACCCAAATACATTAGTATTCTTAATATTACAATCTCAACACTTCAATCCTAAGAAAGTAAATGCGTAGGCAACCCTAAGGTTTTTTTTTTAAAGCAATTAATTATTTAATTGAAATAATTTCTGCAACCACTTTTTTATTTAAAGGCACACGACAAAAACAGAACTTCCTTTTCCAAGTTCTTAGTCACAAAAAAGAAACAATCATTCTGACACTACAAACAACGGACTATTCATCAAAGAAACTGTGTCAATCGGTAGACAGCCGCTTCTAACTCACAAAGCCTGTGATTTACAATACTAGTGATTTACTGGACACAACATCCATGAAGATTGTTACAGCAAACACGGATTTCACGGTTGCAAATCCGAGAAGAGGGCGATTTGGTACGGCCGACGTTTGTGGGGTTCCGAACAATGAAGCGATTGACTATCACAAAAAAAAAAACATTCTGACTGAAAATAGTGATGCTAATGATATAAATGATGACCAATTAACAATAAGAATAGTATATTTTTGGGAAGAAGAAATACTCGTACCTAAAGGTTACATAGTAGATTGTACAAAGCGATAAACATATGTGTTGTTCAAAAACATTATAAAATTTAATGGGTTTTGTTTTGTTATGAATATTGTCAACTATAAAACGGGTTATACCAACGAAGGGAAAGCGATAAACTTGTCATGTGGATAAATTACTGGGCAAAGCCTGTTGTAATGTTATGTGCGTTTCCGTAAACCAATTAATTAAAACACTATTAATACATGTTTCTAGTTAAAGTCTAACGAGAAAAGGAAGTTCAAATTGGATGTGATGGAAACAAGACTGTTTAACAAAGAAGGAAGACCCTCTGCTCGGGAATAGACTACTTTATTGACACGAGTCGAATTAATGGCGATGATGATTATTAAAACATCATGGTTTGGCATGGTTTGAGGTGGATTTTCCATAAATACACTTTATTACTATATTATACTTAAGAGTAACTTTATCCAAATAAAAAAAACTGTAAAATGCGGATACATCTTAAACAAAGTTTGGATCTTGAAACATAATAGAACACAACATAATTATTACATTTAATTTTGACACATCAAACTTGAATCCTTTCGGACAGTGGCTGGTATGCATCGCTGCCGTCTCATATTGAACACTACATGACAAAAAAGTGAGAAAGAAGATAAAGTGATTCAACAGGCAGATTTATTGCTAAATAGCGATGTCTTCCAGACACTTACAAATAAGAGAAGTTAAACAATAAACAAAAAAAATTGGCAGGCAGCGAAAATTTCATTTTTTAATTAGACATTTTTTTTTTAATTGTAACACTAGTATAATTAGTTTTTAATATTAGGAACCTATCTACGCGTGTGGCCATAATAATTAATCTGGCAGCTGACACAATCAATTCCTTTTTCAATCACCATTTCCTCCACGTCAGTTCATCCATATCTCTATGAAACATCGCCACACCATTGTAGAGCTCAATCGTGACAGACAAACAGACATTGTGAGGTCCGAGCTTCCTGCGCATTCACTACGGAATTGTGTAAACACCACTATAACGTAAAGTGTATACCTTACTTGTACAAAAAATTCTCAAGTAACCTTTATCACAAGTGGTTAAGAACTGTATGAGATGTTGATATGGTTGGTTTTTGCTTAAGTGTGTGAGGTGGTTAGGGCCAATTGGACGGTTTTGTGGAAGTGTGTGTGAGTAAATGGATTGGCCGTTTGTCGGTCGTTCGACAAGTGACAGTGGGTGGCCACTCTACGTCGGCAGCTTTATAAAGTCACTATGAAAGCACACAAAGGGCGAATTTTAAATGAACGTTCGACGTCAGTTATTGAATGCGAAACGTGTGATGTATGTTGTATTAGCTCTGGGTGGTAATAGCCCCCATGACGATTTGCGTGACATATAAAAATAAACGTGTATTGTAAATGGAGCATGTAAATAAATATCGTGGATACACCGGCCTGAAATAGGATTTCCTGTATTTGATGCATAAAAACGGGTATGTTATGAATGCAATTAAAAATATCCATAAACCATTCATGTTTTAAACTTCTCAAAAATGAAACCCACGACTAGACAGTGCTTTAATTACGTCAACCGGACAGGTATAATGTTGTTAAGGAAATCTTACATTGTACCAACCGAATTTACAAGACAGAAATTTAAATTTAAAGTATAAATACATCCTAGAGGTCACAACCCTATTTAATGAATGAATAATATATTTGCATTTGAATATTCTAAACGTCTTTAAGTAGTCAAAATAACATAAGTATGGTAACGCGCGGGCATAAAAATGTCAGCGATATAAATTTATGACGTCATTATTGGAGTTCCTTATAAACGTCATGTAGGGTCACTTAGAAATACCAGGGACCACATTATAGGATAGCCACTGCGGATGAATTTAAATATAACGAGGTATTCTACATCCTATTGCGTCAAGTTAGGGTTGATTTTGGGTGTGTTTACTTGGAATGTATAATGCCGACAATAAAAATAAAATATGCTTATCTCATAGCCCATAACGGCGCCTTAAGTAGCTGTGTTTGAACAGAAATGTGTGACAAATAAAAGCGTTGATAGCATATTTTATTTAGACATTACACTTTACCATATATTACTATGTTTATGGGCATTCCCACCGAAAATGTTTCGGTTATTTCTTGGTAAATCCATTAGCGATATAGATATTTGAGAATACATACATACATCACGCCTTCATTCCCAGAGGGGGTAGGCAGAGCTACAGAAATACCAACAACTCTAAAAAGACTTGTTGATAATTCTATCACCACATTTTGCACAATCAGGCCAAGATGTTTACTAGTGTATTAGTGACAGGTTGCAAACCCATCGCCTAACAGTACTACAAGCCTTTAGAATAACCAGGAATAAATTTAAATAATAACCAAAAGTTATTATTAAAGTTAATTCTTATGAGTAAAACGTTACACTTTTAGGGTTCCATACCCAATGGATACCAAAAGGGATTAATACACCAAGTATATAACTAAGACTACGTGGTTTGATAAAGAGTAGTATCGTCCCTTTAATCACCGAAACTCATTACTAGTCATTACATAGATTTTTTTTTTTTTTTTTTTTTTATGTGAAGGAGAAGGCACACGAGCACTCAGGCCACCTGATGGTAAGTGAAATCTGAGACCCATAGACATTTTAATTCTTAAGATTATAATCCTAAGACCTCAAATGCGCTGCCAACCCTGAGGACTAAGATGGAATGCCTCTATGCTAGTAATTTCACCGGTTGTCTTATCCCCACACCGGAACACAACAATGCGAACACTGTTGCTGCTGCTGAATGTTTTACTTCGCCATTTCCACGTCAGGAGTTTAAATTTTTTGGTAGTCACAGGTCTAACCTAGCCTAACCTACGTAAGCCATGCTTGCACCTAAAACAATGAAGTTTCAGCAGACATTAGCTGTCGATGAAATTAAACTTGATGAAACAACACATTCGATAAAATGTAATGAGTGTCTGTGATTCTAGGAGATCCCGTTTTAATAGCAAATTAACAAAGTTTATTTTTGTTCTATCGTATTAACTATTAGCCCGACTATACCGAATCTATTTAAAGAAAGTGATTAGTAAAAAACCATCTAATAGAAAATCTAAAATAAATTGGCGCCAAAAATCACGCAAGGAAACACTAATTTGTCTGAGTTAGTAGAGAAACAGACTGTAACTCAACATTTTTTATGTCCACAGATAAAGAAACGCGCTCCGCAGCTGTCAGACCACTATCTCGGCCCGTATATCAATGTGTATTCTTTTATTTGTCTTACAGTGTATATTTCAAGAAGCGGCGAGTTTATCTTTTATGAGTAGTAGATTGAGGTGTAAACTGTCGAGAGTCGGCTGGCACTTTTATATTTATTTTAACTTTTGACTTCTGTTTGGTGTTCTCGAGAATGAATGATGAACGCGCTTTTACTGTGGAATTTCAATTAAGTGTATATGTAAAAATGTACCATGGAATAGTAATAAAGATCGAATCATACCCGAAAGAAATGTTTAAGTATTCATTTATTTAACTAGCAAAAAAAGAACAACTTGTATTAGTTATAGTTAGTTAAGTAATTAAAGTAAACTTAATTAGCTTTGTTTAAATTTTAGTTTAGATTTATGCTGATTTACATTTCACAAATACATTGACACATTTTTTAATAAACACTTTTTTAGTATTCAAAATCTTATCATTATTATAAATAAGAAACAAAAACATCACAAACAGTGTGGCAAGGCAGCACCATCATCGAAGGGAAATATTATAAGTGGGCTTGTGGTCTGAATTTTTACCATGTACCAATGCACTAATAGTGGCTCTGATTACGGATATAACATTGAGATCTTAACTATCCCATTACTACGCTTGAAGATCTATCCCAACGATCAGCGATAGCTTTACCAAGGTGTTAAACAAACATAAATATTTTGCGGAGACTCCGTCAACTCGTGCTACAAGGGGAGTCAAAGTTGCATGTCGCATTTCACAAGCATATTTTTTTTCACGGAAATGACAGGGCATGAAACATTTTAAAGAGCGTCAATGTCTACAAGCCAGATATTAAATAACGCTTTTATGTAATGCTGCTAATTTGTTAAAGTTTCTACTTATTTTTAGGTAGGTACGAGATTTTTCGTACATTTAGGTACTTAGCATACAAAGGTTCGGCTAAGTTTAAAGCATGGATATTTTTTTAGTTAAGTTTAGTCAAATATAAGACAATAAATAAATTACCAGATTTCTACCCAAAACTTGTATTTAAATTGGTAGTTGCCACTTGAGGATAATAAGTAATAGTAACTGTTACCGCGTCTAAATCTCTGTTTGACCCCTAACGAAAACAAAGAGGTGTACCTTATGTACCTGTGTGCGAGTATGGAGCATTTTTGCTCTCAAACTGATGAACCAATTTTGGTTTATATTTGATGAAATCGGCAATCGTCATTTATGAGTTATTAGCTCTGAAAGAAGGGGTAGCAATCGATAAGTCGGGCGTTTTTAGTTATGCCATATTTTATAGGAGACAATGTCACACAAATTGACCTAGTCTCAAACTAAAGTCTAGGCTTGTACAGTTGAGTACAAAAAATATAACTTTTCGGACCTTATTACAATGCAATAACGCTGAAAAGTGATACATCTCATTGTAGTCGACTGCACAATAGGTGCTAGACAACGAAATAAATACAAACATCCGGGATTCAGCAGCAAATACTCGCTCCTATCACACAAATATTTGCCCATACTGGGAATCGAACACGGGATCGCTAGCTTCGTAGGCAGCGTCACTAACAACTAGGCAAACGCGCCATAACAATAAAATTGTTTTTGCTCTAAATAAATCATTTGACAAAGCAACTATCTTCAAAAACAGCCGTTTCATCAATTACACTTTATCTAATCGAGACTACCACGACATCAATAAATAATTGCTAAGTGAAACATGAACGATAATGTCAATGGAGCAAGCTCCCTTCATTCCAATAACGGCTAACTTCAAGCGACTTTAGAAAGACTAAATCAACAAGCCGCATCGAAAAGCAAACCTTACTATAACCTGTTTAAGTTATAAACCAGTTTATAGTATCCTGGTATACGCCGTTCTTGTTTAGTTAAACACAAGTCGATCTATCATCGGTAAGTGATAGATGGGCGCTGCCCAAATATTTGAATTATTTGATATTGGATCGGGGTCGGGAGTGACTGAAGTCATTTGCCACTGTCTGGAAAGATAATTTATGACGCTGTAATTATGATAACTTCCGTCGGGACCTGTTATACGTTATTGATGTGGCTAGTGGTTCACTCGTCAAGGAGGTCTGATATTTTTCTTAAATAGACGATTTCTTTTGTACAGGGAAAGCAAACAATGTAAATAACATATTCTGAAGGGTCGTGGTTAAAAGGTTAAGGTTTTAGTGACTTGAGCTCCATTAAAACGTAGTTAACGTGCCTTGCTTTGAGAAGTCATGTTAATGATAAATATCTTGAAAAACATGAGATTTACTACGCATTCCGTTTAAATAATTGATATTAGAGCATAGTTGAGGATTTATTGACCCTGACCAAAAATCTAGGGTTTCCAGGTTACAGGCAATTATTTATGTGATGAACGCGAAAATTTCGTTTCTGAATCTTGGACATTCTCTGCGTATAAGTATGTTTGTCGTTGTCCCATTACCCATTACCCATAGTACAAACTGAACTAAGGTTAGGACTGAGTCCATTTGTGTGAGATTGTCCCTCGATATTTTATTTGCATACATAGCATCACGCCTTCATTCCCAAAGGGGGTATCCAGAGCTACAGAAATACCACCAACTCTAAAAATACAAATTTTGTAATTCTGTAACCAAACATTATATGACATGTATTATGTATATGCATGCATTTTTACACTCACATGTATATTTTATTTATTGCATACAAAACTCCTTTATAATCCCCGCATCGCATAAAAACCTAAATGATTATTTAACTAACACAAGCTAGAATAACGAACACCTGCCAACATAACGCCACTATAAAAACGACGCAAGTGACCACACATTTTGAACTGACAAGTGACATTTTGAAGTTAAATAGTAAGTGTAAACAAGGGAACGGTTTGTAAATACGAATCCGTCACTTCAATATTTGCCAAGCGTTTATGTCATGATACTCATGATTATTTAGTTTGATTAATTTTAAAAAGGCGTAAGTTATTATCTGCGAATGTAGTAATATGAACTTTTTATACAGGGCTCATGATTCAATATTGTGGCTTGATCTTGCATACGAGTTTTTTTATAATGCTGCCGGTTTAGCTGTCAAGTTAATAAGTGCGAGTGATGATATCGCATTGCAAAATATTCTTCATTTTGCAATATCGACGTATATGGACAGAGTACTTGCATTTCCTCAACCAAATCGGTGAGCTAAGTTTAGAATCTATTCCTAACTAATATTATATTTGCGTTTTGTTTGTCTGTTTCTTCCAACATCACGTTTTAACGCATTAACCGATTGACGTAAATATTTGTTACAGATATATTCTAAAACTCGGAGACGGACCTTTTGTTCCAAAAATACGACATTTTCCGAGAAAATTGTAAAAATATATCCATGTAGATGTTTTAATATGTTTATTTTTTATAGGTTTTATTAGTTAATTTAATTGATATGCTCTTTACCTAAAACGATGCGTAACCTTTCACTTTTCTGATTCTCTCCAGGGTAAGCTTCTTCACAGTATTGATTTTGGTTTTCTTTTTATACAATAAAGTTTTTACATAGGTACATACATAGTACATAAATAACTGGACGGTTTCCAAAAAAAAAGTACCCATAGTTAAGGAGAAAAATTAACAACTTTAATTTTTCCATTACGTCTCGCAAATTAGTCATATTATTATAAGCCATAAGCCAATAGACAGTATTTCAAATTAAATAAGTATAACAGATTCAAACCTCGCCTGTTAGTAATGTGGTCGAACTTGCTTCAGGAGTTTTGTCTGAGATGCCACTATTTCTCTTAAAACAGTAATAGTTAATTTTCGTGAATTAATGGAAAGTTACCGCTGTTCATTGAAGTCCTTAACTACAGGTTTTTTTTTGGAAAATGCCTGAATTTTTTATCCTTAACTTAACAGTGGGGCTAGACAAGGTGTATTCGACAATCGCTAGCGATTATGTTTCGATTGAAAAATATATGGAATTGACGTAAGTGTCACGTTACTATCTCGGTGGTTTACGTCAATTCCATACATTTATCAATCGAAACATAATCGCTAACGATTGTCGAATGCAATTTGTCTAGCACCACAGATTAAAGTAAAAGTTTTATTTTGATCGCGTTAGTAAGTTGTGGCAGCTTTACTGGTCGTTTAAAAACCATCTGTTTTATAATCAAGAACTATTTGTACAGATATTTGCCGCCAAGTAGCAGTGTTCGCATTGCTGTGTTTCGGTGTGGGGATAAGACAACCGGTGAAATTACTAGCATAGAGGCATTCCATCTTAGTCCTCAGGGTTCGCAACGCATTTGAGGTCTTAGGATTAGTCTTGAGAATTCAAATGTCTATGTGTCTCAGATTCCACTTAGGTACCATCAGGTGGCCTGGGTGTTCGTGTGCCTTCTTCTTAAAAAAAAAAATAATAAAAAAAAAACATTAAAATATCAAAACATCTACATGATGGTAAAATATACGAGTTACTACAGATAAGATAGGTCTAAAACGGTGTCCGGCCGAACTTTTTATAATCATTACGGCTAGGTTTTTGCCTGATTTACCGTCTGTATTCGCTGCTCATGGTGGCACTTTATTTGGCTATTTATGTCAAATAATATCGTAGCATCTCTTTTATTCGGTATGTCAAATTTGAGATTAATATTTGGCATAATTTTATGCTGCCATATAGAGCTAATCCCATGTGCTTCTGTTTAGTCCACTACCGGATGAAATGCATCGACTTATTTCTCTAATAAGTTTAAGGTAGTTTTACACTTGGCATTGGCGAAATACACCTTATTAATACTACAAGGAGTGAAAGGTACAAAAAAATGCTGCCATGCAAGGTTAGATAGCAATGTGTGAAAATATCGCGGCGGAATGTAGTTATATTTACTCAACAGTTATTGATAACACTTAGGCTAGGAATGCCATGTCTTGATAGGATCTATATGTTGACAGTAGTGGTATTTGTTTAGCACATTTAGCGTTTAGTTTCATGATTAAAATTTAAAATATAATGATCCAATACAAGCTTTAAAAATACCGCCATCCCAATTATTAGATTAATGATTTATATTTATCTGACTCACTGCTAAATTGCTTTGCGTTTGCAAAACGCAACTGAGATTTATTGCATCTTGCATGTCTAAATAGTTCTGTGCGTATAAAATGTTGTCCTAAATCATTGATAGATTGGATTTACCAAGATATTAAAAACCACAACTCTCAAGTGAAGTACTTATACACAGAATTGCAGCATATATACATTGCAGTAGCTACCTAATAAATACAGGTTGTATAAATATGCTTAAATAAAAAATGGGCCCCGCAAATCTTTAGAACATCCTCTATATCATGGCATATTCTCCAAGCAACCTAGCGAATTTGAAAAGCCCGATTCACTCCGACGATGACTGATGACCCGGCGTGATTAACGACCGCCATTCATCATCGCTGACGACTCCCGACTGACGAGTGACGTGTGACGACAATCAAATTGATTGACGCGTTTAATGTTTAATATCAAGTGATTGAGGTCGAATCTGGGGATTTAGTTCGTCTAGCTTTAAATAGTTAGTCATCTTGAAGAAATAGACACACCGTACACAACCTGCAGATACGGTTTAGAAAAAAAATGTTTTCAAACTTGTGAATTTTTCGACAAATTAAACAGAACACAAAACTTCGGAATTTGCCATAGGCTACCGTTTACCTATGGTATGGTATAGTGCTCTAAATTTACAAATTTAATATTCCAGACTCTGTGCTGTACACATTTAAGCATTAAAAAATTATCCCCCTTTGAACCCGATACAGGCGCAAATATTTAACGGTATGAAAATTGATCCCTTATCGTTTTTATTCGAAACCACTAAAGTGGACTGAAGTGACTGATATTGTTAGGGCTCCCCTATGCTCTTACAACCCTTCGGCAGTCCTGAGTGATGACTCGACAGAGATGAATCAACATCATTTAGTTGTATTATTTTTGAAATATTCGATGTGTATTTTGTACTAGACAGTATACCTACATACACTGGTGGAGTATGACCGGCGTAAGTAAGCATCGTATTAAAAAAAACGTCATTTTGTGACATACTTTAAAAAGACAGATTCCTATTATTGTGGTAGTTCAATTTTCTGTTGCAATGTGTAACTTAATAAAAGTCATGAGAAACATTGTTTTTTTTTTAACAGATGCATTCTTAAAGTTACCAAATCCAAGAATTTATATTGGTGCCGTCTTTAATCTTGGCCTTAGAAAATAATTTGTCCTATTAGTATACAGGCTGATATATTTATAATAGGTAATTAAAGTAACTTTATACTCCAAAAACAATATATAGGCTGTATTATTTTTCAACAGGTCTTGACACGTTAAGCGCAAACTCTTGACAATTATTTTTATTGAGTTTTAGTTGCCCCGCACACTCTTAGCGTAAGGTTCCTATCACTCTGATCGAGCTGCTTCGTAATCAAAATACACTAAATGGTTATTATTACTTACATAACAATTTAAGCTTGCAAATATTTTATATCATAATTAGTCAATGAACTGCTATATGTGAGTTGTTTAAGAGGAACCACCTCACCACCACACTGAGCGAAGCAACATGCCCGGCGTACTCCGCACTCTACGCGCAAATCTACAAATACATCGCCTTGCATCTTTGGGGGGGTAACATTTGTATAAACAAAGGTTATTGTACAAAGAAAAAGGCACATTTATATACCTTTTTCATTCATTCATTCATTCTTTTTAAGATACCCGGTTTAATTAAGAGGGAGGGCAACCAGGTAATGTAGGATTAGCCCAATAAAATCCCCTCAGTGGTCTGCCTCGGTGCTCTATTTAGCTCTTGGACATACACCAAAGTTGTTACCATCGCGCATTTGCCACAGGTCGTTACCAACACATTAGCCCCACTTCTATCGCGTGCCTCAATGCTTTTTTTACACCCTTTATGTGAACTTTACTTGTAACAGAACTAAAAATCTAACAATGTACGTAATTAATATCATAGAAGTCAATTTTAATCTATTTCTAATTTTTGGATTGACTTGAAATTAGTATACTTATGCGATTCCAACGACAAAACAATAAAATAGTAACATGGCGCTAGTTATGATGAAGGCGACGGAACAATACCTCATAGTAGATCCGCCTAGTGTGGACTCATTAGACTTGACTTTTGATAGCGAGTTTAAAACCAGTACAATCGGCAGTAAATCTTGAAATGAAAATGATATTTTTTCGGTTAGGTTATATACTTAGTTAGAGCGCGTTCTGTATTTGTAAAATTATATTTTCTGTGCTAGCTATGAAGTAACGTCAAGCGTCAGCGCATGTGATGCATGGATTGCGCTGCCCATGCGCACGCATTTGCACTTTATTGTAATATTCAATTAAGTTGCATTTGAGTTACGTAACACAAGTTTTATTCAATGTTTTGTCATATGTTTTGCTTTTAATGTGAGTTAATATTCCGTTAGTTTTTATAAAGCAGTGGCGTAGGAGAGGTTGACGATAACTTAAACTGACTAACTAACGTGGCTGAAGATAAAGCTATTTAGTTAAGTGTTGAATCTCACAACCAAATGGCAAATCGCTGTTGCCAAAACAAAGGGTGTTATCGATGCACGGTCGTGCGAACGGTTGAGAATAGTCTTTCTTCATCATTGCGAACATAAATAAGCAGCTTCGACAACGCATGTTCGAAAACCCGCATTATTTTATTAAAAAGATAAGCAGATACTCTTATGTTTTTTGTAAAAAGAAATAAGTGATAAGCTGTCATACAAATGAATTCATGATTTAATGAAAACGATTAAGATAATAATACCGATTTGTTATAATTAATTATTCTACGATAAAACTACCCCATCCTTGATTTGACACATAACATATTGTTTTAGTTTATCGCAAATTGAATCTCAATTGGATTTGCGTGCATGATAACACATTGAATAGGTAAATAACTCGGTTATATTTTAATTAAATTTAATAAAATATACGATTGTATCTGTAATCGTTAAAAAATCCTATTTTTAAATTTTGACGCTGTTTCAACTGTTAACATTTTCTTGAATGCAGTGTTTATATCAGTACGCTTGCACATAAGGCGCCAAACGCGTCCTAATTGACATGTCGGGAAACAGGTTTGCATCTGAGAAAGGTGGGATGGTTATCGATAAATAGTGTTTCGTACAATATTTTTGTGTATTTTTGTTGCAAGACATCACCGAGAAATTTGCGAAAAGATTGAAGGGCAATTAAATTTTATATTTTAAAATAAGAATATGCTTAGAAGTCACCGAGAACAGAAATGTCTGGATTGAAGAAGAGACTTCGTTTCAGAGATTTCATGATAAAACTAAACGAAAAATTCACAATTCAATTTTTATGTATTCTGATGCATTTGTAACTGATGAATTTTCGGACAAATAAAACAGATAGCAGAACTTCAGACTTGCAATAGTTTATCGTAATTATGATCGCATTGTATCATAATAATATTGATAATAGCTAGTCTGTACTGTTGTAGTGGTAATATCTTACGGCATAGTAGGTAACTTGCTAGTATGGAAGAGCTTAAACTTAATATATCATTTAAAAAAAATAAACGACCCGTGTTGTTGGGTTACATTGTGCCACTCCATGTCTTCCCGTGGATATCGTAAGAGGCGACTAAGGAAGTAAACGCTTGTAGTACTGTTAAACGATGGGCTTGCAACCTATCACTAATACACTAGTAAACTTCTTGGCCTGATTGTACAAAATGAGGTTACAGAATTATAAATAAATCTATTTAGAGTTGTTGGTATCTGTAGCTCTGCCTACCCCACTACGGGAATTAAGGCGTGATGTTATGTATTTAATGTTCTCAAATAAATTATTTAAAACCATCGATACCTTTCTTACCTTCAGCACCACACATCCCTATTCCACGTCAACCAGTCGACAGCGGAAGCCCCGCCGGAAGTAATGGCGCGCCGCGAGGCTGCGTCTTGTTCCTCCGACTGTCACAGCACTCGCTCGGTGACTGTCACTTGTTCCTGCGGTTGTCACTCGTTACTGGGACTTTGACTGTCACATGCAGCATTATGCAGATGTGTGATTGAAGAAGGGTGTCTGCGAAGTTGTTTGTGGGAAAGATAAAAAGTCATGTGGCAATGTAGACGTTATTATGTTGCTAAAGTTGCCTCATGTATTCCTAGGAGCCGTTGAATGAATGTTGTAAAAGTCATAAATGTAATAATTGCAAGTTTCTTATAAGATTTTTTTTTCACGTACCTGTATTCAAGACAATACAGAACCAGTCCCGTGAGGTAAAGGCATAACAATTTAAATTTGTTTTTTAATTCCAATGACTTATTTTATTTCAGCTTTTATAATGTTTAAGAACTCGTACTCAAATAATCACCACGAAAATGTAAGTGACTTTTACTTTTTAAATTTCATGAAATAGTAGACTGAATTTTGCAAAGACGAAGCTTTAATTAAAGTGCCTATATACAGGGTGGGAGAGGACGTAGGCCCTTTACGAAAGCATAGTACCAACCTATCGTAGGTATATACAACAATGTTTGTATAAGCGACTAGCGGCCCGCCAGCGGTTTCGCTCCGCTGCAAATTTCTGACTTCCCCGGTGGATTTTTCAATTATTTCCGCACCTTCAAAACCTTCCCTGGACTAAGACAAACATTTTTAAACCAAAATCAGCTAAATCGGCCCAGCCGTTCTCGAGTTTTAGCGAGACAAACGAACAGCAATTGATTTTTATATATATATAGATTTGTAAAGTTAATAAATATTGATATTTTTTTTACAAAAAATGGAAATGTTACAAAGGTTGTTTTCCAGTAAAGTTTCTCTAAACTTTAACAAGCTGTTACCCTTAAACAGTATTTAGTGAAAAACTAAGTACTAACGCTACAAATTCTCCCGTTTTTGGGGTTGGCCCGTCCCTTTGCATCATGTATGTTGTATCTTCTATCTCTACACAGTATGAAACTAAGTCGCTTGCTGCTGTCTGTACGATTAGATCTTTTAATCTACGCAACGGATTTTTAAACGGATAGAGTGATTCAAGAGGAAGGTGTGTAAAAAAGTATCCGGACCATATTTTAAAAGTTTAAATTATACCTACTTGTTTTTTATCTAACTACATTAATTACTTAACTGAATATTTAATAAATCCCAAATGTGCAATTCGGGTGACGTTAATGTTATAACAAAATATATTTTTTTATAGATAAAATAATACCGGATGTTAATGACTAATAAAAATCATAATGATTATTACACATCCATTTTTGTAGATCAGTTAAATTACAGCGATTAAGCAACCAGACCATCTGATAAATTAATTACCTACGAAAGATATTAATCGTTCTGTGAAAACGTATCTAAATAAATTATAAGCCGTTAGCATTTGCGGGTTACGAAAACGGTGAGTTAATTTTGCGAAACTGATTGAGATAATTAGATAGTGAGTTTTAATTAAACAGGTTTTAGATTTTTTAATTTTGTACCATAAGCTAAAAAGATCTTCCGTTTGTCTGTAACAGTCGAACGCACGCATATCTTTATACGGTTGTCGACAATAAACATGTATAGAGTTTATTGTCAGTGCCATATATAAATGTGTAGATATTTTTGTTTTCACATCTTGACGTCGTCTTTATATTTTTAACATCGACTGTGCATTCTGCATTTGTTAAACTCTTATTTTCTTATATTTTTATATGTCTCTGACAGGACAAAGACCTCAACCTCTCTTTTTCCACTTCACATTGTCGAGTGATTCATAATAGGTACTGTGAAAATGATAAAATATTCACGTTAAACACACACATAGTTGAAAATATGAACATGGAGCGTTCCTATACAGGGTGTTTTTTTGGTCGACAATTTCCAAAACAGGAGAGATAAAATTAATGCTGAATCCGAATATCTTATTAAAAAATTAAAAAAACCTAAGGTGGTCAGAGAAATAGCATTTTCAATTTTTCCCATTATTTAACTTATATGTGGTTACCATGCGCCGTGTTTACCGATTTCAATGACGTAATCACCGTGCACAATGTTATATTCATCTTTCCCTTCATACTTGTTACGGGCTTAAATCTTAAATCAAAGATTACAAACACGGTTTAGGTTAAAAAATTGTAGATTATTGTTGTTAAAGATCGTTCTGAAATGGCATTTTACTACAGATACTGGTATGGATTACAAAACTGCAAGAGTTTTCTTTGGCGTATTTAAAAAGGTGAATCAGCTTTGAAAATCGTTCAGTCCTAATCCTAACGGTGTCAGCAATGTTTTGACCACTCACAAAGTAAATGTTCACAACATCAAACATTTCACGATTGTCGAGAAATAAATTTTCTCGCCGAGCCATTTTGTTTATCAATTAAATGATGTAAAACTTTACTTAACAAGCACTCGCTTCGAAACAAACACGGAAGTGATGTCGCTTGCGCATAGTTTTGTGAGGGTAGTATCAAACAATAACATCGTGACGATAAGTGGCCTACCCCATTCGTAGCTACAGAAACGAGATACCATGATTTAGCAAGGACATTCTTTCGACATTTGTTAAAAAAAAAAATATTGAGCCAGAAACATGAATATAGTAACCCCTATTGTGGAAGTTGCTGACCAAAAAAAACACCCTGTATAGAGATGGAAATAGACAAAACTCAAGCATGAAAATATTTTGATAAATAAGCGATTACCCACCCGCCAAGCAACAGTGTTTTCCGGTGTGGGGATAAGACAACCGGTGCAATTACTAGCATAGAGGCATTCCATCTTAGTCCTCAGGGTTGGCAACGCATTTGAGTTCTTCGGATTATAGTCTTGAGAATTCAAATATCTATGGGTCTCAGATTCCACTTACCATCAGGTGGCCTGAGAGATCGTGTGCCTTCTCCTTAACATAAAAAAATATAAAATTTTAATAAAATATAAAAACACATTTTAATGTTGTATGAAATTACACCCCACCCCACAGTAGGTACTTATTATCGAAAAAAGTAAACCTTTAAAGTTTTAATATTATGGACATTTAAAACTGGCTTTACATTAACTGTACTTACCTCTTGCAAGACTGAAAACTTGTACACAAAATACACCATTTGTACGTAGCTACAACCCGTATAAGTGATTCAAGACATGCCCTATTATGTAAAAACTTTCTGAATATTTGATCCCACCGGAGGAAAATCACAGATTTAAATAAAAGCTTTTAACTTCAAAATTCTTTGTGGAAACAAGGAATATGGAGATTTATTTATGATAGAACGGAACATGCACTCTGGCACTGATATATTAAAGAGAGGAGTCTTTAAATACATTAAATACAGGCTCCCTGATATAATATATTTAAAGTGGACTAAGGAAATATTGTTTGGCATTTAACGTGTAAACGTCTATTGGTCGGAAGAGGCCGCATTAAATGCCGTGTTATTTATACTGTAACATTGCATTGAATTATTCGGCCGTAGAAATCTTATTAATACTACGAATGGAATTTATTTAGCTCATTTATTGACATTTGACTCCTTTTCCATGTTTTTAATTAAGTGGCTAGTGGACAATTTTGAGACTAGTATAAGAGTCAACAAGTTTCTTTCTCTTCCTCTTTCTTATCCAAACAGGTCTTTGAGATTTCTTAGTTATTGATAGATTTCATAGATGCATATATTTATAACTATACAACAACAATATCTATCGTCAATGTTTGCCAATATCCTAATGCATATTTTTTGTAACACAAAGAGGGTGACTTCTTCGACTGAGATCATAATGAAAGGAATTAACATAAATGGACGGACGGTATGCAGTCAATAACGTTCATTAAATGCAACTTGTCTAACATAAACTGTCTGAAAATCGATATCCGTCAAGTCTGCATATTAAAGCAATTTATACCTAGCAGCAATATTTTTATGACCAGTTGAAGGTGACAATTTCCGCACACGACGTCGTAAAGAAATTGCAGTTGAAGTAACTAATGTCTATGGGTATAGCCATTCCGGCAAATATTGTGGAAACACAAAACTTATTGACAGCGACATACATAGAAAAGTGCACGAGTAACTAAATAATTTCGGACGTCTTAGGAATTGTATAGCTCGACTATAGAGAAAACAATTGTCACTATAAAAAGTTATCTGCCTTTAGTAAAACAAAATCATTTGCCGAATTAACTGTTGGAAAATTAACACTGGAATCGTAAAATCTCTTTAGGATTTTATAAAAACAATCTTAATCTAGCCTATTGGGCATAAATGTAGTGGTGGTATGACCCTGTGCAGGGTCCGTCCGGATTGCTACTACCATCTTATCCATTAACCACCCGCCAAGCAACAGTGTTCGCATTTTTGTGTTCGAGTGTGGGGATAAGAAAACCGGTGAAATTACTAGCATAGAGGCATTCCATCTTAGTCCTCAGGGTTGGCAACGCATTTGAGGTCTTAGGATTATAGTCTTGAGATTTTAAATGTATGTATATGTATGTATGTATGTAAACACTTTATTGTACAAAAGAAAAACCAAAACAATACAAAAAATAAAAATAAAAAGATGTACAAAGGCGAACTTATCCCTTTAAGGGATCTCTTCCAGCTAACCCTTGAGAGATTGAGAGAAGTGAAAGGTTGTGCATCGAGTAAACAGGTGTACAAATTTATTTAGAGCACCCAAAAAACAAAAACAAACCAAAAAGACTATAAAAACAAAAAAAAGAACCATAGAATAAAAACAAAACTAATACATTCAAATACTTACATAAATAGATAGAAAGATATGTAATTATACATAAATAAACATACTTAAACTTACATATACTAAATATAAGTATATATCAACATTTGGATAATTGATACAATATTTAAATAAATATTGACAATTTAGGAAATAGAGTCAAGCCAGAACTTATTTAATTTGCCTTTCAGGGAATCTACCGATTGTGATTGCCTAATACCCGCTGGTAGCCGATTCCACAACCTGACAGAGTGCACAGAAAAGGATTTGGAATAGGATTTAGATTTGTGAGACGGGAAAGCGAGGGTGAGATTGGCCTTTGAGCGCAAACGGTTTTGGGAGCCGGTGGCCATGAAGCTAAACCGCTCAGAAAGGTAGGAGGGAGAACGAGGATTAAAAATAGTGTTAAAAAGCAGCGACAGGACGTGAACATTTCGGCGAAAACGAATTGGTAACCAGTTTAGCTGTGCACGGAAGTGGGAGACATGATCATATTTCCGCAGACCGAAAATGTACCGAATACACACGTTCTGGAGGCGCTCAAGTTTATCGAGCAGCCGTTCTGAGAGGTCCATATATGCAACGTCAGCGTAGTCTATTAGAGGGAGGAGAAGAGATTGCGCTAAAGTTATCTTGGTTTGCTGAGGAAGAAAATTCTGCAGGCGCCTTAGAGAATGAAGTGAAGCGAAGAGCTTGCGGCTGACATCGGTAACCTGAGTTGACCAGGAAAGAGTCTGATCCATTGTGACACCCAAATTTTTAACTGTGGAGGAAAAAGGAATTATGGCACCGTCAAACATCAAATTGGGAATCACAAGGTCAGACAGCCTCGAGATGTAGTGCGGGCTTCCAACAACAATTGCCTGCGATTTCTTTGCATTGACCTTTAATCCAAAATTAGTGGCCCACTTCTGGATCGTGGCAAGATCGTCATTGATAAGGTCAATCAGGGAAGGGAAGTCATCAAAACTAGCACCCGCATAAATCTGCAAATCGTCAGCGTATAAATGGTAAGAAGAGAGAAGAGAGGTCGTTATACCATTAATAAAAATAGAAAAAAGAAGAGGAGAGAGCACACCTCCCCGAGGGACACCAGCAGTGAGAGCATTCCAATCTGAATCTATTGTCTATGGGTCTTAGATTCCACTTACCATCAGGTGGCCTAAGAGCTCGTGTGACTTCTCGTTAACAAAAAAAAAAATGATACGTTAACGATTAAGAAGAAATAGATCTAATTTTCGAAATCTTCGCAAATGAAACTGGTCAAAATTGCGATAGAACCGCTATAAAAATTGTTCTCAAAATCACACTAACCTTTGTTCTCTCCAACCGCTAGCTGGTGACCGTTAGTTCTAAAATTATCTTGTTCTCTCCATAATATTACACGACACTGTTAGCTTATAATGAGTAATTCTTATCCGGGTCTAATATAAAATGTCATTTTGCAACAGCCTTTATTTAGCACTAGCCAATTTATTTCTCGAAACTCAATGCACGATTAAGCAATGCCATCTATGAACAATGCAACTAAATTATCTCCACGTCGCGTAACGAAATGCGTTTCAACAACTTTAAAATGATAGAAAATAAACTTTAAGTTGATAGTACTAAGAATTTAGCTGATGAAGTTAGTGACAGACGGAATTATGGTAAATGATATAACAATAAGCAATTAATTGACATAAATTGACGGCGATTACTCTGTCAACGGTCAATCAAATTGATCGTTTGCGCACTGTTACACACGAGTGTGTTTTCGTGTTCCACACATAAATAATTTATAACCGTTTCAATTACCAATTCGATAATGCTGAACGAACAATTGTAGACAGAATTGTATAAATTTCACTGTGCGTTAGCGTGTCAATTAACATTAATGCTTGTCATGGATCGAGTTATGGTCAGTTGTCACGATGTGATTCACGCAGGAGTAATTTGTTAGTTGGTAGGTACTTACTCATAATGGTAATCCATAATTTATTCGAATAACTCTGCATCGACTGTATCATTTTATCGAATTTAATTTCATTAAACGCTTTTTTTCTGCTAAAAGCGTGATGTTTACAGGGTATATTAAGCATTAATTACATAATTACCTACGTATGTAAGGTTAGGTTTAGACTTGTCACTACAAAAATAAACTCATGCGCCAAGAAATGCCTTTCGATTTAGCGTTTATTGAAAGGTGTTCCGATAGCTAACGTACTCATAACAACTTATAGTTTAAATCACTGAGATGAAAATAAAAGTTATAAAAATACTAAGAATTTGTAGAAGATTCAACTCTTCTACGAAAATAAATCTAAAAGGTCTTAAATTTAGTTCATACACTTTCCGTAAATTTTGCTTTGTACTCATGTCTACTCGTTGCCACTTTTTGCTTTCATGTTTCCTTCAATGACCCAAAGGTTAACTGGAAGAGATCCCTTAAAGGGATAAGTTCGCCTTTGTACGTTCCTATTCTACGAATATTGTATGTAAATTTCTGTGTTTATTACAATAAATTGTATACATACCATATCTATAAGAATATCTTGTATGCATAATAACGTTTTTCCTTTTTTTGTGATATCAAATAAATAAAGGTTAACATTGCAAATTTACATTTCGCATACAATAGAGATTTCCTTTTTGCTATGCGTTATAAAAAATAACCTTCAACACAATAACATCACGACTAACGTAATACGGCGGCCATATTGGCAACTGTTTTTTGCATACGTGAAAAATCGTGGATTTGATACATGCGAAAATGAGGGTTGTTGTTGATAAATTGATAGTTTTTTTATTTATAAAAAATCTGTAGAGGCAATAAAAAGTTAAAAGCTTCCAAACAGTTCGTGTATTCAATTTTTAATTAAAAATCTTCGTGATCGAATTCATGCCCGTTTTTTGGGCGACATGTTTTTGCAACTGTTTTTACGCGCATGATCCACCCGCATACTCCTCCGAAATGTCAATACAAATGTCAGATAACAATGTCGCATTGACGTGACATATCCGTTTTATTGTTCGCATGTCAAGTTTTTTTATCAAGAACGCCATCTATTGTCTATTGTCAGCTCTGTTGCTTTATATCGGCTTGTCTTCCCACTGAATTGGTTGCGTAATAAGAACTTACAATGATCATTATGTTAGAGCGAAGTTAGCGTTTTTACACGTTTTTTTGTTTACGTGATTTATTAAGTGGAATAGCTAGTAATGACCTAAGGTATTCACTCAACAAATAAACATCTCTTAAAAAATTAAAAAACCGGTCATGTTCGAGTCAGACGCGCGCACCGAGGTTTTTATTGTACTTTGATTAGAAATTGAAAAAACGGGAGCCCTACTCACACCTTGGGGGTAATTCTCTCAACAGAGCGCTGCGTCGATCTCAAAGGTGAAGTTTTATCCGGCAAGTTTAAGAAGTCCCGTCGGAGCGTATAAAACACATTTTAGCGCGTGCCTTCTCAATAAGGCAGCAGGCAGGTGAGTCGAGTTCAGTGTCGTTATTACTTGAACTTTTTTAAAACAAAATTGTTAGTAATACGCCGTAGTATCACGTAATCAAAAAGAAAAAAAACCCGCTATCTTTTACGGTTTATAAGTTACAGCTATTTAAAGTTAAGACCGGCCGGATCGCTTACCACCATCTTATCCATTTACCACCCGCCAAGCAACAGTGTTCGCATTGTTGTGTTCCGGTGTGGGGATAAAACAACTGGTGAAATTATTAGCATAGAGACATTCCATCCTAGTCCTCAGGGTTGGCAATGCATTTGAGCTCTAAGGATCATAGTCTTGAGAATTCAAATGTCTATGGGTCTCAGATTCCACTTACGATCAGGTGGCCGGAGCGCTTGTGTGTCTTCTCCTTAACATAAAAAAAGCGTCGGCATATTAATAGGTCCCGTCGGGATTAATCAAAATATAGTCAACACTTAATCAAAATCTCGTTTGATTTTATACTTAAACTCGTTTTTAGGGTTCGTAGTCAAACAAGGAACACTGACCTATAGTTTCGCCATGTCTGTCCGTCTGTCCGTCCGCAGCCTAACTCAGAGACTCAATACTAGAAAGGCGTAATTTGGCATGAATATACATAAGTACATATTAGTCTTGCCAACAAAGTGGTAAAACAAAATCTTGAAACATATTTTTTTTAGTGTTTTGCCTCCACGTCCACGTACATGTCATTGTGACGTGGTGGTGTTTTTTTTCCCCGTCTACCCCATAGTGTGGTGTGGGGTGTCGTTGGATAGGTCTTGGGTTTGTGAAAACAATTTTTCTATAAAGAAAGATATTTGTTTATGTATATTAAGCTTTAAAGAGTGTGTTGGTGATAGGCCCCCCATAGCACCAAAACTACAAATACTAAAAATCAGAACAAAAACTTAAATTAAAGCGCAAATAACGAATTGAAAAGACAAAGTATCATGACTAAGTAGATATCATTGGTTCTTGATATACCTACAGTCGATTATAGTGTTAATACCTACTAAAATCATCTAAGACGGCACCAAATGAGTTTAAATAGAAAATGAGGTTATTACTTGCTGATTTTTATGTTTATAGTACTTAACGGCTTCGGAACCCTACACTGAGCATGGTCCGACATGCTCATGCCCTTGCTTCTTATTAATATAAATTATGGTTCTTAAGATAATTAAGTCCAGCAAGTAATTTATCTTCATCGATTTAATTTCCAACTATCAATAAACTGGTCGACATTTCACGAAATCGACACTAAGCATTACACGATCAACAAAACGTGACGTGTACAAAACCCGCAAAATGCAAACCCTTTGACATTTTTATTACACTTCAAACGAAATCGTGGCTTACAATGACGTGATTAGTTGATAATTATATAAAATGTCATTATTAACACAACGAAATATCAACCATATTAAGGTTGAATAATGTTTAAACCAGCTTGAAGTCTCTTGTCATGTCCGCAATTAGTTCGTGACATGGTATCCGCGCCGGGTGACAATACGTCAGAAGTGACAAGCGGACACGGGAGTGACATAACTTTTCGACGCCGTCTATTATCGACTCGTGATTCAGGGTTGGCACAGACAGATTTATTTTACACGATGTTTGTTCTAGGAAGGTTTATTATAACAATGTGGTCACGTTGTTGGGACTTCGTAGTATTCAAATAGAATTATTAAAGTTATTAAGCAGTCCTAGACTTTTTACGTGTTTCTAGGAAATTAATTTGTGGTTGTCGGGTTAGAATAGTGCCACTCCATATCTTCCCGTGGATGTCGTAAGAGGCGACTAAGGAAATAAGGGCTTGTAGTATTGTTAAGCGATGGGCTTGCAGCCTGGCACTAAATACACTAGTAAACTTCTTGGCCTGATTGTGCAAAATGTGGTTACAGAATTATCAATAAGTCTTTTTTGATTTGTTACCACCACTCAGGGAATAAAGGCGTAATTTTATGTATGTAATTAAAAATAAATACTTTTGATGTGTATAATTAATGATAACGATAGACAACTAAAGATTTAGGTACAATAGATTTTAATACTTAGTGGTAATTCAATTGGTTTATAAGCATCACATTCATTGTCTTTAGATCAATTAGAGCAGTCGTTATGAGTATTTGTCAATGTATCGTTGAACAATTGTTAATTATAAATGTTACAAATTACAAACTTTTAGCTCAAATGCAACGTGACTCTCATTTAATATATTTAACATGTTACTGGGTTGAGATTCTACACGGTAAAAACTATATTGCCTTTGACGTATTTCCGTATTGTCAACGTTTTGATAGCTTTTATTTTCTTGACAGTAATGGCGGCCGAGCCAGCCAATACCATAATACGTCAAAGGCATTATCGTGTTAACCCTGTAGAATAGAGGCCCAAGGATCTTTTATACGTCAGTACAAACTACAAGAAACAACACACTTTACTCGTATGTGTGTTGTACAATAAACGTATCCCATGAATTAATTGGAGCGGATTTGTCAACCTCGCGCCCTGTTTATATACAGCAGCAACATCTGACATGACAGTTGATGTTAATCTCAATCACAACTCTGGTTTCAAGGGTAATGAATCAATTTATTGTGACCTCTGGATGTGGTAACAAATGTTCAGTAATCATTAATTTAAGTACAATAAAATGAAACAAACCTACGTGACAAAATAAAAACGACGTCGAGTTTAAACATATCCGACAGAAAATAACACCATATTGTAATAAAACGGGAGCTTTTGAAAAAAAAGACAATATGACGATTCCAAAATCACATGTCTTGATTTTGAGTAGGTTTTTTCTATAACACTGTTGTTTTAAAACAAATGCTAGATTTCAGAGATTTGTAATGCCTCCTGCTTGTTTAGAAAATTGTAGCAATATATTATTATTATTTAAAAGAACTGACTAGCTCATATCTATTACTAAATACCTACAAGCATACGCAGAAAAGTATTTTTTTAATACAAAGTATATAATCCACAGGAATCTATTATCAAACAAGTATTTGTACGTATTTCTTAACTAAACGTACTAATTGTACTCGTACAATGATATCTGTGCAACCTTGAATCATTGACGACAAAGCGAGTAATGGCTACATACAACAAGCAAATTAGCAAAATATATACAAAAATTGACACAAATGGAGTTTCTTACTGCCATAATAACAGCGTTTTAAATAATAATCGCTTTAACGTTTTTGTATTTGCTTTGAATGTCTTAAATTTGAGGAAGCCGTTTGTTAATTCATTCAAACATTTTACTATTACAACTAAACTTTTAAAAAAATGTTTCAAATAATCGACCGCCTCAATAGATAACAAGGTTTTGTTAAACTCGTCATAACTGTGACAAGTTGATGAGGATGTTGAACTTCCACTAAAAATCTTCATTTTCATTCCTAAAGTTTTTTTTAGAAACTGTATTTCAATTCTTTATTCACCTTCTTACCACCAACCAGCTCGATGACATAAATATTACTATTTTATCCAGTGGGGTTAGACAAGATGTATTCGACAATCGATAGCGATTATGTTTCAATAAACAAATGTACGGAATTGACGTAAGCCACCGAGATGGTCACGTGGTACTATCTCCGTGGCTTACGTCAATTCCATATGTTTTTCAATCAAAACATAATCGCTAACGATTTTTGAATGCAACTTGTCTAGCCCTACAGCTTACATACAAATGCTTGATTTTAACTTAATTGAATGACAGCAAACAGTTGAAATGATCAACAACGAGTTCAATGAATACAAGTAAATTAGTACTAAATTGTAAACAGCTTGAATAATTATTTCAACCTTTAATTTTCCTCTCAACTCCCGGACTACAATGCATCTTTCAACATCCCCGTCAGACATAGTTGCCGCACAAAATAGTGCGGCGAGGACCGAAACAAATGACAGCTCATTTAGTTCACGCTGCAACACGGCCGACTAAAACAAGAAGGCAGTATACGTAAAGAGACTGCATACGATATACTACCTTTTTTATTTTAACGGATGAACTAGCGTATGACAAGTATGCTATTCATCATGGCTGTACATCGGAATGATATTTTAGTGATTGGATCTGTCAACATGGTGTTTGGCTACGTAACACGTCAATTATGACTTATGTATGTATTGCTTGGCAAAGAAGAATGCGACGTGATGACAGGTGAAACTCGAATATTTTAAAGTGGCATTCATTACCTGATGTCCATATTATGCTGCTGCGCTTGGTTAGAGATTGAAAGTTCTAGAATCAAGAGATGGTTAGCAAATAGTGACTAAACTTTCAATCTAATTTGAATGTCGTTTAAGTCGATATTATAACTACTATAAGTGAATTTCCAGCTGCATCTTATTGACTTTATTGTTATATGTTTGTACTTTCAAACCCCGTTATCAGTGTTGCAAATCCGTTGAAAACGCTAGGGCTGACACTGCACATATTTTTACCATGTGCCTACTTACAAATAATTTGATGCACCTTGTCTAAGTTTCGAAAGAAAAATATAATTATCACAGAAGCAATTGCACAGGTTTAAATAATCGCTAAAAGTCTTAAAATATTATATCAGACATTTTAATATTGTATTGAATCACAAAAGAGCACTTCTAAAATAAATACTACTGACTAGGGAAAAAAAAGATATTAAACTTTAATGTTGTATAATTATACGCAATATTACTAAATACCTACTCCATAGCACCCAAAACTTCTTTTCTTTTTTAAATAGCTTACAATGCACTGTATACACATCAAATCAAAAACTTTTAAAGTTCTTTAAACTTTTTCATGAATTTGAATGTCCCGCGACGCGTCTGTAATGTACAAAAACTTCATATTTTTTTACGGGCTTATAAGAAGTTTTATTCTGTTTTTAAACTCCACAGACCAAAATGAGAGGTGATTGTGTCATTTACCTTAATTTATTTGTCAATAACAATTAATTTCGTGTACAATTCGTTTACGTTCAAATCTCACTGAAATTTACTAGTTACGAGTACAACAAAGCCGATGGCGTACATTGGAAGTAACTGATACGTGTGTGAGTTATTGAAAAATGTTTTAACTCCCAAGCATCTTGTTATTTCATGAAACCATATTATTTACGCAACAAATATTTACATCGGATTCCACTCTCATCCACGCTACCAACTACTACTGACTTTGTAGAAAAACCTCAACAGTTTTCTCGTTAATTCTCGCCATTTGCTGTGGAAACGCATCGTTTTTTTGTTTCCCAATAAATCAAAGCAACGGGAGAGGCAATTACTGAGGCTATTACAGTGATTAATGCAATTACTCTATCACCGCACGTCAAAACAACCGCAGGTGTTGCTCATAGACTAGGTAAAATAGATGGGGCTCTATTCAACGTAGTCTCAAACCATATTGCTTTCGATACCAGCATCAGTATCAGTTTTTGGTATTGGTATTGTTATACTTACCAAGAGGACCGATCACCACTTTATGTAAACACTATTTATAAGGTATGATATAAATAATATTTTGTTTTTTTGGTATTATAGTGGTTATCATTTTAGAATAATGTCACTCCATGTCTTCTCGTGGATGTGGTCAGAGGCGACTAAGGGATCATTCCCTTAGTCGTCTCTTACCACATGCCCTCATTCATACCTCTTGTTCTCACGGGCTTCTAGTACTGTTAGGCGATGGGCTTTCAACCTCTCACTAATACACTGGTAAACATCATTTCTTAGCCTGTTTGTGCAAAATGTGGTTACTGAGTGAGCTCTGCCTACTCCACTCTGGGAATGAAGGCGTGATGTATGTATGTGTATTGCATTTTAACAAATTTGACTTTGTTATCGAACCATAGCAAAATACTTTGCGATATCATTTATTAATTATTAGAAGACTGTGGAATGGATAAGGCTTATTCTACTGGGTAAATTCATATTGTCTTTATCATGATCAGAATTGTGTACTTTAGTTCTAATTAATCTAGATTAATTCAAGATAAACAAAACTATTTTTAACCCCTGACGCAAAAAGAGGGGTGTTATAAGTTTCCAACTTTCATGAAATCTTGTTAAGAATCATCCTGACTAATGAAGCTTTAATTTAAAAAAACTTGCGTCCAAATCCGTTCATTCGTTTGGGAGCTACGATGCCACAAACAGACTTTCAGGTGGAGAAGTTTAAAAAGCGCAAAATAAAAAAAAAAATAAAAAACCCTAGACCAAATAAATAGTCTGTAAAAAAACCTCTAAAAAGTAAAAAATAATAAGTAGGGGCCCTTATGGCTGATTGTTTGATAAGTAGATAGTTAACTGTACACTGACACTAACTAAAGTAACACAGTGGGGGACCGCTAAGAAAATGAAATAACATAAAATACCTCAGCTACTTCCTCCCCGACGTATCAGTTTAGTTAGTGTCAGTGTACAGTTAACTATCTACTTATCAAACAATCAGCCCCTAGGGCCACTACTTATTATTTTTACTTTTTAGAGATTTTTTTACAGACTATTTATTTAGTCGGGTGTTTTTTTAAATTTCTAATTTCTGCTTAAACAAGAATCTTGGCAGTTCTGTATTTGTAGTGTTTTATTCTATTAATCCATAGTCCGATGATAGACATCTCACCCAGTTGCATTCGTTACTCGTCACGCAATAGCGTTTATACAGTTAAGGACACAATTTTTATTTACGCGGTATAATTAAGATACTAGCTTTTAAAAAACTAAAAAAATAATTAGATGAGAGGACGAGCATACAGGTCACCCAATGGTTTAAGATATCACAATATTAATTACAAATAATATTATATATAAATTTAATATGTTGCCATCAATCACAAAGCGGGGAAGGCAGAGCTACTACAGAAATAATAACAACTCTAAAAAGACTTGTTTATAATTCTGTAACCACATTTTGTACAATCAGGCCAAGAATTAGTGACTTGCAACCTGCAAGCCCATCGCCTAGCAGTACTATACGCGCTTATTCCCTTAGTCGCGTCTTGCAACATCCACGGAAAGACATGGAGTGGCACTATTCAAACCCGGCAACCACACGGGTTAAAACACAGGTCACAGTCATCTAAACTGATCCACTTCTTTAGTTCCCTACGGGCCCTTACCTTGGCTTTCCTAGCCAAAGTTGCTTCGATATCGTAACCAAACTGTACATTATGACAGCTCTTGAATATCAAGTAAATGTGATTGGTCATAGTGTCAATAATAGCACCTGACAGGAGCGCGTGGAGCTAACCCCATGTGTTTCTGTTTAGTCCACAAGAGATAATACTTTCTTAGGGTCTCCCTACACCTTTCAATGCGGAATTGGTGTCAGCTGATCAAAAAAATCTTTATGTCTACGCAATAAGAGCGAAAAGACTTCGACCAGCCGTCGGTGCCGGCCGACGTCATCCGAGCCGATTCGACGTCTTTTCGCTCTTCTTTATCAGCTAACGCCAACTCCGCGTCGATAGGTGTACCCTTACCAAACAATTCTCCTCGCGTATGATATCGATATCAATGGACTTATTTTCCATTCCCCTAATAAGTCCATGGGAGTGTCTATAAATAACTCCACATTGGCAGAATAAACTTTGTTAGAAGTGGAAGCCATTAATTAAAGTTAGAATTAGAACGTAAACATAATGATTACGATATTAGAACAAGATGGGCATATACATGTAAAACAGAGGCCCTGGTCATTGATATACGCCCTGAGTCTCTATCGTATTGTTTTTAACTCGGCCACCATTACTGTCAAGTAAATAAGAGCTATCGTAACGTTGAAAATACGATAACATGTCAAAGATAATATGGTTTTACCCAGTACAATAGAAACCCCGGTCAAGAATAAAAGTTTTATTCATTTATCTGATATAATTCAACACTTCTTGGAATTTTTATTTCAAAAGTCTTGTTCTTTTTACTCTGTCAGCTCAAAGCGGTAAGCACTTTAATGCGTCTGAGCGAGTAAGCAAACCGTCTGGCCATCTGTTGTAATTATTTACGCAAACATCCTCTGTCGTCCATTAGGAATGCAAACATTTGATACAAATATTGGCGATGCTAAATTTGCTAGACTGTAAAAATATGCATGTCATCTAATTTTCGGTAGATTTGTTGAAAAATAAATTATTCATGTCGAATGACGGTCGTTTTTAGGGTTCCGTAGTCAAACTAGGAACCCATGTGAAGTACCTACGTATGTCTTACTTTTCTATATAATTATCTCAAAGCTGAAATTTTGTCACATATTTACCGCGCATAAGTATCAATATTTCAACCGCGCATAAGTATCAATATTTCAATGAGTGAAAATATTTTTTAAAGTATCTATTTCCTATACATCTTATACATTGAATGAAGTATTGTTTGATACCTCTAAAAAGCATTATGTGGTTACAAATATTTAACTCTAAAGTTCTTTGAACTGAGCTCTTAAATGTTGTAAGTATCATTTTCTCACAATCTACATACAGCCAAAAATACTAGATAGTGATAATTTTTTGTTTTAAAAATCAAGTCGTAATCAATACCGTTGCATAATTATGTTCGCTTTCCACGTTCCAAAGGAAATTTCGAAATTTCGCTCCGGTTTCGGGTCAAATCAGACCGATAAAAGTATGGTTAATTTAGAGTTAAATATTTTGCCGTAGTGAGGGTGTTAATGAGACGTTAACAGACTCAGTAGCGTTTATTTCTTAAATTTTTTGACTGTTTTTTTTTATTTATGCTGGAATCATATCTTGCAGCCTTTACTTTTTATCTTACCACTAGAACAAGGTACAGTACAAATAAAACATATTATAACAACCTTCAAGTTTGTACTTCACTTTCACTCGCTCTCATGCGCTCTAATGCATGTCCAACCAATTTTACCCGAACCCATAAGACTTTTTGACAAGCCGGGGCTTATTATGGCAGTGTTTATCGCGTGACTAAACGTGGATAAAACATCCGTCACTTTCTGACAAGTACAGTGCGAGAGTGACGGATGCTTTATCCACCGCTATAAAGGCGACCATAATACAGGCCCAGAAGCAGATGTAACGTCAAAAATCATCAATTAACTTTTATGACACGCGTTTTAATATAAGTTCAGTTTTCCTTTCACCCATACCGATTTTATTTAGTTATTAGTACGAGAAATTCGAAATTTGAAATATTTATTTGGTAAATTAGCCACATGACCGCTTTTTTACACGTCGATAATATGGAGTGAATCTAATAGATACTAGTGCTTCGGACTAGACCATCATTGTGGAGAAGAGAGGGAAGCAAACGAGCATGCAAGCTACCTGATGGTATCTACTTACCGTCATAATCATCAACACCTTTGAATACCGGCAATTCAAAAAGGGTGTTTATAGTTAGTTACCAGCTTTTTAGGGAAATCAGAGCAAATTTTTGAAGGCCTTGTGTACGTATAATAACTTGTACGACTAAGTTCGCCTTCTAACTATATTAAACTACTGCAATAAACTACTTGTTATAAGTCCTTATCCTTCCATTTAGAATTACAAAAGACGTACAAGGCCTTTATTCTACTAAGTAAAATCATACTGTTTTATCGTGTTTTGTATTGTCAACGTTAAGATAATAACAATTAAATAACCCGTCAAAATCAATAAGATTCTTAGGGTGTAGGATCTCAGCCAAGTTTTATTTCCTGCGAAAGAATCCTTATCGATACAGAAACTTCTAGTCTACAAAATTAATTTGATAATATCGAATTAAACCCAGGTTTTTTTTTTCTGATGCCTTAGATGAGTCAAACTAGCATACAGGACACCTTGTGGTACGTGGAATCTGAGACCTTCGCAGTCGGAAGACTGCAATCTTAAGATTGCAAATGCTTTACCAACCCTACAGATAAGATGGAATGCCTTTACGCTAGTAATGCACTTAAAGCTAAGAGACATCTTAGTAATACACGTTATTTTTCAAACTATTTCAACTACAAACACTCTGTAACTGTCTAACATTTTTGTCGCCGCGCCACCAAACGTTTGAACAAACGTTGGCCACATGAAACATTAGAGCGACGCCGACGCAGCGCGAATCGTCAATCATCTGTACGCATTAATCTTGTGTAGACAACTTGATAGATCATCGCGTGGGTCCCGCGAGTATGAAACCGTGGATCGGGCAAAAACAAAATTGTGATTGTTATTTTTTGCGGCTTTTAACAATGATGTGTTCATTGTAGATGTATTGATGAAAAGCAAAATTTTATAACCGTAAATCCAACATGCACCAGTTATGAGTTGATCCTAAAAGGACATTCGACTTTATGTTATTTTACGAGTCTTTATAAATAATATTTCACGATTTGTTTCCTTTTCAGTAGGATACAGTTTTTTGGCCTTGGTTTCTATCCAGTGTTTTTTTTTATAAGATTGTTTTTCATAGAATCGCGTGACAGAGTGGTAATACAAAATTTAATCTCCTCTGAAAACGGCCACTCTGTCACAGTATATTCTGAAAAACCACCATAAAGAAAAAAACATTATCGCCACCGAAATAATCATTAATTAGTCCAAATAAAAATTCACGCAACGTATTTTAAAATCAAAAATTAAAACCATAATTATCAATAGTTGAAAAAAGCAAAATATAGAAAAATTACGATGTATTGTAGGTAAAAAAGTAGAACGACCCATTTATAGTATAGTAATCGTACATTAAACTAAAGGCATACAAATTAACAGGTATTTTCCGGTCAACAGATTTGGTTAATTGGCCTTTTCCATCGCCGAAATATTTGTACCTAAGTTGAATGGAGTTTGTTTGCTGAAGTCGTGACCTTTTGGGAATATTGCCGATTATCTGCCAGTTCCTGTGGTAAAGTTAACACATTAAGGCCATTCTACTTTTCGATGCCTGAAATAGAAATAAAACATTAGGATCTAAAAACACACAAATAATATTTCGAGATAATTTAGCCCCACGATCCGGCCTTGGTTTCTATGAACAGTTTTTTTTATGTTAAGGAGAAGGCACACGAGCACTCAGGCCACCTGATGGTAAGTGGAATCTGAGACCCATAGACATTTGAATTCTCAAGACTATAATCCTGAGGATTAAAATGGAATGCCTCTATGCTAGTATTACCCATGGTTTCCTTCTATTTTTTGCCAAGGAGAAGGCACATGAGCACTCAGGTCACCTGATGGTAAGTGGAATCTGAGCTGAGACCCATAGACATTTCAATTCTCAAGCCTTTAAATGCGTTGCCAACCCTGCACTGCAAGTTATTCGCTAACCCTACACAGTGAATGACATCATACATATATGATTCGTCAGTGTCATTTGTAGTTATGAATGCACGTGACAGAAGGTCTGCAATGTACATTAATTTACCCTTCAAGTACTGAAAGTCAATGTCATACTTAAGCAATTTTAATTTAAGTCTTTGAAGCCTGGGCGAAGGAACCTCATGTATGTGTTTTTTAAGTAAGGATTCCAATGGCTTGTGATCATTAAGAACAGTGCACTTTTGCCCATAAATATAGTAATGGAATTTTCTAGTGGCCCAAACAATACTTAATAATTCCTTCTCAATCTGTGAGAAATTTCTCTCAGAAGCTGTCAAACTCCTTGACGCGAAACAAACGGGTTTCCCGTTCTGTAATAGACAACAGCCAAGGCCATTTTTTGAAGAATCACTCTGTATAACCACAGGTTGATTCGCGTCAAAGTTTTGTAGAACAGGTGCCTCAGTAACATTCAGTTTTATTTCATTAAATGAGCTTTCATGCACATTTGTCCATAACCAATCCACATTTTTCTTAAGAAGTAATTGGAGCGGTGATGCAATTTTAGCTAAATTGGGAACAAATTTCCTAAGGTAGTTTATCATACCGAGAAACACTTGTAGTTCCTTTTTATTACTAGGACTTTTAATGCTGTTAATTGCTTTTATTCTTTCTGGATCAATTTTCATACCATCATGTGAAAATATATGACCAAAATATCTGACTTCAGTTACTTTGAATTGAAATTTATTTTTATTAAACCGAACATTATGTGTTTTAGCTCGCTCAAAAACTTTTGTTAAAATTGCGTCATGCTCCAATTCACTATCAGCGCATATAAGTAAATCATCACAGTAAATGATCACTCCAGGGATGTCTCCGAAGGCCCTTTCATTGTATTTTTGAAAGATTTCTGGCGCTACTGATAGACCAAAGGGGAGCCTGTTAAATTTGTAGCAACCAAAAGGACTGTTGAATGTACATAGATCACTTGAGTTTTCATCTAATTTTATGTTATAGAATCCCTCGGAAAGATCAAGCACCGAGAAGACTTTCTTATTTGACAATCTGGGAACAATTTCTTCTAGAGTCGGTATTAAATAATATTCTCTAAGTAACACACTATTGAGATCCTTAGGGTCTAGACAAATCCTTAAGGATTTATCTTTCTTTTCAATTATTACAAGATTACTTACAAAATTCTTAGGATGTTCGACCCTGGTGATTATTTGTCTTTCTTCCAACGACTTCAGCTTCTCCGCTAACCGGGGTTTGATTGCGTTAGGCACCCGACGCGGTGGCCGCACCACAGGCTCTGCATCCGGGCGAGTGTGCAGCACCAGAGGTTCTTTAAATTCGCCCACACCCTGAAATAGTTCAAAATACTTTTTTAAAATTTGGTTTTTATTATCTTCAGCACTGTTTATTGTGTGAATATTTTTAATTAATTTCAGCTCCATTAAGGAACCAAGACCTAAAATGGCTTTCACATTTTGTTTTACTATTATGAACTCAGTTACATATTGGACATCATTACGTGTCAGTAGTAAGTCCATTTTTCCTTCAGGAATTATACGAGTCCCACCAAATACTTCTAAAGCTATTGTTGTCTCAGACATTTTAAAATTATTTTCATCATTGACAACCTTTTTAAGATCTTTAAGTGACAGCACATTTACTTGGGCCCCTGTATCACACTTAAACTTGATGCTACACTTGTTGTTGACTTGAATAGACTCTATCCACTCTTGTGTGCATTCATTAATAGTGTGACACGCCCTGACTAGTCAGATGGATTCTTCCTCAACACATTCAATTTGATTAACAAATTTGCACCCTACTTTGAAATGATTATACCTATTACAATTTTCACATCGTTGGCCATAGGCGGGGCACGACCGAGGGCCATGCTCAGTACTACACTTTTTACATTTGTATAACTTGTTTTTCGATGTGTGTGCATGTTGCTGAGGATACTTAGCTTTAATAGATGAGTTTGCAAGCGAAGACTTGTGCTGCACTGATGACTGCCCCCGTACCGCATCAACTTCTGCAGCAACAGGCTGCTTCGCCAGCACCCGGGCATGTTCTCTCGACAGCTCCGCCGATCTGCAAACCTCCACCGCTTTATCCAAACTCAGGTCTTTTATTTCTAATAGTTTCTGTTGTACCCGCTGTTCACTGATGCCGACTACAATTCTGTCTCTGAGCATTCTGTCTAGGTGAGCCTCAAAATTGCAGTTCTTCGCGATTTTTCTCAGCTCTGTGTAATAACAGTCGAAGCTTTCACCTTCTTCTTGTACTCGCTTGTTGAAGTGCCACGTGTTTATAACCTCATTTGTTTTGGGTTTGAAGTACGCCTCGAATACATCTATTACCCCTTGTAGTTTCGGGGGCTCTTCACTGCTGGGCTTTAATATGTTGAAATACAATTCCTGCGCCGGTTGTCCAATGCAGTTGAGAAAAATGGACGCTTTTCTGGCCTCCGTGATTTTTTCTAGCCCAGCTGCTGACACGAAAATTGCGAAGGCTTGCTTGAATCTGAGCCATTGGGGATATAATTCTTTTATTACCTCAAGATCCAACGGTGCCGGCATGCGGTATTCCACGCCCGACATCTCAACGTCTTCTGGTTCAGCAATTTTTTTTTTTTTTTTTTTTTTATTATTCTTTTAGTTGAAGCTTAGCTCTTCCGCGACTGCGCCATGTAGTGTTTAATGATACACCATAATGATGGGAACAAGTATATTTATTGGTCTTCTTATTATTAGGTTACAGCGTGTGCTCCGTTAAGCTCGTAGCTGGGAAAGAAGGGCGAGTCCACCCAAGTGTCAGTAGACATTAGTTTTCCACAGATTATATAAAATGCGTTAACATGCACAGATATTACAAGTACCCCCTTGTATTATCCACAAACCGAATCACAACAATGGATACACTGCTGCTGGGCGGTAGGTTAATGGATAAGATGGTAGTAGCGATCCAGACGGACCCTGCACAGGGCCCTACCACTACAAAAAAAAAATCGTAATATACAGGATTGCTGCTCAAACAAGCCTTAACCAGCTATTGACAACTTGTCTAGAACTTGAATACTACAAGAACATACAACCTGTCGCCTCCAATCTTCACCGCTCCGCAGGTAATAAATCGCGTTAAACAAGTAGGTTGGGCCGTTTTATCAAAGTCAATCGCGATCGGTGAGTAATTACTTCACTCAAACAACGCCATGTGAGCTCTTGCGGGGGGCAGTTGACTCGGCTGTTAAAGACGGTTAATTGGTTAATACATTTGGTGCTAAATTTCCTGTAATTTGTATAACATGGACCCTGTGGGCCGTAGTGGTCTTGAGATACAGGTTTCAAGATGCGTTCGGACCAGAAGAGTAAATAAGAAAGTATCAATGCAGACCTTGCGATCCCACTGGAAGATTTCATCCAGATGCGTTCAGCCATTCTGGCGAGATTGAGTAACAAACATCCAAACCTTCGCATCTATTAATTAGTAAGTAGTACAAGTAAGTCAAATAAACCCGTACTTACCACTTTTTACAAAGTAATTCCTACTGGTTATTCAGATTGCATGTGTTGTACAGGGAGAAAAAATATATAATAATAATAAGTTTTACACGTTATTAAAGCACCCAACTACTTTGTTTCCGAGCAAAACAAATTAATTCTTATAAAAACTTCATCCATACAAATCTATCATCCCTAGTAATAACAAAATACAAAAAAAACGTTAATAGTTTACAAACACATTACGCAATAGCCGAGAATCATTCAAACTGACGCTTATGATAAATGTTCGGACTTGAATTGAAACAGATCACCAGTCACTCAGAGCTCCCGTCATCGTAGAAAAAATGCAATTTGTTCTTTAGTTCCGCGCTTTTAAAGAGAGGAAAGAGGTCACGGTATTCTGGTGAGTTGATACTAGTTTACCAGCTGATAAGAGCTCTAGCTGTGGGAGGCTTTGCAATGACAGTACTAACTTTAGTAGGAGGGAACGGGAGGGAGAAGATCAGGTTATACTGGTCGAGCAAAACACTGATAAATGGACGAAGGGAAAAACATGGCTACTTTATTACAGGACCGGTTATGATTTATTCATGCTCTTGTCAGATTTGAAAGAACATTGGCAGTTCCACTTGGCGCTTTTGTATTAACCCACAGTAACAAAAGCAACCAGTATAATAAGCCTGGGCCTATATTCTACTGCGTTATAACGATATCGCGTTTGACGTGTTTTAGAATCGTTTATGTCACAGTCGCCATTATTGTAAATGACATAAGGGTTATCAAAACGTTGACAATACGGAAACATATCAAAGACGATATCGTTATTACCGTGTAAAATTCCAGCACAAAAAGTGTTAGTATTTTGTCTTCCTTTACGTCTTATGTTTTACACTATATTTGTCACTTTTATTAATTTGTGGGTACTATTTATGGTCTCGGTTTTTCTCAATAAAACATTGATAACTATTTTTACTCATAAAACTTAATCATTAAGTGTAACTCTTACTGACATAACGTTTCAAACTACATTTGACAGGCAGGCCAAATATTAGTTGGTAGTAGTAGCAAACAATTTTTCAACTAATAAATTAAACTTTAACCACAGTTAAGATTTAAAAAAATAAACAAATAATTGTATATCAGCAATGTATCTAATACCTTAAGGGTTCGTTGGCACCATGTTTCTATTTTTTTCTTAATGAGCATTTAGTGATGGGTAACACAGGGAACGTATCCTAAAAGCTTCATACAGTCATTATCTAGGAAGGCAGCATGACTGATGACTTCCCATTGATGAATGCCTTTATCTAATAGTCACATTATGATGGCGTCATTTTGAGGGTATTGAATAATGGCACGAGACTGAGAGTAATAATTTAAGAAAGATAAGAATTAAATAAATAGTAGGTACATTTTACATACCCCATTGCTAGATCAAAACAGTCATCATCATCATCATCGGCCTGTGGCAGTCCACTGCTGGACATAGGCCTCTCCCAATTCACGCCACTTTTCTCGATCTTGAGCTTTGAGCATCCAGTTGCTGCCAGCCACCTTGCGCAGATCGTCGCTCCATCTCGCTGGGGGGCGTCCAAAACTACGTTTGCCTATGCGCGGTCTCCACTGCAGAACTCGATTACTCCATCGTTCATCAGTTCTGCGACAGATCAAAACAGTATCAACTCAAAAACTGTTAGATTTGTTTCAAGTCCAAACACATTGGTATTAAAGTTGATTTAAAAATACAGTTTTATTTTGAGTTGATGCTGTTTTGATCTACCATTGCGATACAAGTTACGTTAAGAGTTTTAGCGCGGGAAATTAACGAAAACGCATAGCGTGGTAGGTAATACGATATCATTTCAATTCAACGTTGGTATTGTAAATAATGTTAGATATTTAGTAATATCGAATCAAAAGAATCTAACCACAAAGTCTTGTTTATTAATTCCAACTATCTGGTGTACTATTTTAAATTACAATACATAGGCATTTGAATCCTTCCCGTTTCCACCGTAGCACGTTTTTGTGTGAATTCCAAGCATTTTCTACAACATTTTTCTTCAAAACAACTTTAAAAACTCTGTTCCCCCTTACATTTAACCCGAGGCTCCCTGTACGCAATTTGTCAACGTCGCAACTCATTTCTTATTTTAACCAAGTTGTCAACTTTGGAGACGCTCCCTTATTTCATTTTGATGTCTTACTGTTGTTGATCTTCGTTAAGCTTTTGTTTTGTCGCTTTGGAAAAGGCAGGTGTACACACTAACATTACGAATGTGTAACTTTGTATCTGTTTAATACAAAAGATACTGGCAACACCGGTGGAAAGATGGCATCAGTCGGCCTTACCTAACTAAAGTTTACTCGTGTAACTTAGTGCCTTAAAATTGATTTATGCAAATAAACTTTGTATTTCTTGTATTTAAGATCCAAGTCATGGAACAAGATTCCTAAGAAATTTAATACTCCTTCACGCTAAATGGCTTAACGGATTACGATTAAATTTGGAATGGAGACTACCCTTTATCCTGAAAAAAGAAACTGCTCCCATTAATGAACAAATGATATTTATTTTCCAAAAAAAAATACAGTATACATTTCATGTTATGTCAAACTACAAGATATCACATTGGAAACAACATTGGATGGTCAACGCGGACAAGATCGTGGGCAAAAGAAGTGTTTACGTAAGAAACGAGTTTTAATTCGTTCTTGCTGAATATAGAATACAAAAAATCCGATATAGTTATATATTTTTGCTTGCCACACTTAATCTATAAAGCTACCTAAGTAATGTTACATTATGTATATCATTATCTTATCTAGTACAGATAAGCCTTTTCGGATATATCTTGACCCTGAGGGTTAATAAATGACTGACTGTTAAGTTCCTTGCGAAGCTTCTTCTCAGCAGTGATCTCTTAGGAAGCGCAGGTAGCTTTATGCCGTGTAAAAGTGTCCGCGCCTACTTTCTGAATAAACACCTTTTAACTTTTTAGGATATCCGCTGTTCGAATGTGCAGATTTCCTCACAATGCCTTCCTTCACCCTTCGAGCATCGGGCAATGAACTTTCAAGAATTAAAAAAATATATACCCATCAACCGCTGGGACCTGAACTCAGTACCTCACGATCTCAAGTCGACACCCACAAGTCTGTTAGGGCCATATTGAAGAAATGATTTTGGCTGAGATGTACGTCTTAAGTTACGTCAAAGTAAATGTCAATTCATAGTAAACTGTCATTTCAGAAGTGTCCCTCGGCAACTCAACAAAGATCAGTTTATTAAAGGAAAATGGCAAAACTGCTGTAGTAAATGAAACCTTATTACTAATGGGATAGCATTGAATCTGTTTTAGCTATTGATTTTGAGATATTGCCTATTGGCTAGGGCAGAAGTATGTTACGTACATTATTTACGCATTTTTAGGGCTCAGTAACCAAAGGGCTTGAAAGACTATTAGGCGATTGGCTTGTAACCTGTTAATACACTAGTAAACTCCTTGGCCTGATTGTGCAAAATGTGGTTACAGAATTATAAACAAGTCTTTTTAGAGTTGTTGGTGTTTCTGTAGCTCTGGCTACCTCTCTGGGAATGAAGGTGTGATGTTATGTATGTGTGTAACCAAAGAGTGCTAACGGGATCCTATAATATAACTAAGTCTCCACTGTCTAACAAAAAACAAACTTTGAAAAGTAAAGCAGTTCTCTTTGGGTGATGTCATCAATATAAATTTTAGTTATCGTGTATAATATATATTTTATAATTCACCTCTTGAATCTATATATTTAAAAACCGGGCAAGAGCATGTCGGACCAAGCTCAGTGTAGGGTTCTGAAGCCGTTAAGTACTACAAACATAAAAATCAACAAGTAATAACTAATTTTCAATGTAAAGTCAATTGGTGCCGTCTTAGATGATTTTAGTAGGTATAAAAAATTTAATCGCTTGTATCTCAAGAACCAATGATGTCTACTTAGTCATCATAGTTTTTCTTTAAAATTCGTTATATGCGCTTTCATTGAAGATTTTTTTCAGATTTTTTGTATTTGTAGTTTTGGCTGTAGGGTGGAGGGACACTTGAGTCTAACAAAAATTAGCGCTTTAAAGCTTAATATTTCATAAACGGATTACTTAATCGAAAAACTGTTTTCACAAACCCGCAATATTTTTAAAACACCTATCCAGCGACACCATACACTATAGGATAGACGAGAAAAAAAATACATCCCCACACGTTACCGGTAGGAGAGGTACCCTATTTTTTTTTTACATTTTATTGTACCCTTTGTTGGCGTGACTAATATGCGTATTCATGCCAAATTACAGCTTTCTAGTACTAAGAGTCTCTGCGGACGGACGGACATGGCGAAGCTATAAGGGTTCCTAGTTGGACTACGGAACCCTAAGAACATATGTACAGACTTACAAACAGCCCAAAAAAAATCCCTGCTCCTTCGGCTGTCGGGTAATAAATAAAGGGGCCCATACAATAATGGTACGAAATACATCGTGTGCGAGTCGGACTCGTACTTGGCCAGTTTTAGTTATTAATAATTATATTAACTTATCAATGCATTATTTGTTTTTACGAAACATTGCGGATTTGGTTTGTATCAGTTAAATGCGTCACTGTCTGCTGTTTTTTTGATGATATCGTCCTAGTGATTGATCATCGATACTTTTAGCTAATCGAAATCGTTATCATTTTGGCCAAATCATGTCAAATTTTATTTATTACATCTTCAATCAATATAAATCACAATTTAATACCTGATAATAGCGCTAGCTGATAAACACGAGGTGTAGTAATTAAGTATGTTATAGAGTTATTTGATGTTAATAGTCTATAAATATTTTTTTTATTTTTTTATTTTTATCTTTACACATAATATATTGATTCTAATGATTCACTCTCTAACTTTACACTACCATTTAACATTTCTTCATTAAGTTTGTAATACAAATTGAACGTTTTGTTGATAAAAAATTCTTTTACTTGTATTTCTTAAATTTGAGTTGGAATTATTTGTTTCTGTCTGTTTTCTATGTATTTAAGCGTGTATTTATCTATATAAGTATGTTTATCGTTGTCTAGTACCCATAGTACAAGCCTAGAGCTTAGATTGGGATAAGTTGAATTGACCCCTGATATTTATTTATTTAAATATCTGCCCTTACCGGGATTTAAACGCAGGACCGCTAGCTTCGTAGGCAGCCACCAACTAGGCTTACGTAACGTAATAACACCAAATAACATCTATTAAACAGCAACAGTAAAACGCGACCGGCGTTGATTGAGTCATTATGCTGCGATCGAATCAATCTTTCTCAGTCACGGCGGCGACCAGATTAATGCCCATAATTATGGCTAACGTAAGTGATTGCATAAGGTCTTTCTTCTTATGCCTTTTGTAGTTCATTAAACATATTTATTTTTGGTATCGTTTATTCTTTTGGTTTGATTGTAGAATATTTTATCTTGTTTTTTTTTTATGTTAAGGAGTAAGCACGGGAGCACTCAGGCCACCTGATGGTAAGTGGAATCTGAGACCCATAGACATTTGAATTCTCATGACTATAATCCTAAGACCTCAAATGCGTTGCCAAGCCTGAGGACTAAAATGGAATGCCTCTATGCTAGTAATTTCACCGGTTTTCTTATCCCCACACCGGAACACAATAATGCGAACACTGTTGCTTGGCGGGTGGTTGGTGGTTGTTTTGGATTTAGTAAAAAAATACAGTTCTTATAGTATTTGTTTTTAAAGCTTCACTGGTTCGGAAAGGGTGTTATTACACGCAAGCGTATAGGGCAGTTATAGCCTATTTACCTCCCAAGGGAGTTATGGGTTTTTTTTAAACAAAGAACCCACATCATTTCAGACTCAGGAGATGTAAAATCAGCCAAGGTTTATTTCCTACATTCAAAACTTGTCTACAAACCAATTTAACCATGTATAATACTTATACAGTACTTAAACTACATTATATTTATATTTTATTTTTATTTAAGTGACATTTGCAATTATTTTTATTAAATTTTATATTGAAAATTGCTACAATCTGGCAGTATGGCCTGTCAAGTTTGAAAACTTATGGCAGTTCTTTCTTAGCATTATCTGTGGAAGACTATATTGAAAAATATTGAGTTGACAATCTCTTTTAGCGAGTCGATGCCATTCAGTGTTTAATAGTTCTGTTGTTTTCTTTAATAGTCTAATTTATTTTTGTATCCTAGCAATTTTAATAAAAAACATTGCCTACGGCGTCGGGTTTTTAATATTCACGTTAATTATTGCCTTCTTACTTCCCTTGATGCACAATGTACTATTATTGCATAACGCTAATTTTGCATTGACCAGAAATTTGTGCGCTTCGCTTTAATTAGTTATGCATTAGTGCTGTAGATCTATTACCGGTATGTAATGTAAGTGCGAGAGTGACGGATGTTTTATCCACCGCGATAAAAGCGACTTTAATATGGGTCATGTAGGTACTTAAAAGTCAATCTAGTGGGGCTGGACAACTTGGATTCGACTATAGTTGTCGATTATTTTTCGATTGAAAAATATATGGAATTGACGTTAGCCATCGAGATAGTACCACGTGACTACCTCCGTGGCTTACGTCAATTCCATACATTTGTCTATCTAAACATAATCTACAACGATTGTCAAATGCAAGTTGTCTAGCCCCACTGGGCCTCTATTCTACTGCGTTATAACGATATCGCGTTTGACGTGTTATAGAATTGTTTATAACTCGGCCCTCATTACTGACGGAAACACTTCACAGGTGATATCATTTTGAATGTGTTGAATCTTGGCTTTAGCTGCAAATAGCCCTAAGATGTTTAAATAATAAAAATAAATAAAAAACAATCAATACCTACATATTGTGATGCCAAGTTTAGTAGTGTTTTCAGACGCTACAAAATTAATATTGCTTTTCTGCACCCAGTGAGACTCTAGCCGAACGCTAATGGCGGGAACCACACGGGAAGATACGGACAGAATGATAGATCCTCTCTTTAGTAATGACTTCTCATTTAAGTTACTTTAGTTTGACCCTCTGCTTTAGTTTAAAACAAGCTCTTTACCGAAGAATAAACTTACAGTACACCTGTTGATAGAGATTTGTAATATGAGAGCACAATGTTACGCAACTTGACCTAGTCCTAAACTAAGCTCTAGGCTTGTTTTATGGGGACAATTAGACAATGATAAACATAATGATGCAAAGAAATATATACTTAATACTCTCGCTCATCACAATTATTTCCTCTTACAATACAGAGACGGGTATAAATCGAACGAATCAACCTTGGAATAAAAATTGAAACATTTATCGCAGTTTTTCTTAGAAAACCGTATTGTTAATAACTGATATCAACTTTATCTATGTACAATTAAGCATAATTTTCCGCTTCATTTATAATAGACCCGTGAATAAATAATCCTAATGTTTCTAATCACTAAGTTTCGTCCCAGACATGTGATTACTGCGAAGGGTCTGTCAAATGATAGTTCTTGGGTTATTCTGTTATGTTTTGTGTTGATAATAGCTGTTGATTGCACGAAACGTGTCAGTCGGTGTTCTATAATGACAGTAAATTACAGTCACGCGGTTTTGTTACAGCTTTTAATGACGGTGCTGCGACCATAGTGGCAGCTGTCGAAATCCTTTGACAGTTTGATGTGACGATTAGTCGGGTAATCACCACTATTGAAGTTTTTTTGAAATACTTTACTGGAAATGTCACGTTTCTTTAAAAGTAAATTGTTGACAAGTAAGAAAGGTAAACCTGTTACAAAGCAAACATGCAAGAATAATAAATGCAAAATAAATACTTTACGAACATGAAAAGTATAATTATAAACCGTTAAGGATCTAATTTGCTTATTACCTATTCTTGTGTTTGGTTGGTAGTCAAACACATGTATGTATTTCTAAATAATGATGGATCTTACGGTAATACTTAACGAGTAAGTTAACCTATCTAACATAATTATAACAGCTATAGTTATAAACATAACGTATAATATGGTAGACCAGCTTAACTTAATCGTCATCTCACGACAGTAATCCATCATCACCACCTTCGCTTTATCTTCAACGATCGCCCAGTAGTTAACAAGTAATGAGACGCCAACTTAACTGCCTCATGACGCCATACGGAGCCCTATTCCTTTTAAAAGTTACAATATGGGCATAGCTGAGCTCTAATGTATGTTATAAATTATGACGGCAGCCAAGTTTTATGGGGCCGGTGGGTCGTGTTTCCATCATGATTCTCAGCGTTGTAATAGATGGTGCATGAAAACGTGGTAAAGGAAATTGTTAAATGGGTTGTTAAGAACGGCTTAAGTTATATTAGAGGTGTTTTACTAGACGCGGTTTTAATATTATAATTAATCCTGTAAATCAAATAGGCAAATGTAATTGGAATGTTCAAAGATAATGATGGGAAGATGAAGCAAAAGACGAAACAAACTTTAGAGGCCGTGAAAGAATGTACACCATTAAAACATCATTGTTTTCTTTGTCCGTCCTTTTGTGCAATTTAAAGTAAATATAACAAACTGACAAAAGAACAGAGAAAACAATAACACGCATCATTACTACAAGACTAGTAAACACTTATTTAAATAAAACATGTTATTACGGCCAATTATAAAAGCATGGTTCGAAATAACAAAAAGTACTCTACGGAATGACTTGAAAGTGGCTGGGTAATAATTTTAAATGGCAGTTAGAGTTATTGTAGGGGATTATAGAGTGTATTGAAGATAATGAAGGAGTAATGACAAGTAATGTTAGAGGGGCTGTAAAGATAATACGAACGATGTAAACATAAGGCTAGGCTGAGAAACATCTAGTATTTAAGCTCAATAATTACTCTCGTTTAATAAAAACTATGCTTCATGGAATACCAGACCTGTTTTAAGGAGTGGTTGTGTTTGACTTGGGTCGAACTAAGAGAGCAGGTTAATAATTTTCATCTTTTTACTACTTATAGAGGGCATTAATAGAACTAAGTGGTGCCTATGGCTTATGAATGCAGTGTTAGAATCATTTATTAGTATTGTAGGCCCATCTGTCTTTAAGTGTAACTAATTAAATGACTCTGCAGTCCATAAAAATAACTTATCAGAATGATAAGGAACGATCTTCCGCAATGCAGCCAATAGATATCGACTGATAATATTTATAATTAAATTTTATCGCCAATGCAAGCCAGTATTATTAAAAATGCTAAAAATCATATAACAAAAATAGCCGTTTAACATAGAATGAAAACCCCCACTAACACTCACGTCAACCATTTTTCTTTCAACCTAACCAAGAACTACATTTGAAAAACAACCTTTTAAAAAAATACGTTCAAATTTCAAGCCAAGAAGACCAATAACACAAAGATCTAAGGCTTCAAACACAACATATAACACCCCTTTTTGTGACAGAGATTAAAAAACACAGGAAAGCGTTTGTGCGTGCACGCTACCCGCATTTCCTCTCCACGTCAAAACCACATAAAACAGGCAGACGAGACATAATAGCTTCGTCTATCCGTATTATTTATGTGCCATGCGTGGGCCTGCGATTACTCATATTTATACCGCTGGAATTATTCTCTTTCCATTTGCGAGAGGTTAGAGAGAACCAATATTATAGGCACGAACCACCGTACAAACCTAGCGCGTAAAAAGGTCAAGTAAAACCGGTTCGAACGAGAAGACTCGATTTTTCTCCGTAAAGGAATAACACCACAGCAGTGAAATATTGAGCGGCGGAAATTACTTTGCACGCCTGAGGTGTTCGTGGCTTGCGAAGCTTCAGATGCAACGCCATTTTTGTTTTGGTCGGTTAACAACAGCTAAAGCGATTTAAAGTTCAGAAATAATTTGTTGTAGACGAAGGAAGTGTGCTACGTAATTTGGAACCATTATAAGGTTACGAAATATCTTGGTTATTCTTAGTCATTAGGTCTGAATCTAGAGTATCTAATCATTGTTTTAGCACTTATAAATAAATTAATAGAAATGAAATATATATGAGAAATTATTATGATCTATTTAGCGTTCCTTGGGTGTTATTAATACAAATAATGTAAATGTAAATGTCTAGATTTTTACTAAGGTCAACATACTCAGTAATAAATGTTCTTCTGTAGGTAATAAACTTGCTTTAAGAATAAACATCCAGGACTCAAAAATAAATATTCGTACTAACTCGTATCACAAAAATGTTAGAAATGTTGTCTATCGGGGAAAGAACTCGAGACCGTATGCTTCATAGGCAAGTACTAGACAAACCGCGTCGTAAATGTTACGTTAAAAGAATTTAACGAGGGCTCCAAGTTGACATTAGCAACTTAATAGCCTTAATTAACATTTAAAATTGCAGCAACTGAACTCAGACTCTTTTGTTCAGTTTTAGTTCTCATATTATACTTATAGGTTCTTTAAGTAGTCTTATCCTCGTGAGGCCCCTTATACTACAAAAAGGGAGATTTTTGTAAGTGGGAATTTGAATCTTCCAACAAGCACATAAATGTGAGTTTCCTTTGCTCAAATGCCATTTTCAAATTTAAAACCAATAAATATGATCTTTATAGTCATTAAAATATAGTTTTAACTAAATTGCGTTGGTTAAGTACCTCCTATGACACACCCCGGGTCTCACCTGAACGCTTAGCACAAGAGGTCCGCGACTTGTATGTCGCTCGGATATCTCCCTTGCTATCTAGTTTGTTATGATAGAGACGCACTGAGCCACAAGCGAGAAAATACAACTTGTGCTAAGCGTACTGGTTATAAATGTTAACCTAATAAAACATATATGTCATCGCCAGCTTCACAATCGATTATTAATTAAAGCTAATTGACAGCCAAACCACCAACAGAATCGTCTTCTTCATATTCGTTAATACAATTTTGATGAAAATGATTAGCCTGTTCTACAATTATGTGGTTTCCGTAGACCACACAGGCGGCCTTTTGGGGCATTAATCTTCCTTTATATCGCGCTCATCAATAAATTGGTAGACCATTCATCAAGCCTTGTGTGGGCTGTCTCTAGTTAGGTGTAATTTGTGTATTGAATGTATTTAAGAATGTGCCGTTTTTATTATGGTCTGTAGTTAAGATGTCTGATGTCGTTTACCGCAATGACATCTAAGTAATCGTTTTTAACATCATTTTTATTGATATTACTTGAAGCAGATGCTTTATAATAATTTAATAACTTCTGCCCACGGCTTCATTTACGTAAATTACGTTTTTTGTTTATGGCATCGAGAAGGCAATCGAGCACACAGGCCACCTGATGGTAAGTGGAAACTATGACCCATAGACATTCGCATTCACAAGACTGCAAATACGTTGCCAACCCTGAAGACTTAGATGGAATGCCTCTAACTCATACCCACGGGAACTTTAAAAAAATGGGATGAAAAGTAGCCAATGTGTGTTAATCCAAGCTATAAGCTATACCTATTCTAAATTGTATCCAAATCCGTCTAGCCGTTGCAGCATAAAAGATTAACAAACATCCACACATCCATCTATACAAAATTTCGCATTTATAATATTATTTGGCTTGTTATTTAGAATAAAATTGAGATTTTGAAGTATCTGCTTATCTTATATTTAGTTATGACCCGATATTAGCACATGTACATTTTCATTATAAAGTGCATTCTAGTTAAAAAAAGTTAAAAAAGTTAACTAGGGCACACTTTATTTTGAAAACGCCTTTGTACTCGTACCTATAACTTTTTGTATGTACCTATTGATTATACTCGTATCATAAATACATTACAATAACATTAATATAATATAACTGCAATACAGGTAACACGGGTTCTCGATTAATGAGCTTTATTAGCGAGAAGAGGCAGATTATAATTAGCTTAAACAGCCTTATTAAAAACGCTTTAACGACAATCCTGGTGACTAACAATTAACGACGAAATTCAACATAAGCTGTGTTGAAGTTTTTTTAAGTTAATAGTTAAGACCGAAACATGGCCATGTGTCACCATTAATCATTTTGGGAAGAATCGAACCCAAATAAAATTCATCCCTTCCACCTCACCTTTTTATACCCCAATTCCCCACCAACCATTTCCACAAATCAAACCGCGGTGTAAATCAGAACGTCAGCGTTCGGCGTAAAGCCCCCCACACACGGGCGACCGCGCGACATAAATCGACGAAGTAATCGCGCGTGATCTGACAGCGCGCCTGTTTTAAATGAATATTCGTGATAAATCACTGTTTAGCGGCCACCGGGCGACGGCGCAGGCGCAACTGTAGAGTCGTCTGTGGTCCTTTTATTTTTTATAATTTGTTTTTTGTTTTGGAGCTCGTTTTCAGGACTACATATATTCGAAATGTACGAGTTTGTTTTAGTGTTTGTTTAGGTTAAGAACGCGAACGAGCCAGGTTACCAAATGAAAAGTATTCACTACTACATAGACCCCCTCAACACTATTAGGGGAATAGAAAATACCACCAAAAAAGCTGGTACTACCGGTATACTGCTGCAATTTTTATTTTACCAAATTGGACGCCCCCTAAGGGTGCTGCAGCAACTGATCAATTTGCAAAATGATACTACATACAATACAGCGTGTAAATTTAATACGGGCATATAATAATATTTTAACAACAGTTAATATACACACTAATTAACGTAAAAACTTGTGTAACAGTAACATTAGTTGTACTTTATTTTTTCTTACTAATTAATTCAGCAAGCAATGTATCATACATTGCGCCAATTAAATTAAATCGTCTACGTAATATCGTTTTGTAATAGGAAGTGGCACGCGTTACATTGCTCCTAAGACAAACTTAAAAAAATTAACTGCGTCTTAATAATAAAAGTTACTAACAAAATGTTTTTCTCACTTGATTTGTAAGATCGTTAACCACGCCTGGATAAAATATATGCCCGTATGAAATTTACACACTGTATAATACGATACAAATATTCTTTATTGAATACCACATACTTAACAGCACAGAAAGGAAATATGCCATGAAGTAAAATAATGTTGAATTTTAAATTTATGTGGCATGATTAACCACCTCAGTTTCGGCATAATAAGAAGAACTTGGATTCAGAATATAAATTGCAGCCACACTTTACTTTGAGTTACTCTAAAAGAAAAGTGTTTGACTTATTTTCTTACTAACAGAGTTCTAAGCCACTTATTGGTTGATTGTGTATTTACCATAAATGTACGCCTGTGTCAACTGTTGATATTATAGGTAAATTGTATCTTCCAGAAAATGTAAAATGAAAAGAAATTAAATAATAGATTTTTAACCAAGGGATGTAAGGCACCTATTTAATACAAGATTTTATTTCGAGTGTAAAATTAACTGCGACTTTCACCCGATACTCTTGTTTTCTTGTCGACCATAAGGAAATAAAACTTATTAAAGTAAGACTCAGTATAGTTTTACCAAAAGTAAAAGGTACCTGGTTAAGCATGGCTCAGAACAGGCTTAGTTTTTTTAAATAATCCTTATACACAGAATACGTTCCTGCCACTGCACAGGCACTAATTGACATAGTTAGTTCTTTTTTCATATTTTATTCTGACGGGATTGACATGCATCATTTTCAACCCGCTTCTAAGATAAATAATGACCTACTTTCAGATTATGAGACAAAAAAACTTATTTTACTACTTTGAGCATGTACCTATGCAACATTGCATCGCTCTCACGCCCTATATTTTAGCTGCAGCTACTCTACAGTCTCTGTCCACCAAGAAGGCATAAAATAGCCTCTTCTCATCGTCTCACATCGGTTATTACTGTCTCGTCCATTACGAGTTTATTATGCTAATATATCTGCCTCACGGATTGTAACACAAGAAGCGAGACAGTGGTAAACTGAATAAGTGGAAAGCACTAATGTGTTGAAGTCTTAGGAACCGATGAGGAGCATAATAGGTGTGTTTTACTTTCGTCCACTCAACTCCCGCCTATCGGCAATCGAAACTCTTAATACTTTGTCTACCCGGCATGCTAGGCATCACCTTTAAAATAATTATTGGCATAGCATTTTTTAATCTAGCTATTAATATATGCCTAAATATTCCTCATTTCAAATTATTTAAGACTCGTAAAGATACAGATTATATTAAAGGATGTTATTTGTGAATCCATTGCCACATAAATCAGGAACTTTGACACAGAAAATTATCCCGTATCGTTATAGTAAAATTATATTATTACTTTACAGCAACACCAATGTAAACTATTTTCGGCTAAAATTTAAAATTATGATAGTGATAAAATATCCCATTAGAATTTTTTTCACTTCACTTCAAAATGGTGATCTTAATTTTCACACATTTCCATTATAATAAATTCACATTCCAAAATTAAAACTGCATTTTTGTTAAAATATATTTATTACGCTCCTGTAAATTTCGTATATACTGATAAATTAATCCGATTTGATTATGTTTTCCGTGATATATCATTTCTAGTGACATATCTTTATTAATACCGATAAATATCCTTTATCATTATGAGAAATGCGTGTCTTATGATGTAACTAAGCTATTATAAATCCCTTATTATACATATTATATTGTGAGAAGTTTTAGATACATCACAATGTTTTAACAACTTTCGATTTATTCAAATCGTTACATAGGTATCGGTACTTCAGGAGCAAGACTCAATGTGCTAGAGGTGGTAAAGCCTGACAAGTTTCTATTTGGCCCTATTTCAATACAAACTTGTAATCAAGGCAATTTAGTTAAAATTACATTTCAGTAAGTATCTTCAAATGGGTATTCTACCTGCAAACTTAAGGTATGGATGAGACTGCAGGTTACATCAAACGACGCAGCATAATATGATGCAGTACCGATGATCTATTAAAAGCTACACCCCGCGGAAAATTAGTGGAAGGACATTGGGAAAAAATAGCACAGGAACTTAGATTACCTTTACACGGTAAGAACAAAAATATAAATAAATAAATATCAGAGAACAATCTCACACCAATTGATCTAGTCCCAAACTAAGCTCTAGGCTTGTACTATGGGTACTAGACAACGATAAACATACTTATATAGAGAAATAAATACTTAAATACATAGACAACATCCAAGACTCAGGAACAAATATTTGCGCTCATCACACAAATATCTGCCCTTACCGGGATTTGAACCCAGGACCGCTGGCTTCGGAGGCAGGGTCACTCCCAACTAGGCCACCGTGTCGTCAAAACACAAACGACTCGACTGTTTAAGACGAATTATTGGTGGCAAGAGTAATTCATTTTAACTTGTTTCATAATTAAACGAGGCATTTAAACCAACACGCACAAAAAATCCCTGTTAGTTTAGTAGTATGGTGGGCAGTTAATCGAACGTATCGAATTTCGTTTCGATGTTTATGTTAAAGCGTTCATTTATTAGTTCGTGTATCATAGATAACCGTGTCTAGTTTATGGTTAATAGATGACAGCTGTCATGACACTGAGATAGTACCACGTGGCTATCTCGGTGGCTGACGCCAATTCCATACATTTTTCAATCGAAACATAATCGCTAACGATTTTCGAATGCCACTTGACTAGCCCCACAGTATTTATATCAGGAGATAATAACTATTTAATTCATAAAGGGTGCCTTAATACCAGATATGTGCTATGCAGGGGACCCTGCATTGATTTATCCGTTTAGGAGCTACGATGCCCCAGATAGACACGTTAAACTTGTAACACCCCACATTTTGCATTAGGGGTTAAAAATAACCACAAAGCCTTAACACTTAACACTTAAGCCTTAGCTCTTTAATTAAAACTGTAACGTCGAGAATATTTTTATGACCAGAAACTATCCATCTATAATTTCACAATTTATAGAGGCTATAATAAAATTGAATGGCATATAAATACAGGGTGATAAGCTAATCCGTTTATGTGTATCGTAACAATAAATATGATATAAACGCTTGATTTATGGTAGCTAGGGAAGACCCAGTAATAATCGAGAAGCAATAAATATCACCTGATGTGGAAACTTACGTAATAAAATATTTTTCGTTGTAAAAAAGATCCGGTATTCTTAGTGGAGATTAAAACTTAATATCTTTATCTATTAAGCCACAGTAAAGTTTAAAATTAGCAGGATTGATTAGGTTCTAATTAGTCGACACCTTTTGGGCCTCATATTTCAAGCAATAGACGTATGATTAGCTGATTATGATGTTGATGATTAATACTAATCTGGTTTGATGTACTTACGTTTAAAAACATTAGTATAAGCTCCCTTTAAGACCTAGCTTGGTATCCTGTGACTGCCGATCTTGAATTTTCATAATTAAATAAATAAAAATAAATAAATAATCACAGGACAATGTCACACAAATTGACCTAGTCCCAAACTAAGCTCTAGGCTTGTACTATGGGTACTAGACAACGATAAACTTACTTATATAGAGAAATATATACTTAAATACATAGAAAACATCCAAGACTCGGGAACAAATAGTCGTGCTCATCACACAAATATCTGCCCTTACCGGGATTTGAACCCAGGACCCCTAGCTTCGAAGGCAGGGTCACTCCCAACTAGGCTAGCGTGTCGTCAATTAACTCATTGTTCTATCATAATAATAATGTTTAATTACTGCAGTGAAATTTAATACCATTTACTAAACCCCGCTCAATAGTGTTAACAGGTTCCGATAGAGTTAGACGATTTTTTCAATATTTTGTTTACTTTTATGTTCTCTTTCGTAGTTAATGACGTTATCTAGACACGCGGGAGCGTGTCAAGCCAAGTTCAAGAAACAGAACTGGCGAGCCGCACCGTGTGTAATATTACACGAACCATTTGGAGCCACTTTTGACCCCCTCATAAATCAAAAACTATTTTACATAAACGTATCAAATTTGGCTCATATATTGAGACTTGCGAGATACATATGTGTTCTAAATTTCATAAGCTTATCTCAAACGGTTATTTAGATATTAATGTCCAAAATTCCTCATTTTTATCATTGACTGACCTATAGACCAAAACTCTAACCCAGTTCCAGATGACCTAGGGAGTTAAAATTTGGTATGCAGATAGGTAATTAGATGAATACAAAGGAATAAATAAAAAACTGTCAATTTTTAAATAATTAGATTCTATTATGAACGCTTAACATAAATACCTAATGTTACTTAGGGTACCTGCGTTATTAACTGGGATTAATTATTATTTTTATATTTACCGCACATCAATAGTGTAAAATCATTACCTACTCATAAATAATGATAAAATAATAGGCATTTAGATTTTCGGTATATACACGACGCGCGCGCGCCGAGTGACGCCGGAGCGGCGCGGGCGGGGTGGGTGGGGCGCTGTGACAACCGAATCGAACCGTTGACGCGAACGTGGCCGAGCGAGCGGTCTTGCTGTCCGGTCGTCTCTCGATATCTGACCTATAAGGTTGCGATTTATGCTGCGAAATTAAGGAAAACTTATAAATTTGTAGTAATATTATTATTACAATTTCTTTAATAAGTAGGTACGTACGTATAGTATTATAGTATAGGCAATAGTTTAAATAAATAATAATTTTATAGTTATAAGTAGGTAGGTGTATATACTTATTATTATTACAATTCCTATAATAAGTAGGTACGTAGGTTTAGTATATTATAATAGGCAATAGTTTAAATAAATAATAATTGTATTTTTTAGTAAGTAGGTAAGACTTACCTACAAAAAGTAATGATATCCCACCAAAAACATAAATGTAAAAAAGGAGAGCCAAGTTCAATACAAAAATTATTCTCTGCTGTGGGCTTCGCCGCAAATGGAGATCTGAGATTGAGTGCCAAGTTCTATGCAAAATCCAAATATGTAGTCTAAGGGCTGACTTGGCTGATTTTCCCATACGAATTATATAGCCTTCGCATGTTCTAAACCTGTTACCTTTCGGTTCTTATTTTATTATTCCGAAAATTTGGCTTGCTGGTAGAAACTACCCATCGAACATAAGGCTCTTCCATGACTGTGTAAAAGTAGGTACTTAATAATAATTCGTATGGGAAAACCAGCCAAGTCAGCCCTTAGACTACATATTTGGATTTTGCATAGAACTTGGCACTCAATCTCAGATCTCCATTTGCGGCGAAGCCCACAGCAGAGAATAATTTTTGTATTGAACTTGGCTCTCCTTTTTTACATTTATGTTTTTGGTGGGATAATTATTTACTGGACATAGTTCAGCGGTAAACCGATCGTACTGCGCACATAAAGTTTCGGGTAATGTTTTTCGCGCGTGTTTTTGTGTCCGTTAAATTGTGACCTCTTGAAGCCTAAGCGGCTTGACCAATTTTGAAGAACGAGGTGTCGCTAGATTCGTTTTGTTTGTTATAGTGACTTAAGTCTTTCTTAAAAATTAATTTTGTTCAAAGAATAATGAGATTTAAAAAATGCAGTCATGTTTTTTAAAGCTTGTTTTCTATTATTACCAATGTTAAGGTGAGATTTATGATGTTAACATTTACTGATAGATTAGAATCTGACTTAAAGTTTTCTTACTAAAAGTATATTTTGTATCCTTACAGGTCACACACCATTTTGAAGAAGGCTAAAGGAAGGATAGGAGGGCGGGCTTGAAACAACAAGACAATAGGAGCAGCGTAAAGAAAAGGAAAAAAAACATGAAGGCAATCAAGCACACAGGCCACCTGATGGTCAAGAACGTAGAGTTGGATACAATTTAATTTCAATCCTTCGTAGGTACTATTTATTTAAGCGTAATTAATAACCTTCCCGGGTCATACACAGATTTAGGTCACCGTCTTACCTGTGGACACACCGAAAGTTAAAAAATTTAAGGCCTAATTTACTGGCTTAGCCCACACCCGCAAAAACGTCGTCAGGACTGCTTTAGACCTATCATATAAAAACTTATATGCACACAAGCTTTTAACTATTGGCCACAGGAGAGACAAATTTTGTTTTCAAGAGTGTGTATGACACTCCCGTCTATTTCCTTCGGTTACCAAATTGCCATCGCAAATATAAAGCACAGTTTTTTCTACAGTACTCTTACTCTCATCAATAAGTCAAATGAAGCGGTAATGCGGGCTTGCTTAACAGCTTATTGTGTAGCTTTTGATTTATTTAACGACCGTACTTTCACTGCGCTGTAATCAGCGTGTGCTCGATTGTGTTGCTGTTCGTACTTAGGCAACGGTTCATGTTATAGGCGATCGTGGTTTGTTTTTTCAATTATAATGCCACATACTCTTACTTTTTTATGCAGTCCTACCCCATTCACTGGCGCAAATGCCAATTTGAATGGCGAACTATTTTCATAATGAGTTTTAAATAAATTTCTATAGATACATTTAACATCCGGTATTTTTTGTACCAGCAATGACAAATCGAGTAATGAACAATAAAACTATATTTCAAGGCTTCCAAAAATGGTGTACATTTTAGTAGTGTTGCCGCTTGAACCCCTTACAACAGTATGATTTTACCTTTGTTTTCTAATGAGTACAGTAATAGCAAAAAGGTTTAGAAGTTATAGTAGGCACCTTACGTTGAGGTGAATTACAAACCGAACCATACTACCAACTGAAGAGGCAGCGAGACACTTATGTAAACAGCATTTTTTTAATATTCCACAGAATTGTCAACTAGGTTATTAATGTCGAAGTGAAAACCAAACTCGAACTGACGTGAATCAGGGTCTCTATTCTACTGCGTTATAACGTTTTTTTTTTTTTATGTTAAGGAGAAGGCACACGAGCACTCAGGCCACCTGATGGTAAGTGAAATCTGAGACCCATAGACATTTGAATTCTCAAGATTATAATCCTAAGACCTCAAATGCGCTGCCAACCCTGAGGACTAAGATGGAATGCCTCTATGCTAGTAATTTCACCGGTTGTCTTATCCCCACAACGGAACACAACAATGCAAACACTGTTGCTTGGCGGATGGTAAATGGATAAGATGGTGGTAGCGATCCGGACGGACCCTGCACCACTATACCACCACTATATCGCGAGCGATAAACGATATCGCGTTTGATGTATTTTAGAATCGTTTTAGCCATTATTGTAGATGACATAAGAGTTATAAAAACCGTTACCGTGTATTGATTACTTCATCGCAAACTTAGTCAAAATCTTGGCTAAGTTTACAACAGCATTCCAGAATCTTATAGCTATTATGTCTCTTACAACTTGTACCAAAACATAAGTGCATACTATCGATTGTTTACGATTTGAAAATTACTAGTCGAATGAAAGATTTGCGATACAGTTTCGTGGCTGCCGACTCCCCTCAGGTTACGTCGTGAGCATACGGTCTGCGATAGATTCCTGATAAGTAATGCTTTGAGCTTTTTATTGACATTTATTGTTCTGATACGTTGAGAGCAGAAATAGCAGGTTTGTTTTATTGGTGGTAGGACCCTGTGCAGGGTCCGTCCGGATCGCTACCACCATCTTATCCATTGACCTCCCGCCAAGCAACAGTCTTCGCATTGTTGTGTTCCGGTGTGGGGATAAGACAACCGGTGAAATTACTAGCATAGAGGCAGGTCTTATAGTCTTGAGAATTCAAATGTCTATGGGTCTCAGATTCCACTTACCATCAGGTGGCCTGAATGCTCGTGTTACTTCGCTTTAACAAAAAAAAAAACAAGCTTGCGTAGCTGTAACTAGTTTTGAAAATGATGATGATGATAAATTTATAATAAGATGTAGCTAATTAAGTAATATGCCTAAACATACCACCAAATCTTGCAATATAACAAAATAAAAACAATCAAATACCAAAACTCACCCACATTTGTCTTTTATTCATACAACTGCTTATATAAGTTCTTAAACCAGAGAGTAACTTCGAAAATACTTAACCAATAATGTTGTAAATTACAATTACTATTTATTGAACACTACAGTGTTCAGTTGCTAATTAACCAAGGTTCAAACTGACCGGCAAATACACTTTTTACAGATCGTGGCTCTTTCCAAGGGGCTTGTAGTATTGTTGGACAATCGGCTTGCAACCTGTCACTATAATACACTCACTATAATATAATACACTAGTAATTTTATTGTCCTGATTGAGCAAAATATGGTTGCAACATTTTAACAAGTCGTCTTTTTGGTATTCTGAGTTGTTGGTATTTCTGTAGCTCTTACTACCCCACTCTGGGAACGAAGGCGTGATGTTACGTAATGTATCTATGTGCTATACGTATTGCATGTTTGTAATGTTTATTTTTAATTTGGGATTGTAGCTATACTTAAACAATTTTATCTACTTTATTTATGACAAAAGATAAATATTATTTAAACAACACAAACAAGCTCGCTGAACGTTGATCGATAAATCGATCGCCTCCGACGTTACGACAACCAGCAATTACCGGCTATACATCGTGCGCGAGAGTTGAAATTAACACAACACCTCTATTAACAATTTGTTTAAGCTGCAGTGTGGTGCAAAAATACTTAGATGCAAAAGTTTTAAAATGTTTATTTTTTAGTTGATAAATTAAAAGTTTTTACATTCGTTAACAAGCATGTCGGAATGAGAGTGTATTGTCACATCCATAGCAAAATTGCCAATTTGTATTTCAATTCAAAATAAGAATAGTAGATTCGCTAGGTACTGTACCATTGTCTTTTGAAATCAAAGTGCAGAGTTGCAATTTTTCCCGGGATGTGACGGTATATTCAAATTTCAAATTTATAAAACATTTAAATAAGGCATAACAGTTTACTAATCGCGTAAAAAAACATTGAGTTTTAATAAAGTTTTCTTACGCATATTTATTTACAAACGATTTATGCCTTACCTATTTATATAAATCTTTTTAAACTTTAGTAACAAAAAGAAAAAAGCATACAACATAAATTACATTGTTAAGAAATACATGGAAATAACTGAAAATTACCTAATTTTATGACAAAATAACACAAAGATAGAAGAGACACTCTTCAGTAAATTTAAAGCAAGAGGTTTATCAAAATGAATGTCAAGTCAACTTAATGTGACAGACCTTAACTGCGCAGTATGTAGCTCAAGATGAATATAAATTGCTTGTGATGACTGCTCTTGAAATTTTATTGCGCCTTAAGTACAGCCCGACCTGCGCTTGAGTTGATTATACGCTGCAATTATAACTTCCTTTAGATCTACATGATAGTTTCTCAGGAAACCAGATATTTTTGTTAAGTCGGATGGTATAATTTCAAACCTACAGGTAACGTATTGGTTATCCAATAGCCTGATTAAGAATTTTACGGTCCTGCTTCTCATCAGAGCCAATTACTGTTATGCTATGCTTTTTGCCGTTTGCAAAATTGTTTTTGGCGTGGTGAGAGGTGGCTTAACTACATTAAGTTGATACACAACAATAGGGAACATGCATATTTTTGTCTCCTACGCTCTCTGGAAAGTGCTGTGAAAGAGAGGAATAACTGTATACGCGAAATAATTGTCGCCAAAAATCGACGACAGGAATGACGTCACAGCTGTTGTTCCATGTTTAAAATATAAGGACCCTGTAAAAAATATACATTCATTTCGTAAATTACTATGTTTAAGGTAATATCGCTCAATTAAAATAACGCAACTAAAATGAGGATGCCGAAAAAACAATGTAAATATTAAAAGAATTTTTATAATTTTAACAAGTTTTGAATGTGTATTAAACGGGTCAAAACGTAGTGTATTGCGTTTTATATGCTTTTTTTTCATTTTTTTCTAAATCGTATCAATGAAACTCAATTATAATTTTCATGCATGTTCTGTATTGGTGAATATTGCCAATAAGTATACTCTGAATAATGACTTCTGTTTCTTTGGGAAGCTAAACATGTCATTATGAATTTGTGGTCGACATGTACTTGGTCACAAAAAAACACTATTGTCATTTACTTTGTATATTCTTGACTTACATTTCGAATATTGACGTTCCTCATAATAACTCTCTTAGTAAACTATATTTATCGTGTCAAAGATATTGCTATAATAATAGTAAAAAACCGGTCAATTTCGAGTCAAACTCGCCCACCGAAAGTTCCATTTTAAAGATAGAACTGGAATTAATTTCAAGGAAATAGTTAACGTAAAATAGTTAATCTGTACTGATAAATATTATAAAGAAGTAAAGTTTATACGTTTGTGAGTTTGTGAGGTTGTAGGGGGTAATCTCTGAATCTACTGAACCGATTTAGATAAAATTTGGTTTCGAGATAACTAAAGTCCCGGGGAAGACATAGGGTACTTTTTATCCCAGAAAATGGAACTATTCCCGCGGGAGTAGCGATAAACAATCTCTACGAGGTCGGAGTCACGGGCAACAGCTAGTATAAAATACTCGTGATAATAGGAAATATGCCACCAAGTCCATTTTGACTGGTTGAAATCCAACACACCTTGTTTTTTTTTACCAATATTTTGATTTTTAGACTGATAAATTTTGAAGATAAATTATAAAAAAAACTGTTTTGAAATTTGACGATTAAGCCCCTAAATTAATGATGAGACTCCATTTGTTATATTAAAATCACTTTGACCATATTCAAGCCCCCTATTCAATATCTATAACATTATATTCACGTTTCATATATCAACAATAGTTGCAGGTAAGCAAGATGTAATAGTTACTATGTAATAAACTAATAAATCAAACTGATAGATACTATAGTTGGTAAGAAAAACTGTTGCGACATACAGACAGAACATCAGATACCGAAGTCTCACCATAAGAGTCCCTTTTGTATCATATAGGTACTGGTACGGAACGCTAAAAACCACTTAGATTGTAATAATAACCTACGAATTTCAAGCCCATGACATAAAAATAAAGTCAGGTAAGCCCACATTAAACCCGATTCCTACTTACAGTAAAATCGATAAAGAAAATATCTCGAAATGACTCCGAACCGATAAAAAGTAATGTTAGGGACAGATCGAGAAACAATGGTGCCTACGTCGATTGCAAAGGCTTGAACCGGCTACAAACGAAATTGGACTGAAGAAATAAGGGTATTGGATTTACTTTGGATTGGACGTTCAATCAATAAAGTTCTACAAGCAATTGTGCCCACGTACAGGCGGAATTTATCGTGGTATTCATTCGATATCTAAACGATTTTGCGAACAGGTCGACATTGCTTTCCGAGTAATCGATTCTATTCTCTATGCTATTGTTACAAGGAACATGTTGATTTGGATTGCGTATGTCGTTTTGCGCAAGTAATCTCGAGTTGTCTATGGTATGTATCGATTGTAAGATATAGCTTCAAAGAGCGATTGATGTTGTTTTAGTTGTGATAGTGTTTATGATAATATTACTTAATAATGTTGTCCTACTATCAATAACTGGACGAAAAAAGTGAAAAAACACTAGAAGAAATTGTTGTAAATTCTCAAAAATGCAGTGCAAGCTTTTAAACGTATCTTCAGGTTTGTACTTGTCTCTCACTCGATCGTATATGCTCTTATGCTAGTCTGATAGAGTTAACCCCAACCCGAAAGTTTTTTTTAGTAAGTAGCTGCTGCACTGCATGTATTCCTTTTGAGGTTAAGGACCAAAAAATTGGCCACGCCAAACTCACGCAATTAAATTTTCAATGAAACTTTGCCGTTGTGCGACAAAAATTATCCATACATACACTTACTAGTAAGGATACTTTTCGTTGCACGACGGAACCTTTTTCGTCTTCATTGTGTATGGTTAACTGCGTTTAACTATGGTCCAACTTTTTGGTCCTCATCCTTGTAATATTTAAATATCGCGATAGATCAACGAAATCTTTTATCAAGGCTGATTAGAGATTATGGGATACAAGTCCTCATCCCAAAAAAAATACAATTCAGGGGAAAAGCAATAAGTCTGTAAAGAAATAAAAGTACTTAAATCTAAAACTTAAACGAAATCCAAGAGCGACTTAACCAGCCCACTTTAGCTCATACACTCAGCCCACCGTACGTGTATCATATTAATCACTGCAATCATCCAAGAGATCATAATCTCCTGATTACACACGTTCGGGCGACTTGATTGATGCACAGACTTCGGACCCTGAGGGCTGTGTTATTAAATCATTTTTAAAGATAAATTGGACGTTAAATGATCGCAATGCAAAGATGAAAATAAAAATAAGAATATTTCTGTCAGAATTGCTAGAAGGTAATTTTATTTTTTACATCGTCTGTAATCTGCATCAGCTAGACTTAGACAATGCATTTCATATCGTTTTATGTTTTCGTAACGACTATAATTGCAAATTCATTTGCAAATATTTTTTTCTCATTTTTAGATAATTACGAACATTTTTTATAAATTAAATAATAGGAGACCTAAAATGGTACCTTGGAGTATACCTGTTTTTATTCCTCTGTAAAAAATATGACACAACCCATTAAGCTGCCATCACGTAAATAATCTCAGTATTTTTTCTAGGTCTAAGTTTAAAACACTGGCTTTTTAAAATCCCTTAGACTTTGACGATTCTGCTAAAACCTCCATCCAATATAAATATAAAGCAATCTCAAAAGTCAAAATAAACGCCCATTGTGTCCTGAATTAAAGAGATTAAACGTTTATTCTATAGCCCATTAATCAAACGATTCATATCCCTCCTCTGCCTTTTAACACGTCTCAATCGCGCCGTGTACCCAATGGCCGCCATGTTTTATGTCGACGGTATTGCCATTTGTCTGGAAATTAATTGACTGGTGGAACTATGTGTTGAGGTTGGAATTACTGGTACAGCCAAGGACATGTTTGTGATAGCTGATAGTAACCAAAGCTCCAACTCGCTTTAAATTTCTTATTGTGGCCAAATTGTTTGGCACTCTCGCTGATAACTGCCTTAATTTAATTTTATTTTTGTTGCACGCATGATTCGATATGAATGTGGAAGAAGCGAAAAAAAGATTTGTCAGGATCATAGCAGGTGGAAAGAAGTGGTCTCTGCTTACCCTCAAGGAAACAGGCACGATGTATTTGTATGTTTGTATGTTTTATTTAAATGTAGATGCAGTCAATCAAAATCTTTAGTTTGTGTTAAAAATAAGTTAATACTTGATTCAATATTTTATGTTGAAATATAGACAACTTAAAGCGAGTCTTGGAAGATTACAGCCAGAAAGCAAAAGATCAATTTAAAGGTCACTTGACCGGAAAGTTTTTAAACGCAAACCAAATACCACATTACACTACTTTTAATAGCTTTTAAAACAACCTCAAGGATCTCATAACCATAACGCCTATGTGTCCGTTCTTTGAATATTTTTATACTAAACTTGGTTATATTTTCTTGAGACTATTAAACATGAAAACAATATAAGAAACAACATCCTCTACATAAAGTTTTATTTTTCAAACACGAATATCTTCGAAGTAAACCCTGTGATCTTAAACAATGATTTTTGATTCAATCTTTTAGTAGCATAAGTTTGTAATCCTGGTAAAACATTTTTTTTTTAATATTGTAGTTTTAAAGTAAATTTTATATTTTAATTTGACATTGCAATCAAACTATCTCCATCTCGTGTTCTTCGTGCGGACACACATAAAGCCATCCCTTTTATTTCTTGTGTGGGTGTGGCAGCATATGTGGCCTCTTAAGATGCTACACCCTACATCCTATCAAGTTTGTTGGAAAAATTATACTTCGTTTCTTTATTTCTTCACCATGTTACTGTTCCAATTAACACTTTCTTTCAAATTTTGTTTCTCACAGCCCGCTTCACCAAAACCAGTTCCACCAAAATCCAATGTAATTTCAGGGCTGCCTTCGTTATTTCCTGACATAACATTATCCCAAATAGTCAGTAATAACTCTTAGCCGACAACCCTGTTATCAGCGGCCTGGTATTGAGATCTTGAGGCGTAACCGCATGCATTTGCGGTGCAACGCGGCATAAATCGCATGGTAAAAGCAAAGATGCCGTATAGACTTTTCTTCATTCTTAAATTTGAAACGTATAATTAGCAAAATAGAACATGATATTGAAAAGCAAAATTTATAGACATGTTATTATGATGTGCAAGCTTGTTACTAACAAAATAACAACTCTGGTATTAAAGCATTCAGAGTCGTTGACTCCATATTCGGTCAGTTTTTCATGTAAATTATGAAGCCTGGTACTGAAAATGAGTTAAGCATGATAATACCTAGTTACGGGTAATTTTTAAGTGATGCTATACAATGCAAATCTATGAATCATAATAAAACAGTGGCATTTTATGTTCAGAAAGGAGGGGGGATGTGTCGTCTGTAGAGCCATTAAAGGGAGACGAGTAGACGGGTCAAATGGACAGTGGTCACCGTCGTCTATTAGTCAAAAATCCACAGCCACGGCAAAGTCACTTAAGGAAAATCACGTACAGTCCAAAAGCCTTGAAAAAAAAGATAAGGCACTTCGAATAAAAAACCAGCCGATTGAATGTCACTTTGCAGATTAAAAATTCCGTAAATAATCTGTATTATCAATATGTGGATATTTGGTAGTAATTATACATAATATTAAACACTATCACCAACTCTCTCTTCATAGGTCAATGAGAAGTAAAAAAAATCTTCCAAAGAAAATTTTGTAATAACAGGGCCAGGGGCAGGTTTTGATGGCTTCTCATTCCATTTTTTACCAATATAAAAAAACAGTATTTATCTACTCAACAAACTCTTACCAGTGATTTCCCATTGGATAAGGCAGGTCAACAATTTTTTTTCGCACCTTTAGACGCATTTAAAAATAATGATAATTTTCATCGCTTTGAGTTACAAGATGCTTATACTGAGAAAATTTGAAGACTAGCTTCTATTTTGAGGGCAGACAGACGGATACGTGAGAAATAAGGTTCCGTTTGGACCTACCAGGTACCCTACAAGGAAGCAAAAGAGAGCTTTTCAATACCAAAGAGCAGTTCGAGAATATGAACTCCGTATTCTGATACTAACATATCTTTTAAAAGGTCAGTAGTAAAAAACCGAAATCTTGATGCAAAGTAAATTTCGACTTAACACGTAAGTCTAATCTTATTTTAAGTGAATTTAAAATAGCTTGAACCTTACAATGCACTCAACACCGTTTTATGAGAATAAGCTCTACTCATGCTCATGAATGGCCTTTGTTTGAGGGATCAGCGATAGCATTGTAGTAAGTAACCAATGGAGAGGATTGGATAGCAGGTTAAACAAGTTTAACATGCGGGTTAAAGACAAGCATAATAATATTGAAGACTCAAGGACTTTGCCCCCTTTAATTTTCCAAGATAAAAATAGCGTCTCTTTTGGGAATAATGTAGCCTTCTGAGGAATCTGAGGGTAATTCTTTTACAAAATGGAAAGTTCTTAAGATAACAAAATAAATAAATTGAACTTGTCCCAAACTAAGCTCTAGGCTTGTACTATGGGCACTAGACAAAGATAAACATACTTATAGAGAGAAATACATACTTAAATAAATGATATAAAACATCCAAGACTCAGGAACAAATACGCCCTTACCAGGAGTTGAGGTCCAGTAGCTTCGTAGGTAGGGTCACTACCAACTAGGCTAACGTGTCGTCAAGTATCTACAAACAAATTTCGGGTTTTAAGAAAATAGTCATAAAGAACAATCACGTACTAACAATAAGCTTAAATTAAAGCGTTTAAATCTTAACATTCTAGCTTCGAACGGTTCAATTTACTTTATCAATTATCACAAGTTTTTATCTCGTTTTAATCATAGCTAAAGAAGGTACTGTTTTATTTCACTTGGCTTCAAATTAGTACCAAATAACAGCTTGTTTTTGTATAAGCTAGATAAAATTGAATAAAGGCTACTTAAGTAAGTTGGTGTAATAGTTTCACTGAACATTTGCACGGATTGAATATTAGAATGTCTTAATAAAATGCTAAAAATAATGGCTAATCAGCGGCATTGACTAATAAATTTAAAAGTCAGCAATAGACTGTGGAACTTCTTCCGCAAATCTCACTTTGCAGTCACTGTTTATTCACTCTACAAAGAGTTAAAACTTTACAATCACTTTTGCAATTTTTTAATGTGATTTTCCGTACATTTAATAGCTACTCTTAATTATGATTAGCATTTTCCGCGTACTCCTTTAATATAAAGTCGAAATGACTATTTTAATTAGTTGACTCAAATTGCAAACTATATTAAAGCTCTGAAAAGATCTTTAACACCTAAAATTTGTCTAAACCTGACGATAAAATAATAGGGTTACACAAACAATAAAAAACTTAAAATATTACAATTGTAACACCACCAATTCTTATTACTGAACACATGTAAATGTTTAATTCTTTTGGATAATTTATATTAAAATATCTAAAACCATTCAAAGTTCCTCGATTTCTTCTTAAAGTGGGAACAACCCAATAATCCTGACCATAGTAGCCCGCCGCTATCGGTTGTCATAATTTATCGCCGAAGGAAGGCGTAAATCACAGCGCCGGCGCAGCCCCTCGTAAATCCAATAATATTATCCCGCGCCGATAATTTTGGCGTTACCACTGCAGTTTAACACCCAGATTATACTTGATTTGCGATAGTGTTTTATGGGAATTATCTATTATGGTCCATTAAACTCGATGGGTTCAGTTCTGTGTCTATGTGATGTGGTTTAAAGTTATGGATGTGGAAGGTTACGTAAAATCTTTAAAGTTTGACTTTAATAGAAGCACCAGATTTATGGATTGAAAAGTGTGCTCAGATGAACATTAATTAAGTCTTTGTAAAAAACAAGGAAACTAGGAACTTAAATAATACATTTTCCATAGTCTAATCAATTTTTTGTTGTAAAAGTGCAAAACAAGCAAGCAAGTTTATTATTTGTGGTACCGCTTCGGAACCTTAAGTATGTGGTCTAATAATTAGGTTTTGATAAAATTAAGTTGGCAGTTCCACCCTCCTTAGCCAATAAACAGTATCTTAACTTTAATGGTCAAAGCAGATTCAATCCTATTTTGTTGGTAATAAGGTTGTATTTGCTACAGGAGTTTTGTCTGAGATACTGCTATTTGTGTTAGCAGGGCAGAGTTGTCTGTGTGTCATTCATTAACATAATAATATTAATAACTCTTAAGCTATATATAACATTGTACTGTCATGACCAAGTTGATTTCTTCGGACACTGCGTTCAGTAAATAAATTGTGTTCCTAATGCTAGAAATGAGAACCGTAATATCAACAACTCATATAATTTGAGGTTCTCGTCGTCTGACAGAAGAAACTTCCATATATTTTATCTTGGAAACCCAAACTCCTTTCTAAAGCCAAAATACCAAATCATTAAATTCAATTTCTCAAGCATATTAAAGTTTTTCAACCCTCAAAAACGCATTGGCACTATACTCAAAAATACAGTTGTTTAAATCCTTTCGCACTTTCTTCAAAACATATTATTATCATTTCAATAAGTAAATCTGATCCCGCAATGTAAGGCAAGTGTTAAACACAGACTGGCATTTTTCTTATCATGGGTAATACGACTCTTCTAAATCAAAAGGCCAAACGTTCATGTAAATTCTAAACATTTTTCGGGTTCCGCACCTCAAAAGTAAAAAGCAGAACACTTATTGGATCACTTTGTTGTCCGTCTGTCAAGACTTTTTTTCTCAGGAACGCGTGGAAATCAAGCTGAAATTTATATCAAATACTCAGGTCTACTGTCCCTTGGAGCTATGAAAAAATCAAACTTCTAAGCCAACGTAATCAAAAGATACAGCCGTTTATGAAGAAAATTTCCTCGAAAGAAAACTCGCAAGGGAAGCAAAGCCTAAGGGGTACTTCCAGTCGATCTAGAATCTTGAAATTTGGTACGGAGCAACGTTTTAGAACACAGATAAAGAAAAAAAATTGAAAACCGTAAATTTTTAGCTACATGATTAAGAAAAAAACATTTTACGAATGCAAAGTTGGTAAACTAATCGCGACCTACCTCGATGTATGGAGACAACAGTTTTTCAACGGCAAAGTCAAGTTCGTCCCTCTATACAATTTTACACTTATAAGTTTGTACAGAACCCTCGGACTCGCGCTTGACCGGCTTTTAAATCTTTTTTCTTAGTAATTAATTTGCTCTTACTTCAGGAACCTACACGAGATAAGGCTTTTTGACTTGACAGGGAGAGCAGCATACCTGATATGCAAATGGTGTCATCAAGCCATACGATACCGTCAATGTGCTATTCTCTACCTCTAACGGCCCCTTAAGTGCTAGTCGTGGAGATATCGTATCAGCATTGCTCTATTGATATTGACGTGCGCTTGATATTGGTTGCGGCATTATCGCTATGCACTAAGGAAATTGGATGATATAAAACATTCTGAAGCTTTCTTCATATAAAATATGGTAAATTAAAACGATTTTCAATCCGTAAACATTTATTAAATTTAATCTCATAAGGTTTTAACATTATTGGGGCTAGGAACATACTCAAATGGATTATTACGTTATAAATTTTAAACCGTTAATATTATTTCTGTAATATAATTGTAGATTACCTGATTCCATCTAGTACTGGCTTCCATTTTATCCCTGTTAGGGATCAGAACTTAAATAACGTATTAAATCACAAAAATATCAACAGACGTTTGGAGGGTAAAGGACTTACCGGTAACAAAAGGCACGTATAAGTAAATACCATTCCGCCTGTGAAATAAGTATGATTTTATTAGATAAATTGATAATTATTATTTTTGACGTGATATCAACTTGTGTAGATAGTATAGAGCTTGTGTGAAGAATCACATCGAACATCCTTTAATCCAGTAGAATTGTTTTAGAAATAGAAATACAGTCGTGTACATAAAAGCTTGTAGACAATATCTCAAACAAGAAGCCCGCAAACTTGCATCATAAAGGAAAGAGTTATGGGGCTTTCAGCGGCACGTTTAAGCAAAGCATATTTCACAAGTTTCAACATATTAAGCAACATTTATTTTGGCAGTGACTTGCCCATTATGCTACTACGACGGCACCAAGCTATAAAAAAGTCTGCGTTACTGTTGGTACTCGAATTTGAATCACAGAAGAAAACTTGTTTTTTTTTAATGAATATCTTTTAAAATAATTACCCGACTGCTTAAAAAGATGAGTTACGTTTTTGGTGTCATACATACATACAAACATACTTGAGTATGTACATATATCTGTTTCTGTGGGACGCCCTGGAGACTTGATGGAATTAAATATATTTTATGAGGTGTCATTACATTCGTAATGGTAGTGGGAGTGACATAGGCCATAATATTTTAATCAAAATTAGGTAGTAATGAAATAAACCCTCCCCGATTTTTTTGTCAAAATCAAAAATTTGCAATGGAGTTTACTTTTTTATACACTTGTTTTGTTAAGTTGAACTTTAATGTTATTTTAGTTTAAAAACTCGTACAAGTGACCTTTATAAAGCTTATTTTATTTATTACCCGCAAAAAAACAGTGAGATGCTGAAAATGCACTTCATTAAGCGATGTAAATTTTACAACATATTTTTTGCCGAGCGTTACATTCACACTTGACACGCATCGATCTTCTATTGTATTCTTATCTTTATCAAAGCAAACAACTAGTAAGTCCAGCTGCATTCGAGCATAGGTAGACAACAAGGGGTTTCAATGAGTTGATAAAAAACACGGAGTCTATTTAGGTTGGACAGAACCATAATCACTTATAACAAGTAAAATAACTTTGCATTCAAGTTTGTAGTCTCGACTACTGCCAGAAATTGCTCAACTGTCATGTAACTCCCTATAGTTTTATGAATGTAACTTTAATTGAGAGATCTTACACTAATCCGCTAACTCACGCACACACACACACACACACGCACGCGCACACGCACACCCACACGCACACGCACACACACACACACACGCACAGAGAAAAGTACATGTTTAAGTTTCTTGTCAATGTTTCTCTTTAGTTTTAATTAAACTTTAATAGGAGATCCCAACCTTATTGTGATGTACCCCTACTGTGGAACCGAATACTCTTTTTTTTATTTTTTTTTTATTTCCGTGGTGTTATAATTAATAAGCGGGTGAAACATGTGCCTTGGAAAAAAATAGTAACGCTTCTGTTATTGTTAAGTCGCACTGGCCGTCTTGCGATATCGTAGACTTGTTTTAGGCTTCATGCCAGTGTTTTATTATTTACTGCACAGACCCATTTTGAACGGTCTTCCAAACATGTCGTCCATATAGACTGTATAGCGGCGACTATTGTTTCTATTGGCTGTGGATTTCCTACTAAAGACAAAAATAAACGAATAAAAATAACAATAACAGAGAATGTGATATTTGTTGTTCTTTAATTGACAAGCTGTTGCTCTCAAATGCGTCAGAGTGGAAGACGTTTATCACTCCTCGGGAACTGACGGTTTTCCGAAATAAAAAGTACCCTACGTCCTTCCTCGGGTCTAAACTATCTCAAAACCAGTTAAAAAAAAAACAGAATTAACAGAGTTTTCCGTGTGGTTGCCGGGTTAGAATAGTGCCACTCCATGTCTTCCCGTGGATGTCGTAAGAGGCGACTAAGGGAATAAGGGCTTGTAGTACTGTTAGGCGATGGGCTTGCAACCTGTCACTAATACACTGATAAACATCTTAGCCTGATTGTGCAAAATGTGGTTACAGAATTATCAACAAGTTTTTTGGAGTTGTTGGTAATTCTGTAGCTCTGCCTACCCCACTCTGGGAATAAAGGCGTGACGTTATGTATTAGAGTTACCTGTGACATTCACGATATTAAGTATAAATTATAATTTGTTTTACTTTAATAGAATGCTGCACAAAAGGAACCACATAATAAAAAGTCTGTAGTCTGCCTCGTATCTATAATAAAAAGTTCGCAAACTTAGACATTTTTTATCTTTCCCGCTGTAGTTTTAAAAATAAATTAATGGAATGTCTTCGTTAGTAAATAGTCTGCATCATTTTTTTATCTTAATATCTTTAATATTTTCATTATTTTGATTCTAGTATAGTATATTATTTCCACTTTCTCTCATAAGCATGATAGATAGATAGAAACACGCAAACACTTACTCACACACACACACACACACACACACACACACACACGCACACACATACACACACACTTACAAGCACAACGCAGAACCATGGGAAGTTAGCCACACTCTTGTTTCTATAATGTAAATGTATGTCCCCTCCTAAATTTCTCCTTGATCAGTTATTATATAAGAAAATCCCGTAATTGGCCTATGTATAAGCTTTCTGTATCATACCTATATTTTATCAATATTGTGCTGTGGGTTTATTGAATAAATAAAATAAAATAAAAAAAAAAAAAAAAAAATTCGGTATAACAACGCTGATAATTCTGCATTTATTAAATAATTTACCATGTAAACATATTGCATAATCAGATCAATAGTGACCTGATTCAGAAATTTTAAACTCCGAATTAGGTCTCTATAGTAATAAATTTATGACTTGAAGTTTGAAAGCTGAAATTTTGAATTGGGTCACTATTGTTGTGAACATGCAAATTACACAGTGGTTTTGTTGTAAAAAAGGGTGTGTCGACTGGACATTCACATAGTCCAGTATGAAAGGCCAAACTGGGTGTTGATTTAAAGTCACTAATGAGTGGTTTTGAAAAGAATTTAACAGCCCAAAGCAGGCGTTGCTGACACACAATCCCAAAGGTGTTTTAGGGTAACAATGCAGAAGGGCCGATGAATAGGGCGTTAGTTTATAATTTATTCGACTTGGTCCTTCGTGCCGGATGGGCGGGGCGGCACGCCTCTGCCTCCGCGGGAGGCCTCATTAAGGAGACGTCGCTTTTCATGACAGGATGTCACATTCGTTGTTATGTGAAAAGAACTGTTACCGTTTTTTGTAGGTGTTTGGGTTTAGATATACAGATCTGTTGCTAGTTGCTTGATATTCATTGTAGTAACTGACAATTGTCTGTTTCCTTGCTGCGTGAGTTTTGGAGATTACTTACAAAGATACATTGTCTAGTGATATAAAAAGAGAATAACTATATATATAGTTTGTAATGCATAAAAGTATAGCAGCTAGGGGGTCCTGGGTTGGACAGATATTTGTGTGATGGGCACGAGTATTTGTTCCTTAGTCTTGGATGTTTTCTTTGTATTTAAGTATATATTTGATTATATAAGTAAGTTTATCGTTGTCTGGTACCCATAGTACAAGCCTAGAGATTAGTTTGGGATTAGGTCAATTTGTGTGACATTGTCCTGTGATTCATTAATTATTTATTTATTGATCGCATGCATTCGACACTATTCAATCACAATCTTATAGTGTCAATATAACATTTGTTGACCCGAAAAACGACTATTCCAGAATTTTATTCAAAAACGTAAAAGCCGTTTCCGAGAACTTAATTCTAAGAAATATTTACAAATATTGCTCGTTTGATAGTATAGGATAGTGTGTAACTGCGCAATAGGATTAAATTGTATTGGAGAAGGCCAACTTGTAGGTAATTATAAGCCTTATAATAACAATCTCAGAGTGAAACTGCAAACCTTATGAAGAACAGAAGTTATTTTATTTTGTGATTGGCTATAATTTAAACGATTCATGCAGCTACCGACTAGTATGACAAAAAAACAGTGGATATAATAATGTCTACTTGTACAATGCTATAACTAGGTAATCAAGCAAGCTTTAGAAACCCAACTGCTGTTTGGGTAATGTCATCAATATTATGTTAGTTGTCATGGATATAATATTTCTTATTTTTACGCCAATTTCGCATTCAAGTTACTTAGTGACACCCGCGACGCTAAGTCGAATATAACGACACCTCCTTTATTGAAATCAGGTCAATCGTTCAGCCTTTACAAAGGAACAAAGAACCATGCATACACACAAGCAGGTCAAAACATTACCCTCTTTTTTCGGTAATCGTGTAAAAAATGCCAAATTCGGTCTTAATACCTATACTCCTCAACCCCATACAAATCAAATGCACTTCAAAAATACAGCCCCGCCTTTTGCTAACGAGGTACTCAAATTATAAGAACTCCTTTTAGCAAGCGTCTAAAAGGATCCCCTTATACTAAAATTTAAATTAAGGTACTGGTGCTTTAGGGAAATAAAACTTCTGCTAGATATTTTAAAATATACTTTAAAAAAGTTGCACTGAATATTGTTCCAGTAGCACTGCATTGGCTACTTATTTGTTGTAAAGCGTTTTGTTTTAAATCAAGAAAATAAGAATTGATAATAAAGTATGCATGTGTACGTTTTCTCAATTTTTTGATTTGTCTGGTAATTGCGGAAATAACCCCACTAGACATTGACATCGTTCTTGTCTTGCAAGGTAAAAATAAATAAGTCGGTTTTAACCAGTTAGAACTTGTTATACTCAATATGAAGTTTGCTTCAATTTGAAATCAGAACGGTCTTCTATAGGCTTAGTTTTCGAAATAAAGCTTTGTATCAAAAAAATCAAAGGCTGATTTTAAAACTTGACTACCTGCGGTATTTTATAGTAATACCTATTTATACACATTTAAAACTGTCTAGCTGAAACCTTTCATTTTAAACTGTTAATAAGTTGAAAAAAATATTATTTCCCCTTCGTGTTGCTTAACGTCGGAAATTTGACATTTGGCCAAGATTATATAGCTTAAAATAAAAGATAACTGCGGGTCTATTTCAAGGCAGTTTTTTTTTTAAAAAAAGGTAGTTAAATATGACTGGTTTACAGTTTTATTTCATTCGAATTGGTTGAGCCAGGAGTGATGAGCTTTTTACCTACGTCGGGAGGTAATTATATTCTTTCTTATTCAAATTTCCTTTTACCTCCATTTTGAAAGAACCTCCACAATAAACCAAGGTCTTCAAACTTCAAGTACTTAATTCAAGAGTCTCCGCCCACTTCCACTCTAGACCACTCAAAATAAATGTTCTTCAATCACCAATTTTCTCATGCACTAGAATTAATCGTAAATAAGTTTTATGTGCTACTGAATAAAGAAGATACCGACTGCATAGAAGGTTTTGAAGGTTTATCACGTTTGAAATTGTGTAATTGCGAATTTAAGTATTTTTGTATTTACCTTGTTTTCAAATGCTCCATTCGTTAATTATGTGGTTGGAGATTGTTTGCTTTAAGGATTTGAACTTGAAATGTAAAATGCGTTAAATTAGCAGCGGTCTTAATATATTTTTTGACATTATTTTTCATTTAAGTTGTCATATTACGCTTTCGTCTTTTTAACATTCTGCATTTTTTTAAAGTTAGCGTATTAGCCTTGTGTATTTTTGGTGTGTCTGAAACTTAAGAAATAAATCCTAGTAACCTACAAGGAACTAGGATGTAAAGGTTGGATTAACCAATAAAGGATTTCTGTTATCTTGCTAAAACTATTTTTTTAGTTACTTTAATGGATAGGAATCGTGCATTTAAATATATATTTTTTAGAGAAAATGGGTGTAAGTTATTCTTTGTTGTATGTATTTTTTATCCAGAATTAAATTTTCAAACTTATTCTTAATCCTTCACTTATTTCGTAATGACATTTCGCGGTCAACGACATTTAATGGTCGATATACTGGGCCTCTATTGTTCTGCGTTGTAACGATATCGCATTTGACGTGTTTTAGAATCGTTTACGTCACAGTCACCATTATTGTAAATGACATAAGAGTTATCAAAACGTTGACGATACGGAAACGCTTCAAAAGCGATATCGTTATTACCTTGTAGAATCTCAGCCCTGAGATTAAAAAATGTAACAGCTGTAATAGGCATAAGGGTAGACGTCACGGGCCACCAGGGCTGTCCATAACCATTGGCTATGACCACCAAGTTCATGCCTTTCAAACTGCTAAACTAATGTAAAACTACAACCAACAATGTTATCCACTACTTACATGTTTTCTCTAAGACACGATGCACATTGCGAGATCTTATGTAAATAACTTGTATATTCACATAAACCAATGTTATTTCATAATGTAAAACATCAAGTGCTTTAGGCCTCTACAGTGGTTCGTGATTTAATTCGTTGTCTTCGTAGGCGGGGATCTGAAGGACATCCTTGTCTGTCTGCCGATTTTGCAAATTGATGTCTGAAGATTCTGCGTTTATCACGTTTTTGCGTGTTTAATTGTTCCACTATAGATTTGTAACGAAGCCTCTCGTTTATATTCCTCTATTTCAAATCATCCTTAACACATAAATTGTGAATTGCAATGCACGAAATTGTTTGAAAATTTCCTTAGAACATACTGTGAACTGAGAACATTCCTGCAATAACGCCATAAACATATCTAGAACATTCCGAGAAGTAACCGATACTAAACTTGTGAAAATGTTTGCCAATACAATGCTAATTTGTGAGGACATTGTCATCATGGAAGAAACAAGAATGTTATTGTCTATGTCATTGCAAATATATTAAAATATGTAAACGTTTCTAAAGGAAATTGGTCAGATATTAGACCAGATTACTCGTACCACAAACAAAATTATTATCTGAAAATATAAAACAATTTCCACGATACAAGACACCATGCAGAAAGTGGCACGTAGCATAATCAAGATTCTAGTAAATAAATAAATCCCGGGGAACAGATAGTGACTTAATTGAGCACCATCAACTAGGTGGGTTACCATGACATGCCTAAGCAATCTAGTTAAGGATGAGTGTACGGGACAGAGCTATAGCAGTTACACGGCTCTGTTTCTTTCTCTCACCGTTAACTGAATTACTTAGCTATGCCATGGTAGCCCCCAGGAAGCTATGTGGCTTCACTATCGCCGCGTTAATAGGCGTCGTGTGCGCGATAATCTGACGCGCGGTAAATCACGCTGAGCCGCGACCTCAGTATCAACGATCGGAGCAAGGGTTGCATACTGCATTGAAAAGAATTTATTGAAAAATAATGAGTAAGTATTTGTGTATGGTTTAGCGGAGGAAAGTATATTACTACCTGGTAACCCATCATTTTATCAGATTTCATTTCATCGATTGTATCATCTCATCAAATTTCATTTCATCGAACGCTATTTTCTGCTGAAACCATGATGTTATCAAAATATGTTAAACATTTATTAGATAGGTTAGGTTAGAATTGTGACTACTAAAAAAGTTAACTCATAGGACGAGAAATGCCTTTCGATGAAATGAAAATTCTGCGTGATGATACTTTTGTTGAAAAGTGTTTCGATAAAATAATAGGATCCCATTATCACATTGACAATATTTGCTCTATTTTAGATGATTGTGAATCAAATTGAAATACAAAATACGAGTCCGAGAGTTGTATGATTATTGAATTTGTGAAAAAGTAGGTCCGTACGTATTCCTTTTCAAGAAAATATATATAAGAAACAGATTCTAAAATAACACAAAATACAAACCTGTAGTTGTTCATGATAACTACAATATATTCAAATATTGAAAAAATCAGACTTGATTTCGGGGTTGAGAAACGCTATCACTTGGAGATACATTTTTCTGGGTTTTTTTTGGCAGCTACGCAAATTAATGGTCGCTTCACAATCCTCTTTAGCTGATTATGTTTACGTTTGTGGATTATATATTATGTACGTTACAACATGAAAGTGGTATTGATATTTCAATCCTTCGCATGCAGAAAAAGCTGTCATATATGTCAATTTGTTGCAGAACGTTATTTTGTAAAAAAATATGTCATATTTTGCGCATCGACGATAAGGTAATACGACGATTTATAATGGTATCGTTACAAACCTTAAAAGCAAGTATTTCTGCTTTACCTAGTATATTTAAAGTTATGAAGCCCTCGTTTAGATACTCGTAAGTAATATCTTGCAAGTGTCATGTTCGACTAACTCCTTTACTTCCATATTTTGTAAAAAAATATGTCATATTTTGCGCATCGACGAAAAGGTAATACGACGATTTATAATGGTATCGTTACAAACCTTAAAAGCAAGTATTTCTGCTTTACCTAGTATATTTAAAGTTATGAAGCCCTCGTTTAGATACTCGTAAGTAATATCTTGCAAGTGTCATGTTCGACTAACTCCTTTACTTCCATCTGGATGCCGTCCAACTTCTCAATTTGTATCTAGGAAACAAAGATACGTTATTGAATGGGAATATAGTGCCTGCTGCCTGCTACAATTTTGTATCATAAAATATATATTCTGACTTCATAAACATTTATAAATGTTTGTTTACCTTTATATCCATGTTTGAAATGTTTAGCAATTATTTAGACAATCCTTGGAATAAAATTTTACGGTATTGACTCTCGATATTGTTTTAATTTGGTAGAGCTACATGGATCTTGAATTTTAGTAGGCAACTGCCCAGCAGGAAGTATGGAAAGATAACTAAAAATACATTTCTAAAATGCAATTGAAATATTAGTAAATATTCAAAGTTTGATAAATAATAAATTTCACGGACAATGTAACATAAATTGACCTAGTCCCAAACTATAAGCTCTAGGTTTGTACTATAAATAAAAAGGATCAATTTTGTATTACTTTTTCCGCCTCTCTGAGAGTTCAACAGCTAGGCGAAGGCCTTTTTTCTGCCATTCCATGATGCGTGTATGAACTTTGACTATGTGAAATAGTAATAAACAAAATTCTCTCGTCTTATACCTACTTAAATCATTCTATGTGAATAAAAATGGAATGATTTTCGTTGGTATTCATATTATTATTGCCCAAAATAAAATACGCCAACGCCCTATATACATAATGCGTGTTCTTGCAAGTGTATTGTGTAACGGATTCAACATTTTGTTACACTTGTCTTGATTCAACCCTAGTCATGCGTGTTATTGAATTTTGCATATTCTTCATATCGAAGCATCGGCTTCTGTGCCCTCGCATTGTTCTACACCGGCGTTTCACCACAATGCTTTGATTTAATGCATCTGATCTTTTGTTCTTATTTTTAAAACGTTGCTTATGCTTTCATATTTGCTGCACATAAACATTTTCCCTGATTTGATTGCATTTACAGTTATACGTACATTGGTATTATTTAAAAGCATATAATTTACATACAAACATAACATCACGCCTTTATTCTCAGAGTGGATAGGCAGAGTTACAGAAATACTAACAACTATAAAAACAAATTGATAATTTTCTGTAACCTTATTTTGCACATACAGGCCAAGATGTTTACCAGTTCATATATTAAGTTCTCATAAATTATTGGCATAAGGCTATTAATTTGTTTCGTATCCTATCTCACAAATCTTTAAAAGTGTAGATGTCGACCTAATTTTTAACGAAAAAATTGTCTTCTTTTGTTAACATAACACAATAGTCATCATGACATGAACTGCAGGGGCAATTTTTGGAGCTCACCGAAGAAAAATGACTAACTAATAACTAACTAAGTCCAATCTACGAGCGGGTCCACCTTTTGGATTTGATATGATAAAGGCGTAATGATATCAAATCCAAAAAATCGGCCCGCTTGTGGATGAAATCGCGCACAGATTGATTTCAAAGTTAGTCATTTTTCGCCCTCTTGGACCGCTTAGTATAATCTGGCAAAAAAAAGTTTTACGCGAGTTCAAACTACTGGCAGTGTTAGAGTGACTTGTTTGTTTTCAAATCAATGTAGACTAAAATCGACCATATCGATCCGTTCTGTAGTTTATCATAAGTTATGGTAGCGAATAAATTTGCCCAGTGCTGGGGTCACATGCCGCTGGTAGCACCAGTGGCTGCTCACGACCAGCTATTTACGACCGCGTCACTGATAAACATTCTTGCAACTTTCAAACCAACCTAAATCAACCAGATTTCAACCTTAAACCAACGTTTATAAAGGTTTGACAACCGCGTTCATGAAACGATTTTACTTTACCGAGTATTATTTATGTCTCTTTTCTGTCTTTTCGTTTTGCAATGTTCGGTTGGAATTGTTTCGCATTTCGAAGTTTGTTTGTAACCAGTCATAAATTAAAAGATAAATATTAAAAGCTGACTGGCGAGTAGTTTGACGCCCCCTAATAATTTCTTAATAGCTATAATTCCTTATAAGTTGTTGACAAACCATTCTGACTCCCTCGTACACGAGTATTAAAATTTGTTCAATAGTTTAGAGTCAAGATTGTTAAGTACATAACTTTTTTGATTACATACAGATATATTTAGATGTTAAATTATTAATTTCGGCTTCGAGGAGTCATGTAAATACGTGTCTTTATTAATAAGTAAGTAATGCCTAACTTATTAAAATCAACTCTTCTGAAGTCCTACTCCAAAGGCAATAAATAAATTAATGTTTCTTGAGATAGACATCTCATTAAAAATCAGTTTTCGTTTATTGGAAACTACATCGCCACACACACACAGATATAGAATTAAGGCTATACAACCCCTCTTTTTGCCTCGAGGGTTAAAAATAAACATCCTAGGCAAACAAAGTTACGAATTGTTATTTTCCCTTTTAAACCAAAAAAAATAATTACCTGACCTAAAGACAGCTTAACATACCATTGCATTGCAAATCGTTATCTTTTGTTAAAATATCAATTTCACGACACACTGTACCACAACCAATTTGCCTTTGTCTATCATTAACCGATTATCATCACCCCTTTCCCCATCACCTCCGCGAAAGCAGAATAAATAACGTTTATCGGCACTAATATATTCTTTAGCGCGTCGGCAGAGGGCGCGGCCGCCGTCATGCAAACGTCCACGCGTGCGCACGGGAACATTAGTTCATCTTCCTCCGGGGTCACAGTGGGAGGGAAATATTTTAATAAAAATTTATTTTAAAACATGCATCGGAGTCTACTTTTGCAACCATAACATAAAACTACATAAAGAGTGCATTTCTTAAAATAAACTGCCGAAAAGGGAAAAGTATTTACCGGTCTCCTTGGAACTACCTTTTTCATACGCACTTCATTTGAATTGCGGCGTTGAATATTTTACGTATCAATCATTTAAGTATGTTCGGGTCAGGAAGATTTGAACCACTTTCCGGGGACGGACTGATCTGAAATTTGAAATACTTACCTACGTAACTTGACAATGACATTAAAATGACATTACAATAATAATACATACAAACGTACATAACATCACGCCTTCATTCCCAGAGTGGGGTAGGCAGAGCTACCAGAAATACCAACAACTCTTGAAGTAAAAAGATTTATTGATAATTGGGTTATCCCAAAAAAAAATACCACTAGTTTTTAATTTTTTTTTCGATAAAATAGACTAATTGAAGACACTAATTTCACGGTTTTTGCATTTAAATCAATATATTAATTTATTTTAATTTTTAAAGAAATTGTTTTTATTACGTCACTACAAGCTGGTTTGTTTGAGAAATGCTTTAAAACTATTGAATTCGTTTGAGAGTACGCATTTCTGTCAGATCACGTAAAATGTCAATGTCAAGTCATGTCAATATAGGTAAACTAAAGTATTAAAAAAAAAAATGGTATTGTGAACATTATATTCTTATACCTAAATCATACTTACATTAGAGCTTTAGCTCCACGTATTTCAGCTACGTTGTGATTGGAGCTGTCTCCCAAGTATGTCAATATCCTGACTATATCCACTTTGGGTAGATTAGTGGAATCAGCCCTTACAAAGTTTAATAAATGTACAGCGTTGGTCGTCATTATAAGCAAGTATATCGATATCCAAGATCTGGCGATGGTCAATATGTGTAGCAGGATCGTCAGATTCCGTAGAATTTGAAGCAATGTTGTTAAAATGCAGAAAATCAGAAAACGAGTAGTTATACGTTGCACACCAAACAAACCGAAATTTTATTTTTAGTTTGTTGAGTTTGACAATTTCACCCACAGACTAGCCTACGGGCGGAGGTTCCAAAACGGACTTGTATTTTAATCATACCATTTTTTTAAAGATCTGACCTTGTCATGTTTATATACAGTTAAAAATTGTCTTAATTTTAATAAGCGTTAAAATAAAACAGAAATAAATAAGACAAAATTCGATATACATTATTTATTTATTACTGCATTCCGGACTCATATTATATGCAGTACTATGGTTGATCACAGATTAGACACAACTTACCAATGAAGATCGTGACGTCACTAAATTACAGGTCAAATAATGTCAAATGATAAATTAGAAATAACTATTTAATACTAATTTTGTAAAATAATCTGATAACAGGGAATGGTTCTACAACCCTTTTTCTCCAAATGGTTTTTGAATCACTATACATTACAAAATTATGGGATAACCCAATTCTGTGACCACATTTTGCACAAACAGGCTGAGCTTTACCAGTGTATTAGTGACATGTTGCAAGCCCATCGCCTAACATGACTACAAGCCTTTATTCCCTTAGTCGCCTCATACGACATCCACGGTAAGACATTCTAACCCGGCAACCACACGGAAAAAACAATAAAAATACTATTGTGTTATTGATTTATTTGTAATTTTAATGTCTTTGTACCATTAAGCTGGTCTGATTCTGATGATGGAGTCAGAAGGTGGCGACAAGATCTCCGCTAAACTTAACGTAGACCCAACGAGTTTGCATTCATTATGTTCGTCTTGAATCATTCTATGTATTAAAAAAACCGCATCTAAATGCGTTGCGTAGTTTTAACAATAGTAGGGACAGACATCGGCGACTTTAATACTATGTAGTGATGATTTACGAATAAAAAGCACTGTTTTTTTTTGCACTATAAAATGGCCCTGTGTGTCCTCTAGCATTTTGCCGGCGGCCACAACGCCTCTTCCATGTCCTGATCAGGCGGCCCGATTTATGGCCACCCGCCTTAATTGCACCCCTATCAGACTTCACCAGAATCCGGCCATATCAATTTGTTGTCTGTCCTTCTTGAGTTTGACCTTGAAAACGATTAAGGTCAGTTCTGTAGTGAATATGAATTTTAAAACGGATAAATCTTTTGGAAACAGTATGTTGGCGTCAGTTCTAATAGAATTGAGAATTAATACAATGTTTACAGGGCAAACATAGATATCAATGACCTAAATAAGTATGATGTAGGTCTTTAAGGGCCTTTTTTATGTTAAGGAGAAGGCACACGAGCACTCAGGCCACCTGATGGAAAGTGGAATCTGAGACCCATTGACATTTGAATTCTCAACACTATAATTTTAAGAACTCAAATGCGTTGCCAACCTTGAAGACTACGATGGAATGCCTCTATGCTAGTAATTTCACCGGTTATCTTATCCCCACGCCGGAACACAAAAATGTGAACACTGTTGCTTGGCGGGTGGTTAATGGATAAGATGGCTGATTTTTTAACCTCATTTGGTGAATATAAGGCTGTCCAAAAAGGCTGATTTTAACTGATTACTCGTTTAGGAAATCGTCGCATGACTTAATATTAAGATAGCTGCAATCATCTATGAGATTCAAAAATCGACACAGATGACAATATAAATAAGTACTGTCTGAGTTGCGGAAAATGAATCAACGACCTTTGTGAATAGTCTTAACACAAGACCAACCAGTTAACTGGTTAATTTTCTAGAAATAACAGGAATATTCTAATGTTTTGGATGAAAATTTTCCTATTGAAAGTTTTTTTGTAGACAATTCCGCCGTAACACGAAAAAAGGCAGCTTACTGCAATCTAAAAGTCGATATACTCTATGGCAACCACATACAATTTTAAATACTTATACTATTACTAAATTCCGCCGCCATCTTGCAGTATTGGTGTCTATTACGGGCTTTATATTATCTGATTTTGAGTGTTATGGCCGTTTAAAGACGCGGTTTTCTATAAGTCGACATTTACTTTAACATCTCTTACGGAACTAAGTTTGTGTTCATTAATCTCCAATTAGTTACTATGACAGAGTATTTTAATAAATCCGCTACTTTGGCTCCGGGACCCTAAATAGGTGAGCTTAGCTTGACATTAGCGGCCATCAAAACAGTTCCCGCAAGGAGCACACGTTTTATTGGCTCATAAAGTACAATTCTCGCTACTCTGGCCTATCGCTACGCTATCGCAACAAATTGCACGTGATGTATCGTCGGCCATTACTACGGTGCCCATTTTCATCGTTTTCTTGAGACAGTCTTGAGATGCTTCAAATATTATTTGGATTGAAAACTCATTGAAGCTAATAGGAATTTCATGCCACGTAATTCATTTTGACATGCAAAAGTTTGTGAATTTGTGTGTTTTTCATGTGAAAACTTTGTCAAATCCAGTCAATTTTTTTATGGCATTGAGATGGCAAACAAGCACACAGGCCACCTGATGTTAAGTGGAAACTGCGACCCATGGACATTCGCATTTACAAGACTGCTATCCTAGACTGCAAATGCGTTGCCAACCCTAAGGACTAAGATGGAATGCCTCTATGCTAGTTATTTCACCGGCTGTCTTATCCCCAAACCGGAACACAATAAACAAACAAATTTAGACATAGATAGTTAAATATAGAGCACTTGCTGTTGCCCGTGACTCCACCCGCGTAGAAATCGTTTCTCACTAAACCCTCATGAAAAGTATCCTTTGTCATTCCCCGGGACCACAGTTATCTCCATACCAAATTTCATCGAAATCATTTCAGTGGTTTAGCCTTGAAGCGTGACAAACCGACAAATAGAGTTACTTTCAAATTTATAATATTACAATATGAAAAATCATAATAGGCAAGTAACAGCCATTTTTACATACGTACATAGGTACATAGAAGTTGTAGAAAGCACTGTCGTTATAGTGCGTTCACGGGAGCCAAATCTTCAGGTCCCACTAAATGCTACTATTAGGTGTCAACGACCCTCTCAGTGCAATAGACAAGATTTTCATAACGTCCACCGTGTATTGGCTACTAGCTTTTAATAGCACACATAGTTCCAAAGCATCATACGAGAACACATTTGCCACTAATATTTATAATGACGTAATAAAATGCACCACATCCCCGTTCGCAAGCGTCCGTAAAATGAATACCACCATCAACACCAAGTGGCGTGTAATACAAGAATCAGACAGTCCCGATAGCTAGAAACAAATAGCCACCGCTGCCATTACACCGCCGTCCAGCCGTGCCGGGCAGATTTTATCGCTCCTTCGACCCATTAAACCGGCCATAATGAAGTTTCCTCGACGGATAATGCACTGGAGCATTACGCAATGATTTACAAGGGCGGCAATAAAAAGAATTTAAGGGATGACCCCACGCCCGTAAAAATGGCGAGCGAATCGGCGTCATAAAGAAGAAGAATGTGGCTGCTGTGCTATATCTGCATTGTGCTGCGGTCTTGTGGCTTTTGTTCCTGTCTACTACACTTTAAACAACAGTATGGCAACTCAACCGTATACATAACTTAAGTTCTTGCTGAATGTGTTCGAAAATGTCAGTCATTAAAAACAGTTTTTTATCTAAATCTAAAGACCTTAGGATTCATACAAGTGTTACTAATTTTAGGCACTAATCTCTGGTCCTTTGCTGATGGACTAATGTAATAAAATACACACTTAAATAAGTGTATTGAGTGTTTTGTTTAGCTGACATAAGTTATTTAAATGTACCTACAATCGGCCCTTATAAAAACCTGTACTCTTTGGTGCATTGCCGCTTTTACACCTCTAAAAGATTAGTACAGGTGTTCAAACATAACCTTACAGTCACAAAGCTCTAAAGTGTGCAGCTACTTATGCGGCCGACTGTTAATGTGGATAATTTAATAATTTGTGATATGCAAATTGATGGTAGTGAGGCACTTTGCTCTCACTTTCCGTCAAGGCATTGCTACTATAAACTATTAATTGTTCCCGTAATGGTAATAAATATCATTTAAAAACTGTATGCAACTTATAATCGTAAAATATTATGGTGGTCAAGTCACACTGCTTAGTTCTACTGCACCTACCACAGTCAGTCGCGGATTAATCCACTACGGCGGCCCCGCACAAATTGTATTGCACGGTTATTTCAATGCACGTGAAATTGTGGTGGTAGGACCTTGGGTAGGGACTGTCCGGATCGCTACCACTATCTCAACCTTTAACCTACCGCCTGGGGATAAGACTACCGGTGAAATTACTAGCATAGAGGCATTCCAATCTTACTCCTAAGTGTTGGCAACGCATTTGTGGTTTTAGGATTTCAGTCTTTAGATTATAGTCTTGAAAATGCACATGTCTAAAGGGTCGATCTCTTTTACCACTAAGCCTGTGTTACTCGTTTGCCTTCTAGGTGCCATAAAACGAAATAGTAAGAAGTTTAACGCTTTTAGTGGCAATCATCTGTATAACGGTTGATGTCAACCATGGTTAAGGTTACCATGACATGGCTAAGAAATTCAGTTTAAGGTGAGATATATAGCTATATAACTGCTATAGCTCTGGCCTTTACGCTCATTCTAAACTGAATTGCTCAGGCATGTCAGGTAACCCCCCAGGAATATCAAAATAACCAAAGCAATGCGGTTTATTTATTTATTTAATCTTTATTTCACAAAAGAATACACTTAATATACAAAGGGCGAACTTAATGCCGTAAGGCTTTCTCTGCCAGTTAAGCTGTGGGCAAAGCAGAGATTGTAGAGGCGGTGAAACATAAGGTCTATCTATACCTACAAATACAATAACATAATTAGTATTCTATAATAATATAAATACATACATTTTACAAATACATGCATGTTCGAGAACTTTTTTTTTGTAAAAAGCAAAAGTTTTGTTGACAAATCCCAAATAGTATAAAGTTTGAGAATTTGTAACGATACTTTTGCATTACTTTAGAGCTGGATTTTCAACTAAGTATACACCTTGATTAAGGGTTGTAGTGCAATAAAATTAAAACCGTAACTAAAATATAATTATATAAAACAAAAAAAAAAAAGTGGTACATTCGTAAAAAATACTTACTTTGTTCCTAGCGTTTTCGTCGTTTTAAATCATCGATAACGGTGTCAGGGTCTACTCCACTTTAGTTAAGGTCAACCTGCTTTGATATTGCGATCACACTATTGACTTATTACAGCTCTTATTGTCAAGTTAATAAGAATTGTAACGTCTACAATATGATCATGATTGTCGAAACGGGATGCGCTAATACAGTCTGAAATAAGTGCCCAGAACGCATTCATGTTAGTATCATTTACCCATGTTATTAACATTTACAAGAGCTAATACTCAATTTCAATTTATAATTGGAGTTCTCGGTTCGTTTTACACATCAGCTGTTTTTAATACAACTCCAACAATAGATTTAATCTTAATGACAATAGAGGCTCAAATTTAATACGAGCATTCATAGGCACGAGGTTTGTATCAATTTCGGTGCTCAGTAGGATTTGACCCCCCGCCGTGTATTTTGTGCTCCCTGATCCTGTGATGAATTGACGCAGATGGGACAGTAGTTTGCAGAAAAAAAATGCAGTCAAATTGCTCATAGGAACTCAGTTGATCGACTTTCATCTTCGAAGGTCTACCTGTAAGAAAATGGAACATCCCGTGGCCACTATACAGTTTATAATTAGACCAGCGCCATGATACCAAAATATCGTATTAAAGTCGTCAACAATTGAAAATTATAATAGCTTATGAGTGAACTCCAGATAACTTACCTCGTAAGATCAGATTTATCCGCGACATAACATGAATTTGTTTAATAGCGTTCTAAAATGTAACAAAGCTGCAGTTATTAAAAATCTTAAAAACTCTAGGACACTCAGTCGTACTAATTTAGAAAGATTTTACTTCCAGGGTTTATTTCACCATGTTTGAAAGTTTTGCAAAACTAGTTAAGTTTTTTTAGACGAGTCAATCCGAAAGAAAATTAAATAAACCAGTTTTCAACCCCCCTAGGGTTGAACACTGGTAAAACTAAGATTGAATACCTCTATGCTTGTAATTCTCCCTATTGGGTAACTCATCACTTCATATTATTACACTTCATCGAATGTATCATTTCGTCGAATTTAATTTCATCAAACGCCATCTTCTGCTGAAACCATAATGTTTTTAGGGTATCTTAAATATTAATTACGTAGATTAGGTTAGGTTAGATGTTTAAGATACCGGTTGCAATAAGAGACAGGTTGCAAGCCCATCGCCTAACAGTAGGTACTACAGTAGCTCTTTAATTCCTTAGCCGCCTTGAACGACATCCACGGGAAGACATGGAGTGGCACCACTCTAACCCGGCCCTTTAATTATTATGTCCTAAACTATCCTACTTATTTTCCTACTCTTTGCCACCCGGAACCCCTGGACAGGCTTGCCCCGCGGGAACAGAACTTAATACCCGAGTATTATTTACCGATGTAAAGCTGTAGTAAGCCTGGTGACGAGGCAAGATTCGATGATAACTTAGTGAATGATTTCGGTTCGTCTTAACACTTCAGTATCGTTATGTTTATATTTGTAAGGTTAGTTAATCTAGAGATAGTAACAGTCTTGTGCGATCCTATCTAAATTCAAATACAAAATGTTGAATATCACATTGGATTATAAAAGGCTTTGGGAATTGTGAGTTGGTAGGTATCCATGTGAGGCCTTGCAAGGGTACAGCAACATGAGAGGGCAGGGCTGGAATTCTACACGATAATAACGATATCGTCTTTAACCTGTTTCCGTATTGTCAACGTTTTGATAACTCTTATGTCATTTACAATAATGGCAACATAAACGATTCTAAAACACGTCAAACGCGATATCGTTATAACGCAGTAGAATAGAGGCCCTGCTTAACTGTAAGTACGTAATGTTCTAGCGATCCAGAGCTATCAAATACAATTCAACTATATTTTACATTAAAATACTCATTCAAGCTGGAGGATTAATTAATTAATGAAAAATGTATAAGGACGTTAAACATAATTCAATGAGTAAAAGGTGTCTTCTATTAGTATTATAAGATATATTTCATTTTATTTACTATAACAATTTATTCGTAGATTCAGAAACTAAGTTGCGTTTCAAATCCTGCCAGAGGTTTATTGTATAGCGCAAATGAACTCGTCTTACTCAAAACAGAATTCTGTACTTGTTTATATTCAATAACAAAACTATCACGACATGAATCAATTTTATTTTGAGTCTTAAACGACATAAATCATTTTGTTTATAAGTAAAACGTTTTGCTATCTTTCAACTAAAGTTATAAAGTTATTTCCCAAAGTTCAAATTCATTATTCCCCACTTGTTTTTAATTATTTTATGTTCATACCAAGTCCATTCTCCTAGCGATTGTCGATTGTTAGAAATCTGACGCAGCATTAATAATTATAGATTTGATATCGATTTCCGATCAATACTCTCAGATTTCCTTGCACCTGGTGCTTCTTTTTTCTTTGATGCATAGATTTAGATAGCATAGATAAGCAAAACATCTTCTGAATCTAAGTCAAAACAATTGATTAAGTTTCATAAGTCCAATTTCTACTCCTATAAATTAGCGTTTGTGCAATTGATTAACAATTCAAGAAATACATCAAATCCGTCGTCGCTCATAAACTTCACAAATTCAACTGCATGGCATGCCGCTCCCCCATTACTCCGCAAACACTGGCATTGTGTGGTAGCATTAAATTTGTGGTGCCCATTACTCATGCCTGTGAGACAGCGCCAATTGTGGAAGACAGTCCCATTTTCACGGGGAATTAGTATTTTATGATTGGTTAGAAATAGGTAGGTATGTATTTGTTTGATTATTTGCATCTATAAAGTGAAAAATAATGCGAAGATCACAAACGCTACGTTTTGTAAAGATCTAGTAGGAATCGAAAAGATGAATTATAGATAAAATTTTAATGTTTTTTCGTAAGCTGTGTTTAGAAAAGTTTAAACATTATTACTTCAATACTAATCAATGTTAGTATCGATTTTGTATATCTTCAGATTGCATATTAAAATCCATGGTCCTTCGAGCCCACATACAATCAGTTGGTATGTGGTTTTGCCTTCACCATGCTAATATTCAAATATATGTTTCAATATAATTTATAAAGGTACAATACGCTATAATTTAAAACGCAAGGACCACCCGTAACGCGAACGATTAACGCACCGCACACCACCACAGTTCATTGAAATAATATATTGCCGAGTGTACTGGGATAATGCACGGGTGCAACGTTTAATTACTACTAAGAACATAGCGTCGAAGCCTAGAAGGATTAGAAATTAGTAAGTTACTCAATGAGAAATATTGGTTAATTAAATTGAAACGTATTAAGGCGCTGTGGACTCTAAGATCTTTTTAGCAATGATACACCACACCGGCTCTTGAATGGAATACATTGAAATCAATTTAAATTTTCAGGCTTTAAGCGATGATAGGAAGAATACAACTTTAATTCTCGTAGACAAACAGACAAAAGCCTTTTAACCTCGCAAGTCCTTTGTTTTCTCGTAAGTGCTTTAGAGTTGATTAATAAGTGCCTTAGAGATTAAAATGTTTTGAACGATAGTAGTCAGTGGTGCTAGACAAGTTGCATTGGACAATCGTTTGCGATTATGTTTCGATTGATAAATGTATGGAATTGACGTAAGCCACCGAGATAGTAACGTAACACTTACGTCAATTCCATATATCGTACTTTTAGATTTATAGTGACCTAATTCAAACATTTTCAGCTTTCGATTTCGAGTCATAAATTTAGTACTATAGAGACCTAAATCGAAAGTCAAAATATTTGGATTAGGTCACTATAATTTTAAAGATGCGATATTTTTCAATCGAAATATAATCGCTAGCGAGTGTCGAATACCTTGTCTAGCCCCTCTGGTCTGAACTTCTATCATTAATTTGTATGTACAGTCACCATCAGATAGATCTAACCGGACAGCGAGCCCATAAAAATGTGTTGCAATGGATTCCCAAAAAAGACTATCACGCGAAACGGTCAGAAAAATGTCATGTGACACTTCGTTTCAATTATTTGCTTGGATAAAAAATCAAGAAGATGGAACTGCATAGTAGACCGAAAAGATTTAACTGGACAAACATTCAGTGTATCTAAGGTGACAAAAGTTCAAAAAGATCTTTCAAACTACCTCTTTACGGTAAAACTTTTTGGGAAGTTTAAAAAATCAGGGCAGAAATGACAAATGCCAATATTGACATTAAGCTCACAACGTAAACAATAACCATAATATTCTTCACATGTCCAACGATACAAGAGTCGTTTTAAAATATTATGCGTGCTTTTCAAATATATGCGGAAACGTTAACCAGTTTGTCGCCGTGACCAAACTGCCGCCTCGTGTCGACGGCATGTTGCCGTGGTCTCCTGTTGGTTACTCTCGCCGTACCGCCTTAGGGGCACAGAGTACTTGATCAGTTTCCAGTAGCCGTTCATGTGATTACATGAACGGCATTGAAACCAGCACGATGGTCTCGTGTATGATGCGTGTTCAACAAATAATCTCAACGCAGTTTCGTCTCGTGCTGCGAATCACAAACACGAGATAGCTTGAATCAGCTTATTGCTCGGTGTGTAGTGTTTATTTATGTGTGTTAATTGTATAAATAAAAATAAATTTAGTTTAATTTGAACGTATCCCTTTATAACTTTTATGCTGCCCCTTTTTGTAAGCTTTTATTGAGCTTGCAATTTTGATAAGTTAGATCAATTTCACAAACCATATTTCTACGGATTGCGCTGAAATTTGGCATATTTATGTAAGTAAGGTGACAATGCAATATTATTTATTATAAAGTGGTCATAGGAACTTCGCATCGAAACAAGATAGCCCCATCGTGTTTGGGCTCGTTGGGTTTTTCGGTATAAGCAGTGATTACTGTGCACAAAAACGTACAGACCTTAACCCAAACCCTTGTAAGTAGGTACCAAAAACAAAATTTCGGCAGACACTTATCTCAGCAATAGCTGTTTTAAATATAATTTAAGGTGTCAATATACAATTTAGCCCTTGAGGATTTCCTATGGCTGCCTTCTGTCTCCATCAGCATAGCTCGATGGGACAGTTATTATTAATTATTATTATAAGTAAATATTCTCATCCAAATCGCATAAATACGAGTATGTTAGTTACAAGTGACGCTAACGTAAGTGTGTTAAAAATACTGCACCAATAAAAGTAAAAACAGTAAGAGTAAAAGAGATGTCTAAATTCTGTCACGGCGTAAGTAACAAATATCGCGTAGGGGAGGCCGGGGCTTGTTTTAACGAGGATAAGTATTAACACGTCAATAGCGGCCAAATTACTATAATCTAAATCTCGTTTTTTTATTCCTCCATGGATTATGATATGATACCAAATACGTAGTGACCCATCAGTTGTCAGCAGGACTCCAAACGGAAAAGTTGTGCGCCGCGGCGACTTTTTGCAGATAAATAGAGTTTTTTACGATTGCAATTTTTTGACTTCCTCACTAATTGTTGCCACAATGAAATCACAATTTGGTGTTGAATAAAGCTCTTTTGATTAAGTAACGATAGTAATTGTTAGTATCATGTTATTTAATTGCTTTAATTTTAAATGTTTTTCCTACTGTTGCAGGAGTGACCGCTACCCTGACCATGAGTTACAACTACGATACTCGCTAGAGATTCTAATGCTCTGTCCCTCTCACTCTACTATAATATTGTGAGGAACAGAGCATTCTACTCGCTAGCGAGTACGATAATTGCAACTCATGGTAAGGTTACGGGGCTAGTTTTAACAAAACAGGGGTATCTGTGTAATCGTATAATGTGACAAAAGATTTTATTCGTGTGAAAAAAACCAGAAAAAATTAAGATATTTTGATACTAACGTTGATTATTGTTTAACTTGGCTTGTCTGTAAGGCTGAAAGTAAATTAAAGTTACCACTATGCAATGTTATTATTTTTTAGCCATTCGATTTTTATATCATTGTCGATTATTGTGTTACAAACCCCTTTGAAGAAGACCTCTTTTTTATAATAATTAAATGGATATGAAAATAAAACACGTACGTTATGTACTTTTAAAGCTACAGATATACTTATACTTCTATCCATTCTGTGCTACAGGTAAAAGCTTGAAGTGTAAGATTATGCCCGGCTTCCCCTACAAGAAGTCACGGGGACTTTCCTTGACAGCTGACATATTGTGAACAAATTCAATTTTAAACTAACGAACAGTGATCAAAATGTAAGCCAAGTTCGCCTACAATAACCATCCAAATATTTAAAATGAATACCACATACAAGTCTATAAACAGTACTTTATTTTCCTCAATCCTACACTTACTTGAATTAAATAAGTTATATAAGTTATAACTTAATGCCATAAAGTTCAAAATGATTTATTGGAATATGGTCATAAAAAAAATGGGCAAGAGCATGTCGGACCATGCTTAGTGTAGGGTTCCGAAGCCGTTAAGTACTACAAACATAAGAATCAACAAGTAATAATATTTTTTTTATTAAAAGTCACTTGGTGCCGTCTTAGATGATTTTAGTAGGTATATGTTTATACCTACTAAAATCATCTAAGACGGCACCAAGCCGGCCTTTGATTACCTGTATCTCAAGAACCAATGATGTCTACTTAGTCGTGATAGTTTTGCTAGCGCTTAAATTAATATTTCATAAACGGATTACCTAATCAAAATACTGTATCCACAAACCCGTAATATTTTTGAAAAACCTATCCAACGACACCTCACACTATAAAGTAAACGAGAAAAAAATACATCCCCACGTTACGTGCAGGGGAGGTACAGTAAAAAAATTTTTTTTGTACATTTTATTGTACCACTTTGTTGGCGTGACTTATATGCATATGCATGCCAAATTACAGCTTTCTAGTACTAAGATTCTCTGCGCTAGGCTGCGGACGGACGGACGGACGGCCATGGCGAAACTATAAGGGTTCCTAGTTTGACTACGGAACCCTAGAAATTGAGTATAATGTACCTATATTTTATACTTTTTTAATGCTTTTTTCAACACAATTATAGCCTATTAGGTACATACCGTTATGCTAAATTTTGAGCATGTTGGAACTATTTATCATTATATATAAGAGTATAAAATCTTTCATGATTTTTTATTTACGAGTCCTATAATCTGTTCATTACGAAAATTCAAGAATATTCTCTGTTACTTGATAGACTTTATTCTAAGCTGGGCCTGAAAGAATTAACTAACACAAATGAAAAAAGTATTAATAAAAATACGATACGTAGAATAATAGCCCGTCGATAAAAATGAACTTGGCCTGCGCACTTCTAATAATCCGAATGAGGGTCTGATATCTCTAGTACCAGCAAATCAGTTCATATGAAATTGCGTATGTGTGCGTTCTATTCTATACCAGCCTTCAACAAAGTACTAATGGCGAAAGACAATATTAAAAAAAGCGTTCAAATATTTATTTGGTTACGATACGGACCGACGGACGGACGGTTTTGTATACCATTTGCGTTTTATTATAATTACTCTCTTAGTGCTTTAAGGTTTTATAAAAATACGATTAGGCTGTTTTGTAATTATTAGATCGCATAAATAGTGTGTGGTAACACTGGTTACATGGAAATATAATACCTAAGTATGGAAGCCTAACTGATGCTGAAAATCGGCTCCACTGACATAGTGCTGGCGGGGGTGCAGCTAATACTGCTCTGTGGAGTCGACTTTTTGACGTAGTGTCAAACAGTTGTTTATAATGGCAAAAATAGTTCGATTTTAATGATTACTGGATTTAAATAATGCTGCAAAAATGCCAAGTAGCTTTGTGAGTTGGTGCAGGACCCACCCAGATGCAAAACAAAGCGATATTTATTTGACTACTTAGTGAGTTATTGAAATTTTCATATTTCCATACTAATGTCATGTCCGATTTTTTGCAATACATCTTTGAAAAATATGAATTACAAGCAAATGCTTCGAATGAATAGGAAATTAAATTTCATGTCATCTTTACTATAGTTACTTTACATAATAAAACAAATAGGTGACATCGATGGTTCCACCGAATAAAGGTGCAGTATGTCAAAAGCTAACTTTCCAGGAAAAAATAAATACCAGTAGATAGATACCAAAATATGAATTCTATTAAAATATGAATACATTAAGTATAAGTGCTAGTACCATTTCATAGCTTTTATTCTAGTGTAGTGAAGCGCAGATAGTTTGTGCTATAAAAGTTTACACGTTTCTAGGATTCCATAGTCAAACTAGGAACCCTAATAGTTTCACGATGTCGATCCGTCCGTCCGTCCGCAGCCTAGCTCAGAGACTCTTAGTACTAGAAAGCTGTAATTTGGCATGAGAATATTCATATTAGTCACGCCGACAAAGTCGTAAAGTTAAATTTTGAAAAAAAAATGTTTTAGTGTACCTCCCCTAAACGTAACGTGGGGATGTTTTTTTTTCTCGTCTACCACATAATGTGGGATGTCGTTGGATAGGTATATCAAAAATATTAGTAATGCAACCTTTCATTAATTTTTGTGTAGATTAAGTACTAGTCTATTGCCTTGATTCTTTAGGACTATTAATACTATTGTTAATATCAGTTTTCAACAATTGATAGCTTACTTATATAAGTTTGTCTAAGAAAATTTCTTAACAATAACCAAGGCGTTCTAATTAAAAAGGACAAGAATGTAAAAAGTACAAAAGTTGTTTATTCAGTAAATAGGCCGCACGGGCACTTTTACACTTCAAAATTTTAAATTCCAAATTCTATTAGCGCTTCCGAAGAGGAGACCACTGCTGAGAAGAAACGCCGCAAGAAATTCAGCAAAAAAAACGGTTAATGTTTTGTAACTCTCAAAATTTATCAATCCATCCATATAATTAGGTCCACAGTCCTTTGCATCTATAAAAAGTCAAACTTCGAAGTAAACTGAAAAAAAAGTTACGGCCGCTTATGCAAGCCGCAAGTTCATATCATAAAATTGTTAATTTGTTGCTCCATCACAAAATAATAATGTTTTTTGTAATTGAAATAAAAAATAGTTAAAAAACAAAAAATCGCCTTCAAAATCGCATAAAATAACTTTTTTTAAATTGTAGGCACCTACCTAATAATCGCCGACTTCGGTTCTGTTGGGCTAACCTATTAGGTAGGTGGGTAGTTCTACCAGCGTTTCAATCGCTTTGACTTCGGTGTCGCATTTTTAACCATTTCCCTGTACGAGTAGGATAACCATTTTCGGTTATTTTCTAGGAGTCCAGGCATTCTTCAAAATAACCGAAAATGGTTATCCTACTCGTACAGGGAAATGGTTAAAAATGCGACACCGAAGTCAAAGCGGTTGAAACGCTGGTAGAACTACCCAGGTGCCTACAATTTTAAAAGATGTTATTTGATGCGTTTTTGAAAGCGGTTTTTTTATTTTAAAACATTTATTTTATTTTATACTTTTTAGTGATCACAATACGCTGTTACGTAGTCATACTTCGTAGTTGATATGAAACTTTAATTTATTTCAAGCGCCCCATACAACGCCGCGGGAAAGTCATAGTCATATTTCAACAACCAAGTATTTTTCGTTGTAGTCGCTCAACTGTCTAAATCGAGATATCTTGTCGCCACCCTTGAAATAGGTACCATTGAGGAGTTCCGGTGGCCATCTGTGGTCTTCATGATCAGTTCCACTTCACCAAGTTATACTTTCTGAATGCAAATGCTAGATTTGTTACTAAAAATACTAAAATCGCTATACTAAATATGTTTGCCAATCGCTATATTTGAGGAATTCCCTCAATTCCTCACTGATCCCCTCATCAGATTCAGATTTGGTGACAATGGGATCACCTCGAAAGTATAGATACTCTATTAAACTAAAAAAGATTTTTTTAAATCGGTCCACAATTGAGGAAGTAATCGGTGAACATACATAAAAAAAAATACATACCATGGAACGTACAATCTCCTCCTTTTTTGAAGTCTGTTAAAAACCAATAGGAAACGGCTTTCCAGTCAAGTGCGAGTCGGACTATGCACTACGTATTAGGGTATCATTTAAGAAATAACATTTTTAGGGTTCCGTATCTCAAAAGCAAAAATCGGAACCCTTATATATCACTTTGTTGTCCGTCCGTCCGTCCGTATGTCCGTCTGTCTGTCCTTTTATGCCGCAAAAAACGTATGTTTCGACACTCTCAATGGAATCAAAATGTATAGGGTACTTCCTATTAGACCTAGAATCCTGAAAATTGGCAAGAATGAAGGTCCTACAGCACAAATTATGGAAAAAATCCGAAAAATGTTTTTTGCGATTGCAAACTTATTTGCAGCTGTGGTAAAGCGTGGCCCAAACCAGTACCTAAGCAAAGCCGGTCCAGTTAAGCGCGAGTCGAATAACGCACTACGCATTAGGATTTATTTGATAAAGTAACATTTTTTATTACCAACTAAATTTTGTTTGTTGTTGACGTCGAAATAAATAGTTTTTTTTCATCCTTTTTTATATTTTTTTAAGAAAAGAAAACGCACTCAGAAATGGCCAGCAAACTAAGACCCCCGAAACTTTAAGAGATTGTATGAAATCAATAAAATGCTGATTTGTAATCTCAAACTTCTGTTTAGATACCTCGTTTAATATATATTTTATTAAAAGTATTAGCTTTCAGAGCTCATATCTACCTAATATAAATATCAAAATCAGACTTGGATGTTATTTTTGTGATATACCTACTTACCAACTATTAATAATACATCTAAATTATTAATATCTAACGAGCCGGTTACATTTCGAATGTTGCTAGAATAAAGTGTGTAAGTGTATATAAGGTCAAAGAATAGGTTCAACCCTAGAATTCACCAGCAGCTTATTCAATTTTTGCCTATGACAGTCATGTTTTGATATTTTTAAAAGATGACTGTATTAATCTTATATACCTACTTTAAACATATCCCAATAAAAGATGACTTAGAAAACCTTTGTCAGTTCATAACTTAGGTAATTTCTAAGATAAATACTCTATTTGAATTTATACCATTTCTACCTACATTTAAGTAAACAAACAAACCTCCGTCGCCTCCACCGCAGTACAAAATCACAACAAAACTACACATACACATAACAAGTTATACTTCACTGGTTGAGGCTCTTATGCTGAGTAGGGGCCCTTTTCAACGCCATTTTGTGTTATTTTTAGTTGTCTTTTGTTTTAATTGTATAATTGTAGGCGTTAAATATTTTTAACCGACTTAAAAAAAAGAAGGAGGTTTCTCAATTCATCGGGACCAAGACGCCTGGAACGATTTTTTTTGTTGTCCGATTGTGTATACTTTCGTGTTGGACCCATTGCCAGCACGTCAACATCTGATGATGAGATCTTGGAGAAATCGAAAGAACTCCTCAAATATTAGAGGAATAAATAAATATACGTGGACGACGTAACAGTATTATTATGATCACTAAAAGGTATGAAATAAAATAAATGTTTTTAGTCCGACTGACCTTTATTTTTATTACCTATCATTTTAAAATAAGTTATTTCTTGCATTTTGAAGACGGTTTTTAGTTTTTTCAAACATTTATTTCATTCCTACTCTTTTTCTTTAAAACATCACCTAACGTTTTGACGGAAGAAGACAATAAATTGGCAGTTAGAGTTCCGTACTAGGAACCCTTATAGTTCCGCCATGTCCGTCCTTCTGTCCGTCCGTCCATCTGTCCATCTGTCCGTCTATCCATCCATCCATCTGTCCGTCTATCCGTCCGTCCGTCCGTCCGTCCACAGCTTAGCTTAGAGACTCTTAGTACTAGAAAGCTGTTATTTGGCATGAATATACATAGGACCACCCCTGCACGTAAGTGAGGATAGTTCTTTTTTCTCGTCTTCCCCATGGAGTGGGGTTTTTGTAATTTCAAAAATATTGCGGGAATGTCAAATATTTTTTTCGATTAAAGGCATCCGGTTGTAAAATATTAAGCGTTACATTGCTATTTTTGTTAGAGTCAAGTGTCCCTAAAGCCAAAACTATAAATAATAAAAACAGAAAAATGTATACAAATAAGTGTTTATACCTACTAAAACCATTGATTTAAATCAGCACCAAATAACTTTAAATAGAAAGTTAGTTCATACTTGTTGTTTTTTGAGACGCTATTGTTGTGTTTGTAGTATCAGCTTCGGAACCCTACACTGAGCATGGTCCGACATGCACCTGCCCGGTTTTTCGGCGGTACTCGGTACAAATCAGTCTGGCGTGCGTAATTTTGCGATAATTGTAATCATCACATCAATCATTTATTTTTAAATCGAATGTTTTTTGGCTAAAACGAGATCTAATGATGGATCTGGGCCTCTATTCAGGTGCGTTAAAACGATAACGTGTTTGACACGTTTAAGAGTCGTTTGTCACAGTCGCCATTATTGCAAATGACATAAGAGTTATCAAAACGTTGACAATACGGAAACAGGTCAAAAACGATATCGTTATAACGCAGCTGAATAGAGGCCCAGAAAGGTCGTCACATCTCCGGTGTACTTAACACAGGCTAGCTTAGTTTGAACTATTAACCTCCTATGTCCTCGTATGTCCCGTCCGTCCTATCCGTCCGTCCTGTCCGTCCGTCCTGTCCATCCGTCCTGTCCGTCCGTCCTGTCCGTCCGTCCTGTCCGTCCGTCCTGTCCGTCCGTCCTGTCCGTCCGTCCTGTCCGTCCGTCCTGTCCGACCGTCCTGTCCGTCCGTCCTGTCCGTCCGTCCTGTCCGTCCGTCCTGTCCGTCCGTCCGTCCCGTCCGTACGTCCTGTCCGTCCATCCTGTCCGTCCGTCCGTCCCGTCCGTCCGTCCTGTCCGTCCGTCCTGTCCGTCCGTCCCGTCTGTCTGTCCCGTCCGTCCGTCCTGTCCGTGTTCATCTGTTTGTCTGACTGTATGAAGTTCACATCCATTTTACTTGGAACACTAGACATTGCTAAAAATTTTAGTAAAGGAAAAAAATATTTTTAGGCTTAGCACCCCATTCTGTAACATTTTTTACGCCAGTATTATAGCTCCATTACGTCAGAAGTTATAACCTTATGTTATTTTGTTTATTAATATAAATATTTTTGTTGCAGCTTAAGTACTACGTCTAGGTACTTCTTACATTTTATTCTATTAAAATAAATTCTGAAGTGACGCAGTGTCACATATCAGTAAGAGATACACGTTTTTCAAATCAAGATGTGTGTAATGTAGCTCTAAACGTAAACTATCCGTCCGTCCTGTCCGTCCGTCCCGTCCGTCCGTCCTGTCCGTCTGTCCTGTCCGTCCGTCCTGTCCATCTGTCCCGTCCGTCCGTATTCGTCTGTTTGTCTGACTGTATGAACTTCACATTTATTTTATTTGGAACACTAGACACTGCTAAAAATTTAGTAAAAGGAAAAAAATATTTTTAGGGTTATCACCCCATTCTGTAACATTTTTTTACGCCAGTATTATAGCGTCATTTCATCAGAAGTTATAACCTCATGTTATTTTGTTTATTAATATAAATATTTTTGTTTTAGCCTACTATGTCTAGGTACTTCTTACATTATATTCTATTAAAATAAATTCTGAAGTGACGCAGTGTCACAGATCAGTAGGAGATACACGTTTTTTAAATCAAGATGTTTGTAATATATGTAGCTCTTAACGTAAACTGTCCGTCCTGTCCGTCCGTCCTGTCCGTCCGTCCTGTCCGTCCCGTCCGTCCTGTCCGTTCGTCCTGTCCGTCCGTCCTGTCCGTCCCGTCCGTCCGTTCTGGCCGTCCTGTCCGTCCGAACCGAGGTACTGCTTAACATTTTGTACAAAGATCAAAACTTTTTTTAGGGTTAGTATCCCATTCCGTAATTATTTTTTACACCAGTATTATCGCGTCATTACATCGGAAGTCATAACCTCGTATGTTATTATATTTCTTAATGTAAATATTTCTGTTCCAGCCCACTACGTGTAGTAGGAACTTCTTTTATTTTATTATATTAGAAGAAATGCTGAAGTGACGCCGATCAGTACGAGATACACGTTTTTCAAATCAAGATATTTGTATCATGGCTCTAAACATAAACTAATAACGAATTAACTCTGCGACAAAGAGATTGCATACAAATCCCACTGACGTGAATACTACTTAACTTAGCAATGTATACCGAATTGTCACCTGTCACTTATCCTCGTCAGTACGGTGGAAAAGGGGGCTGATAGCGAGTGGGATCTGAGACCCTGTGGGACATTTGCATTCTCAAGACTGCAGTCATAAGACTGTATTTAATTTTTAAGGGATGCCAATACGATCCTTTGCCGAAGCTTGTAGATGTACTCGTATGTGGCCGTAACGTGTATGGCGTGTAGAAGTTATTTTATAGAATAAGAACTAAGCATAGAAGGAGCTATAAAATATGATGTCTTATTGGAAGAGACGGTCCTATAAGCTAAAACCAATTAGTATGTTCAATATCATATTCGCAAAACACGATTTTCGCAAAACATCATATTCGCAAAACATGATATTCTCAAAACATCATTATTAGCAAGACAGCTGCCGCGGAGCTCCTATTTCTGGGTAGTTTGGCCCTCCGGGCCTGCTGTAAAACTAACATAACCTAAACCTACCTACGATTCTATAACCTAATTCCACTATTTGCAAATATCATGTTTTGCGAATATCATGTTTTACTAATATCATGTTTTGCGAATATAATGTTTTGCTAATATGATATTCTGCGAAGTATGGGCTAAAACATCATGATCGTACACTATAACGATCAAGGTGACCAAGGTGTTGAATACACGACTTCACAACACTGGCGTGTATGACTAGTTTTAGCGAGAGCTGGACTCTATACTCTTTCCTTTTTAACTTATTGAACATCATATTAAATTTTTTGATATAGGTATTGATAAGACGCTTTCTTTTTAAGGCTCCTTCTATGCCTTTAATTTTTATTGTATGGGTTATGTGCTTATGTGAAATGTATAAGTTGCTAAGTGATTTTTTACCTATATGCATTGAAGTTGGTATTACTATTAAATAAAAGGTTTTAAGAGGTTTGAAAGCTGGAGGGCTAGCACAAGTGGTTCGTGACTTGTTTGTCGCTCGGATCTTCCTTTCCATTTAGTCTGTAACGATAGAGACACACTGAGCGACAAGCGATAAAATACAACTTGTGCTAAAAATTGCATGAGAGACGACATGATATCAATATTTTATTTTAGTCTGGTTTGGATGAAACTTTATTTTATCCAAATCAGACTAAAATAAAATATTTAACCTAACCTTAGACGAACGGCTAAGATTAGGTTAGGAGCTATTAAATTATTGGTATCATAAATACGTCTTACATTGTGCCTAGATTAACAAGAAAGAGTTTGGATTCAAATTATGGCACTGTTCGAATCGAAATTGGCAGCATGATCCACGTTTACCTAATATCTGATATTTTTTTGTGGCGGACATTTTAAAATATTCATATTCCACCTGTCACCAATGCAAACTCTTTTTTGCCGAGGTTACTAAGCTTTTTGTGAGGCCCCGCGGTACTGAAGTGCGCCCTGTTGTGGTCCTTATTAGTGCTGATAGACGAGCACAGTCGCTAGAATGCTCGAGTAAATGCGCAAGTCTATCGGCACCTTAAGATATAAGTAAATTAATATCTGGGGACAATCGCACACTAATTGACCTAGTCCCTAACTAAGCTCTAGGCTTGTACTATGGATGGGTACTAGACAACGATAAACATACTTATATAGAGAAATTAATTTCCATGTCAAATACACGCACATTTACACACACAGTCGGAAACATACTCAATCTCATCACACAAATATTTGCCCATACCGGGAATTGAACCTGGGACCGCTAGCTTCGTAAATATGCAGGGTCGCTTTAACTTTCTTTATAGCAGCAAGTGGTAGAAAAATGGTTTGAGAAACTTAAAACAGAACTTACAAATCAACATTGCAAGTTAAATAAAAGCTTTTAATAAAGGGCAGCATAAAAGCTATACAACAATACATTCGTAATATAGTTCATTTATTGTGATTTATATAATTTACACACATAAATTAGAAACACAACCCAACACCACACCCAGCAATAAACTTATTCAAGCTACCTCGTTATTGTGATTCTTAGCACGAGACGAGACTGCTTTAAGAGTATTTGTAGAACAGGCATCATACACGAGACCATCGTGATTTTTTCAAAGCCGTTCATGTGATCAAGCTGAGGGGCGGTACGGCGAGAGTAACCAACAGGCGACCTCAGCAACACACCTTCAACACGAGCCGAGCCGCTGGCGCGCGGCCTACATGCACTCAGTTTGGCCGCGGCGAACAATTTGGTTAACGTTTTCGCACACTATTTTAAACGCACGCATAATATTTTAAAACAATTCTTATATCGCTGAATATGTGAGGAATGTTATTGCTATTGTTTACGTTGTCAATTTTGACATTAGTCATTTTGGTCCTGATTTTTTAAACCTATATAAAGTATTCTAGCAAAAAGAGGTAGTTTGAAAGATCATTTTGAATTTTTGTCACCTTAGATACAGCTGAATTTTTGTCCTTTTAAATCGTTTTGGTCGACTATGCAGTTACATCTTCTTGATTTTTTATCCAAGCAAATAATTTAAACGTGGTGTTACGTGTCATTTTTCTGACGGTTTCACGTATTAGTCTTTTTTGGGAATCCATTGCAACACATTTTTTTGGGCTCGCTGTCCGGTTAGATCTATCTGATGGTGACTGTACTTGGACAAGTACGCGGGAACTTACGAGGTTAAAGTCATTTACATGAACATAACCCGTGTTTCAGTTCTGCTAAGCCAATTAACTAAACAAATGGTTAAAATTCAATTTAAACTAGCTGTTGCCCGGGACTAAATCTGCGTAGATATCGTTGGTGGCTATTCTTCCAATAACCTTCCAATTTTCCGGGATAAAAGTACTCAAACTATCTTTATACTCAACTTTATCAAAATCAGTTCAGCCGTTTAGCCGTGAAAGCGTAACTAACTGACAGACAACGTTAGAAAAGCCATGATTTCGATCTACCGCCAACATCTGACTACGATACGACTTTGTAGGCGTAGACTTAGTTTACCGCTATTCCCCCCTTTTTTTTTTTTTTTTTATGTTAAGGAGAAGGCACACGAGCACTCAGGCCACCTGATGGTAAGTGGAATCTGAGACCCATACACATTTGAATTCTCAAGACTGTAATCCTAAGACCTCAAATGCGTTGCCAACCCTGAGGACTAAGATGGAATGCCTCTATGCTAGTAATTTCACCGGTTGTCTTATCCCCACGCCGGAACACACTTAACCCTTAGGAGGTGAATTTCCAAAAATCGCTTCTTAGTACACAAACATCCAAGGATTATTCCCTCCCAAATCCCTAGGTCTAGCGGTTTCAGCTGTGCGTTGATCGCTCAGCCAGACAGTTTCTTCTTTCCTATATATACTAGCTATTTCCTGCGATTCCGTTCACGTAGAAGTCGTTTCTCTTAGGATCTTCTCTTATTCTCGTAGGATCCGTCAAATTTTTCAGGATTTCAAGTACTCTATGACCTTCTTCTCCATATCAAATTTCATGTAAATTGGTCCAGAGGTTTATCTGTGAAAACTTAACGAACAGACAGACGACAGAGAGGCAGATAGACAGTGTTACTTTCGCACTAAATAATATTAGTATGGATGGATGTATACAGACAGATATAGAAGATTTCAGCATAAAATTTACTCGTATTTAAATTTCTGCCTCCCTTTAAACCAGTGACTTTCCAAAATACTTTCTAAAATTCAAATAACCACAACAAAAGCTCACCAAATCGATTTTATTAATCCCGCCTAATTTCCACACCCCGCGGCGTAAAACGGGCTACCCTGGTGGTTTTTCAAAGGGACTTTTAACAATGTATCGACTCAGTGAGTCGGGAAACACGCTGGGGGGCGCTTTTAATTGCACGTGTAGTACACAGACCATAAGAGCGACATTGATTATGCTTCGTAACATGCGGGTGCTTCTACAAATTTTGTAAGTCTTTGTTAATGAACTAATTTCACCTTATAATATTTTGATCTTGGCTAAGAACGTCAAAATAAATGTTATTTCATCGAATCTTTCATTTTTGACGGGTTTTGCGATGTGCATCTCAGCTATAATCAGTTTTGCAATACGGTCATTTATAAGGATCGTTTTAAGAGGCGACATACTACCACGCCTGGACAAGAATGAAAGAATGAAGAAAACCACAACATTTTATGTAAAAAAATAGTTGATAAGGATTTAGAAGTTATAAATACTCAACTATTTAATCAAAAGCCTCGTTAAAGATCTTAGGGTTTCAAAGATTCAACAAAATACATGAGATAAGGTGTAAGATTCTTCATTTGAAAGCGTAATTCATTGTATGTGTACCTTCAGAATTTAAAGTATATATTTTATTAAACACTTATTATTATTTGCAACATTTAAAACTACCACTTTTACTTAATCCTTTTTGTAATACAAAATATTTCTTAAATCTAAAACAAAATCCTCTCTGCCTTAATTTGAAATGGAGATATTTCTAGAAACACCCAAGTACTTTCCATACGATTTTGGTAGCGCTAATAAGCACACTTTTAATGGTATAATTTAATGAATTACTGTTTTATTTTGTCTGTATCTTTGATCGATCCGCTTCACAATTAATAGTATCCTGTTCAGTTTGATGTCCGCCGACGGTTTTTGTAGATCATTCCAATTAAAAAAGCCTACAGTACTTTAAATTAATTATACATATAGGAGAAAGCGTAAGGCTTTGATAAAATTGAAAGGCAGTTAAGAAATTAGTGTATGAATACGATATTTTTGAATTTATCCGAATTGAACATCAAAATAATCAGCCAATTAAATCTGTATGCGTACTGTGCTGTCGACTAGCAACTACCGAACGATTAAGTGATTATATTCGTCTAAATCATTACTATTATTATTAAGTGGTGGAGGGTCCATCCGGATTCGCATTGTTGTGTTCCGGTGTGGAAATAAGACAGCCGGTAAAATTACTAGCATAGAGGCATTCCATCTTAGTCCGCAGAGTTGGCAACGTATCAGATTCCACTTACCATGAGATGGCCAAGGTGCTAGTGTGCCTCCTTATCATAAAAAAAACTTATCCAATCTTAACATTCATCACCATCATCATCATCATCAGCCTATTATTAGTCTACTGCTGGACGTAGGCCTCTCACATTGCACGGCACCGAGCACGTTCTGCGGCCACTCTCATCCAGCTCTTGCCAGCCACCATGCTGCCGTGCTAAGACAAAAGGCGGTATCTCCGCCTAAACTCCTGTGGCAAATGCATCCTTATCACTTACGGAAGAGGGTTGAATCTGCTTTGGCTGTTGAATTTGACATACCGCCTTTTGGCTTATAAGGGCAGCATGCGAAGATCGTCGCTCTTCCTCGTCTGAGGGCGTCCTACACTGCGTTGCCGATCCGCGGGCTCAACTCAAGATCACGATAACTCCAGCGGTTATCCGGTCTGCGGCACATGTGGCTGGCCCACTGCCACTTCAAGCTGCTTATTCGATTGGCTACGTCAATGACCTTAGTTCTCTGTCGGATCACCTCATTACGGATACGATTCATTCGAGGAAACTCCCAAAGATCGGAAAAATACGTAGAAACAAAGCTAATTGTAAAAAATGTGTTTGGGGTAAGTTGATTTAAATCCTTTTTTAGGGTTCCGTGGAACCCTTATAGTTTCGCCATGTCCGTCTGTCCGTCCGCAGCCTAGCTCAGAGCCTCTTAGTACTAGAAAGCTATAATATGGTATGAATGTACATATTAGCCACGTTAAAAAAGGTGATAAAATAAAACCTTGTTTTTTTTGTGTACTCCTCCTCGTCGTAACGTGGGGATGTATTTTTTTTTCACATCTATCCCATGGTGTGGGGTGTTGATGCGGGTTTGTAAAAGCATTTTTCAATTGAGAGCTCCGTTTATGAAATATTAAGCTTTAAAGCGCAAATTTTTGTTAAAGACAAGTTTCCACCCTCTTACAGCCAAAACTACAAATACTAAAAATCTGGAATGAAAGCGTATATAATGAATTTACAAGGAAAACTATCACGACTAAGTAGACATGATTTGTTCTTAAGATATAGGCGATTAAAGTGTTTATACCTACTAAAATCATCTACGACGGCACCAAATGACTTTAAATAGAAAATGACTTATTACTTTTTGATTTTTATGTTTGTAGTACTTAACGGCTTCGTAACCCAATGTATTTTCACGAATTTCTCTGTCAATTTTGGACCGATTTGCAAAATTATTTTATTTTATAAAAATATCTGACCCAAGCAAAAGCGATAATTATGCGGTGTTCCTACAGACACAAACACGTAACTTTCAAATCAGGATAACAATGACAATGACAATTTATTAAACCGCTTACAATAATTATGAACCAAAAGTAAAAGTTGTAGTAGAAAAGAGCAAACGATAAATTTGCTTCACAGCGACACCTAGTGGTTTCCTCACCAACTACAATCTTAGCAATAGGTACGGTCGCTCGACTCGGAGCTTTACAACACTAACAACCGTTGTAATGCTAGAAACGAATGCTAGATGTCGCTTTATTGTGTTTACGGTACCAATTCAATAGATGGCAGCATGTTTTGTTAATAATGAGTTTAACTTTTGCACTTAGGTTGGTGTAGCTCAAATGAAAATGAGACTAAATCGACTACAGTAACTGTAAAAGTAATCAGTAACAGGAATATAAGAAGTCAATGCTGACAACCGTCATTCCAGTACAAATTATTAAATAAAGCAATAAAAAAAAAAAAAAAATTAGTTCAAGTTTTATATACATTGTGTGTTAATTTATTGTTATAAAATGACATCTTTGTAATGGAAAAACATACTTTACTTACATTCTAAATAGGTAGGTATAGGCTTATAATTATAATAAAGTACTTGTGGGATCAAAATAATGTATCAAGATTATTTATCTTATGTGTATGCAAGTTTGTTTGTGACCTCCTTTTGACTAAACAACTTTACGTATTTGAAATAAAGGGTATCGTTAAATGACTTTAAAATAAAACAATGTCAATGCAGTTTTTATTCACTAAATATTATTATTACCTTATTTATAAACAAAGAAGACGTAATTGGTGCAGAATATCGGCTTGTTTTAACAAATCTGAAATTAAACCCACCTGTTGATTAATTTGCATGGCTTCATAAAATATTATTGATCATAACACGTAATAATACATTTATTTAAACATCGTCGTGACTTAAAACATTAAGGTAAGTCCGGGGTAGATGGCATAGGTAAAATTAAAAATGAATACTAGAAGCACTCGCTACATCTTATCAACTAAAAACTGATACTAGGCTTGTAATATTCTACTGCGTTATAACGATATCGCGTTTGAAGTGTTTTAGAATCGTTTATGACTCGTCCGCCATTATGTCAATGACATAAAAGTTATCAAAACGTTTACAATACGGAAACACGTCAAATACGATATCGTTTTTAGGGTTCCGTACTCAAACTAGGAACCCTATAGAGCGGGGTGTCATTGGATAGGTCTTTCAAAAATATTACGGGTTTGTGAAAACAGTTTTTCGATTAAGTAATCCGTTTATGAAATATTAAGTTTAGCTCAAGTGTCTCCACAGCCAAAACTACAAATACCAAAAATCTGTATTGAGATACAGGCGATTAAAGTATTTATACCTATTAAAATTATTAAAGTGTTTATACCTACTAAAAATAGTTATTACTTGTTGATTTTTATGTTTGTAGTACTTAACGGCTTCAGGACCGTACACTGAGCATGGTCCGACATGCTCTTGCCCGTTTTTCCCTTGTAGAATCACGACCCAGTTTGCTTTTAGTTGTGGGTATTTTTCAAAGAAATTATACCTTATTTAGGACTGAAATTAAGAAACAGTAACTTTTGCATGTGAGTACCTAAAATTTGTCATCCATTTAAATAGTTAAAAGTTGTAAAAACTAACCTGCGCGCAAAAATATTTATAAACATCAAAAGTTGCTGATACTCGTATCCATTAAATTTTGATTATTTTACAAACTGTAAAAATTACTTAAGCTGTTACAAGAGCGAAGTAACGTTACAAAAAAATAAAAAAACTATTTAAATAGTCCAAAACGAGACAACAAACTCTTTCCCGCCATTGCTTCTTTCTTTTTTTTAATTTGTCATGTAACTTTAAACTTAGGTGGTCGAACGCAACACTGCCAGTTTTGCGAAGTACACAACTAAATTAATAGTCCAAAACAAGACAAAAACTCTTTCCCGCCAGCGCCAGTGTATTTCACTTTGAACTTTTTTTAATTTCTGCATGAAACTTTTAACTTAGGTCAAACGCAATACTGCCAAGTCACGCGTTAATTTTGTATTTTTTTTTTGTTAATAATGCTTGTTTTTAATAAATTCAAATTTCATTATTGTTAGTTGCAACTTTGACGGCAATTAAATGAAAGTAAATGTATTCAAATAACAAGTTTATTTAGTGCAGTCACCTCATTTGTCTGGCTGTAGGGCTCAATTGTCTTAGTCTAGATGACGACAACACTTTATGCACTAGAGCATAAAATGCGATTTTATGCAGCCTATACCCAGCAAAAAGAAGGACTTTACGAGCATGAGAAGTGAAAAAGTTTTTTAAAGACTTAAAAAGTAGCCAATTTTATATACGACTACTGTGATTTCGTTTGTTTTTTCCTTTTTGGTCTCTCGAAAACCCTTGTTATCGAGGATTGTCTTTATTAACAGTGGCATTTGCCAGCTATGGAAGCAACAGAATTTAAATGAATGCTGGGTGTCAGTAGAATTAATTACTGGGCAAATATCGCTCCCGGAAGCTAGGGGAGAGCTGCATAATTGTGGTTTTTTTGATCTCATTAATATATTAATGATTTTTTGTTTAAACGCATAGTGGAACGTTTAAAGTTAAATTAAAAATATCATTTACAATCTATAAACATCTCGTTGCCGTGTGGTTGCCGGGTTAGAATAGTGCCACTCCATGTCTTCCCGTGGTTGTCGTAAGAAGCAACTAAGGAAATAAGGGCTTGTAGTACTGTGAGGCGATGGGTTTGCAACCTGTCACTAATACTCAATAATCTTAGCCTGTTTGTGCACAATTTGGTTACAGAATTATGAAGAAGTTTTTTTAGAATTGCTGGTATTTCTGTAGCTCTGCTTACCCCACTCTGGGAATAAAGGCGTGATGTAATGTATGTATGTAAACATCTTACTTTTATTAAATCAACTTTGAAAAAACTATGGCCAGATACCCAGGGCTTACCCTAAAATATAATAAGACATAGATAATTTCTAATCGAGTTATCTTTTTAATCTGTTATTGCTTAATTAAGAATGTATTGTCATTGTGATAGTTAAATTGTTGCAAAAGCTATGAGGCATAAAAAAGATAGGAATTAAATGACCGTCAACCATTTTTACTGCATAGTACTTTTAGAATGCGTTTCCTATGTTTTAATGTTACGTCAAAAATTGTTTATATATGTATTTTCAGGTTACCGATGTTTTATACTAAAATTTTCCTTAGATAATTATGATGACAGATGTCATTTAATGATGAAGTGCAACTAATTATCATTCTTTCTAAAGGCGAAATGATGCTTAGAAAATAAAATTATACAAGCAGATTGCTCAAACACAAAGGTTAAAATTTTAGGGTTTTGTCCAGAAATTATATTTAGTGAGTAGTTTGTATGAAAGAACAACGAAAAATTGTTGTTTTGATTTACTTTTGGTGTTAATAGGCTAAGTAGAGTTTTTGGAAGAGATGTAATTTTTTTTTTGATAGTCGTCATCCTAATGATCTAGGAACTGCGGCTCTTTTATTTTTATTTCCTCTAATATTTTAGAAATATTTTTTTTAGTTATGTTGTTGACATTTGTAAACTTTAATGGCCGGCTTGTTGCCTTTGTACTTAATGAAAAAGAAAAAAAAACCGACACTTCTATATCTGTCATTGTCAAGTCAAATCAAAGTAAACAAACGATTGTTAAAGAACTTTGAAACTTGTTAAAGATGTAAACAAATTAGTACTGTTTGACGCATAACCTCAAATATTCACCAAGCATGTTTTTATTAATAGTAACATAATAAATAAATAAATGTCAGAGGACAATCTCACACAAATTGACCTAGTCCCAAACTAAGCTCTAGGTTTGTACTATGGGTACTGGACAACGATAAACATACTTATATAGAGAAATACATACTTAAATACATAGAAAATATCCAAGACTCAGGAACAAATATTCACGCTCATCACACAAATATCTGCCCATACCGGGATTTGAACCCAGGACGGCTGGCTTTCGAGGCAGGGTCACTCCCAACTAGACCAACGTGTCGAATAAATACTTAATTTGTATTAAAATTAATGTGAAAATAATGATTTAGTGTATAAATCATTGCAAAGACCTAACTTGATCTTTATAAGTATGTGATTATCGAGTAATCCTGGTGAATTGCTTCGTTTGGTTGTGTTTACATCTTTTGCAAGTTAAATACACAGACTATAGTCATACCCCCTTACTAATAAACGTTGAATAAGCTGGGAATAGTAATACCATGCTTTGTCCTTGTCTGTCATTGCGACATTTCAATTCAACAGATAAGGACGAAGTATTCAAAGTTTATTAGTAATGGGGATTAATAATAAAAACAATATTAATTACTGGGATTATGTTTAGTTTAATGTCATTGGCCTTAAATTTGTAAAAAAAAAATTGGGTTAGTTTTAATAATTATTTATTACTTTATTACCAAGTCCCGAACACAATGTTGAGAGGCGATTGGCAGTAATTTGCAAGACGGAAAGTTTTGAAGCACATGTAAAGAAAAAACTCGAAAATCGTTAATTTCTTGTCATCGCAAAAAACAAATTGCAATTACAAACTCATTTACAGTTGGTAAACTAATCGCGACGTATGCTGATGTATAGTGACAATAGTATTTCAACGGCAAAGTCAAAGTTTGTCCCACAATCTAATTTTAAATACAATTACATCTTTGTACGAAAGCCTCGGTGCATGAGTCCGACACGCACTCGACCGGCATTTCTCTATTACAAATAATCATCGATGAAGTTATCAAAGGTAAGGCTCGTGTGGTTATCGGGTTATAATAATATCTTCCCGTAGATGTCGTAAGAGCCGACTAAGGGAATAAGGGCTTCTAGTACTGTTAGGTGATGGGCTTGCAACTTGTCACTAAAACACTCGTAAGTGTTTGCAGAATTATAAACAAGTCTTTTTAGAGTTCTCTGCCTACCCCACTCTGGGAATGAAGGCGTAATGTTATGTATGTATGTATGTATAAAATACTTATAAAAGCTTATATCCAATACTCTAGTATACAAACAGTAGTATGTTGTAACACTAAAATGTTCATTGTTTAATCTCGAAAATTAAGTTGAGTTTATTGCCAGTTATTCTTTCAAAAAAATACCCTGGTCAGGAGTAACGCCAAGTAAGATGTTCCTTATCTCATTATGTATGTATGTATTTATGTATGTAAACACTTTATTGTACAAAAGAAAAACCAAAATAGTACAATGAATTATAATAAAAAGATGTACAAAGGCGAACTTATCCCTTCAAGGGATCTCTTCCAGCCTACCCTTGAGAGATTGAGTAAACAGGTGTACAAATTTATTTAGAGCACCCAAACAACAAAAACTAACCAAAAAGACCATTAAAAAAAACACAAAAAACAAAACTAATACAATACAGTATACATTATATAAGGATCTGTGCCTAAATATTGGGACAAATGTATGTATAGAATACTTTTAGCTCAATTGGCGTAAAAATGCCGTAAAACTCGTACGTTTTATAGATGCGTTTGTTTTGAAAAGTGTTGGATTGGCCGAAAGCAATTTACGCTGAAAATGTTGTTTTAGGATACCGATAGTGTTAGGTTAGGAAAACAATTGCGAAAGAAGAAAAGAAAAACCACTGCAGTGGAAACTGTTTTGCGGGAATCGAAAATTCTGTAAATAAAACGTTTGAATATTTGGTTTTATGATTTCCAGTTTGTAACTATTTTAATGAGTTTAATTTAATATTAGAGATAACGGTATCGATTGATTGAATAATATTGCTGATAAAAGTGAGTAAATGCTACCAAACTAATCAATTTCATTTGTTTCACGGAGAAGACAAACTGGAACCCTGGCCACCTGATCCTTAGTAGGATCTTGAGACTGTAATCCTAAAATTACAAATGCGTTGCCAACCCCGTTGTTGTAGTGGTGGTAGCACCTTCTGGAGAGTCCATCCGGATCACTACCACCATCTTATCCATTACCCTACCGCCAAGCAGCAGTGTTCACATTGTTATGTTCCGGTGAGGGGAGCCATTCCATCTTATTCCTCAGGGCTAGCAACGCATTTAAGGTCTTAGTATTGCAATCTTGAGATTCTAGTCTTGAGAATTCAAATTTCTATGGTTGTAAGATTCTACTTACCATCAGGTGGCCTGAGGGCTCGTGTGCCTTCTCCTTTGCATAAAAATCCTGAAGGTTAAGCTGGGATGCCTTTATGCTAGTAATCTTATCTGCACACTGGAACAATGCTGCCCTGCTAACACAAATGGCAGTATCTCAGACAAAACTCCTGTAGCAAATAAAACCGGATTACCAACCATTTTTAAAACCGCCCATCTGATCCTCTTGGCTTCGAGCTTGATTTCAACACTTTCACTGGTTTTATAATAACTCAAGAAGAACTAAGCCTTCACATTAACATGTACGTTTTATAGGCCACTCATAAACAGGTCTACTATAAAAAAAAAAACAGTATTTAACATTTACCAATATTTTTAGAAGTGTTTTGTTAAAAAGTTAACGTGCAATTATAATATTGTGATATTATATTTTCCTTATAATGACGTCACAATTTCCGACGTGATTTTTTGCACATAGACACTTAAGTGCCGTATTTTTGTTAATGTAGCTTTATCTATCCTATTTACATGAGAGTCAGGGCTAAGCCTCGATCTAATTCATCATAGTAAAACCATATTGCCTTTGGCACGTTATCGTATTGTCAATGTTACAATAGCTCTTATTAACCTGACAGTAATGGCGGCCGAGTTAACACTTTTCCAGGCAGGGGCTCTATGTTGACCACATAGGTTTAGTCACAATTTCAAGCTTAGTACCTTAATTTAGGGTTCTAATGTAATTGAAAATGACGTAAAATGTTACTTGGTCTAAAATTAATTCCCAATACCTAAAAATCTTGGATATGTATTGCATTCTATGTTAAACCATCTAGATTGGTATGGCCTGCAAAAGTGCTAATAACAATATCATAAAACGAATATTAGGCCCTGTTGTTTTATAGCAATATGGTTTTGTTGGAAAGCAGGATGAGTTAAGACAAAGAGGAACAGAGGCCCAGGTTTTTTTTTCGTTTTTGACTGAAAGCTACTTGTTATGTTACAGTTGCTATCAAACTGTTGACAATATTGTAACACGTTAAAGGTCATATGGTTTTTACCATAGGAGAGAATAAAACGGGTCACTTTACTTACAAATGTGTATCTTTGGTGACCAGTTTGCTTTGCTCTTAAATAGCTAATCCACATGAGAGATACACTTTTAGAAGTAGTAGTAACGCCATCGCAACAAATATCCGGATTAAATTTAACGCACACATGTACGGTGCTTATACAACATAGCATATAAGTTGTATTTCTGTTATATCTGTGCAAGCTTACACGCTTGTATACAAATGCGTGCTCAAAGTGATTCTGCTATACCTCGGCCGATACTCGTTTGACCGAGGCGTACCTTGTCGTCTATCAATTCTTTGTTTACGCGACTTTTGCGATAATGCAATCACCATTTTTATTAGCGAATGTTATCAGGACCATCGCTAAATTGCAAATCAGAGCAATTAAAACATCATTTAAATACGATAATTGGTTTAATGAAGACGTGTGTCAAGGTTTACGTGTAAATACAAGTGAGTTTGCCTAATTGAATTTATTTTTAGTTTGATATCTCTCTTCTAATATATAAAATTCTCGTGTCACACACAGTGTTTGTTACAAAACTCCTCAGAAACGGCTTGAACGATTCTTATGAATTTTCGTGTGTATATTCAGTAGGTCTGAGTATAGGACGTTAACTATTTTTGACCCTTCTACCTCCACCCTCCCATTTTTATCGTGATTTTATACCCATATGGCAGAACAACGTTTGCTGGGTCAGCTAGTAATATTGTAAAAGTCTCAGTTATTTTCACATCATAACATAACATCACGGCTTTATTCTCAGAGTTGGGTAGGCAGAGTTATTTTTATCAAACCATTATTAAAATGACAAGAATAGACGAATCTGGCTCTGTATATTTTTAAAATTTTAAGATTTTATCTTGTGAACATAAACATAAACATATTTTAGGTACAGAATTGGTCAAAAGTAAACCGAAAGTATTTTTTGCACATTTCAGAATGACGGCAGGAGTCCGGAAAAAGGCCAGTGACAAACCAGAAGAAGTAGCCAAGGATGAATCGACTACACAATCCAAACACTGGGACCCATTACAAGATGGAGTGAAATGGATCGAGAGGTATGCTGAGCCGCTGGAAAAATTCTTCGAAAGATTACCAGACTTCATTGCTACTTTTTGTGCCACACTCGCAGTTTTCACGTTTGGTGCTACGTTACGAGGTATGTTGGTGACAAAATTAATGGATTTGTAGGGGAAAATTATGTAAACTCTAAATTGAATTCATTTGTTTTTTTTCTGAACGATGCTTTGGAGAATTTAGAGATTAATTTCTTACTTGACACAAATAATTTGAAGATGTAATTAACATTAATTAGAAATATTCCTTCCACTGTGTCATTTTGTAAACCAAAAAGAACCGCATTTAAAAACGCAAGAAATAACTTCTTTTAAAATTGTAGACACCTACCTACCGAATAGGTTAGTCCAACTGAACTCGATTTTTTTGGTGAAACTATTGTGGTCGCCGTTTTCAGTTGGACTAACCTATTAGGTAAGTACCTACCATTTTAAAAGAAGTTATTTCTTGCGTTTTTGAAGGCGGTTTTTTGTTTTTTTTTTATCATTTTTTTAAACCTTTTAGTGTTCATAAATACGCTGTTCAGTACTCCCACTGATTAGTTAATATGAAACTTTAAGTTTCAAGCGCGCCGCAAGTAACGCCGCCGGAAAGTCATAGTCATATTTCAACGAGTAAACATTCTTCGTTGTAGTCCCTCAACTATCTTAATCGAGATATGTTAACGCCACCCTTGAAATAGGTACCGTTGAGGAGTTTCGATATCCATCTGTGGTGTTCATCATCAGTTCCACTTCCCCAAATGATACTTTCTGAATGCAATTGCTAGACTTGTTACTAAAAATCAGGGATCAATACCGGTATTAATTAAAATTGAAATATCTTCCTGAATTTGCATTATTTCCTTCATATTTTCGACTGTAAATTAGGTAATACCACTATTCTATTATATAAATTATTTGAAGAGCAAACTTATTTAACAATAAGCGAGATACCGAAATTGAATACCGGTATTTTTGTATAAAAATAATACCGGTATACGATCCCTGCTAAAAATACTAAAATTGTTATATGTTTGCCTACAATATTTGAGGAGTTCCCTCAATTCCTCACTGATCCCCTCATCAGATTTTGATTTGGTGACAATGGGACCACCTTTGAAGTATCGGTCCACAATTGACGGAGTAATCGGTGAACATACATACAATAGAACGTATAACCTCCTCCTTTTTTTGAAGTCGGTTAAAAACCAAAACATCAGTGGTCATCAATTGTATTTACCATCACCAAGCATCTAACTCTGATCAATAATATTGGTTCCATAGCTTCGGTAGTGCAGCATTACCGCTGCAAAGTTAAACCTTTTTTGCACCGTCGTATTGTTACCTCCTTGTTCCGGTACGTGATGTTATTCTTTGGTCGCTTGTCATAAAATTTTTAAGTTCAAAAACTTTCGAATTTTTCCTGACGTTCTCCGCTCGCTTGTTCTCGGTCATTATGAATTCGGAGCTGACATGTTGATAATCACATAAAGATTATTTTTTTGAAGAAAAGTTTTGATCAGTGAAGGCTCTCTAGTGTATCGCCTGCAAGACGCCTCAGTCTTCAACCTTTTTTTGGCCAACTTTGAGCCTTGTATTGCCTCACGAAGGCACCGCTGTACCGGTTTATTCCCCGGGTAAGTTACGCTTCGTCTGTGTTCGTTTTCCCAAGATTCCGTTCCCCTCGTTTGGTTCTCGTAGATTTATTAGTCCATTCTTTCCAGTTCCTACCGCCTACCCCATTTGGCACCAGTGCTATTACGCACCAACCAGACTCCAGTCCTTCCACCTACCCTAACCGGCACCACGGCGTGGAGAGGTTGACTCCGCACCACCACCGCTCAGCCCGCACCAGACTACACCCGGCGCGCGTGCATTTTTTCCTTTTTAATTTTTATTATCTGTATAAGCTGTTTTAACCGGTAGTCTCTGTACACAAACGTCACCCCAGAAATCGTGAGTATACCATTGTCACATTTCGTAGTGTTGCTTTAGCGACGTCTCTAGAGTAGCATTCCAGTATTTGTTGACTGGTATTTTAGTCACCATCTCACACCCTTCATTCAACCCAGTATTTCCCCTAAATTCAAAAAAGGCCCGCGCGCCTGATCGAACAGCATTTATAATGTTCTTTTTCGGTTTTTTCTTTGGTCACCTTTTTTTTGGTCCTCTCTAAATTTTAAAAGGTCTTTGTCACCACGATGCACCTAACTTTGGTCATTTCTTTTGGTCTTCTTGTTTCAGTCACCTTTTTTTAATGTTGCCTTATTTTTTCATTTCTCTCTAAATTTTAAAAGGTCTTTGTCACCACGATGCACCTAACATTGGTAATTTTTGGTCATTTATTTTGGTCTTTTTGTTTTGGTCACCTTTTTTTGGTTCTCTCTAAATTTTAAAAGGTCTTTGTCACCACGATGCACCTAACATTGGTAATTTATTTTGGTCTTTTTGTTTTGGTCACCTTTTTTTGGTTCTTTTTCTCTAAATTTTAAAAGGTCTTTGTCACCACGATGCACCTAACATTGGTCATTTTTGGTCATTTATTTTGGTCTTTTTGTTTTGGTCACCTTTTTTTGGTTTTTTTTCTCTAAATTTTAAAAGGTCTTTGTCACCACGATGCACCTAACATTGGTCATTTTTGGTCATTTATTTTGGTCTTTTTGTTTTGGTCACCTTTTTTTGGTTCTTTCTCTCTAAATTTTAAAAGGTCTTTGTCACCACGATGCACCTAACATTGGTCATTTTTGGTCATTTATTTTGGTCTTTTTGTTTTGGTCACCTTTTTTTGGTCCTCTCTAAATTTTAAAAGGTCTTTGTCACCACGATGCACCTAACTTTGGTCATTTCTTTTGGTCTTCTTGTTTCAGTCACCTTTTTTAATGTTGCCTTATTTTTTCATTTTTCTAAATTTTAAAAGGTCTTTGTCACCACGATGAACTTTGGTCATTTTTGGTCATTTCTTTTGGTCATTATCGTTTTGGTCTTTTCCAGAAATATTAATGTACTCGTTTTTTCTTTGAGTGTACTAATTTTTTTGGTCTGATCCAAAATATGTTTGGTCACCCTTTTTTTTGGTCTGGTCCAAAATATTGGTGGATTCCTTTTTTTCTTCGGTCACCCTTTTTTTGATCTGGTCCAAAATATTGGTGTACTCGTTTTTTTCTTTGGTCACCCTTTTTTTGGTCTGGTCCAAAATATTGGTGTACTCGTTTTTTTTTTTATCGTTTTGGTCTTTTCCAAGAATATTTGTGTACTCGTTTTTTCTTTGAGTATACTAATTTTTTTGGTCTGATCCAAAATATGTTTGGTCACCCTTTTTTTGGTCTGGTCCAGAATATTGGTGTACTCGTTTTTCCTTGGATGACTGTACCTAGTTTTTCCAGTACGAGTGTAAGTACCTCATTTTTTCCTAGTATGTAGTAACTTCCGTACTATGTTCGCGGCGTTTTGCGTTCCAATTTTCAATTTGGTTGGCCGTATGTGCTTCATTTGTTTGTTTTGCATACTACGCATTTCGCGCGGTTTTGCTTGCGGAATTATTTATCGTCAGACGTTCTGTCCGTTTCGACTTATATTGGTCTTATCTGACGTTTCGATTCGGTTTTTAACCGGAACCTTGTTCCTTGGGGTTCCGTACTTTCACGGTATGTTCGAGGTTTGTGGTTTGTCGTCGTTTTTTTGTCGATGGTGAGCTGCTTCCTCTCACTCTGTTCTCCGAACACTTTTTTTTCTGCGAGCTAGCGAAATCATTGTTTTCTTGGTAGTGGTGCCGTTGTCGCCTTCTGCTAGCTCATTAGGCGATTTACGCTTGCGGACTAGTTTTTCGTTGGCTGTGTAGTGTGTAGCATTTTGCGTATTTTTTTGATTTAAAATCTGTATATAGAGGTTTATGTTAATTATCTGCGCTTTATGTTACGGTTTAGTTACGATGGTGGTCTTGAGTCCGGTTGTCCGTACGTTTCCTCCCTGTTCGGACAATTTTGGTGATCCCTCGGCCGTTCCTGTTGGGTTGTGGTCTTGACACCAGTCGGCGCTTCGCCTTTTTCTGCATTCGCCTGTACGTTTTGGTTTAATCCCGCGGTTTTTTGGTATTTGTACGTTGTAGTCACGGTGTTCGAGGTCATTGACCTTGAATGTTTGATAACGTTTAACTGTAGTTTAAGCTACAGGTGTACCTTTCGGTGTCCGACTCCTTTTTACTTCCTACCTTGTTAGGGTTGTCACTTCTTAGATTGTGTAGGGTTATCACTTCTTAGATTATTTAGGGTTGTCACTTCTTAGATCGCTAGGGTTGTCGCACACCATTTAATTTACTTTATGGTTGTAATTTTTTTTTTCTTCTCCTTTGTCTAGAAGGGGGATGATTGCAGCATTACCGCTGCAAAGTTAAACCTTTTTTGCACCGTCGTATTGTTACCTCCTTGTTCCGGTACGTGATGTTATTCTTTGGTCGCTTGTCATAAAATTTTTAAGTTCAAAAACTTTCGAATTTTTCCTGACGTTCTCCGCTCGCTTGTTCTCGGTCATTATGAATTCGGAGCTGACATGTTGATAATCACATAAAGATTATTTTTTTGAAGAAAAGTTTTGATCAGTGAAGGCTCTCTAGTGTATCGCCTGCAAGACGCCTCAGTCTTCAACCTTTTTTTGGCCAACTTTGAGCCTTGTATTGCCTCACGAAGGCACCGCTGTACCGGTTTATTCCCCGGGTAAGTTACGCTTCGTCTGTGTTCGTTTTCCCAAGATTCCGTTCCCCTCGTTTGGTTCTCGTAGATTTATTAGTCCATTCTTTCCAGTTCCTACCGCCTACCCCATTTGGCACCAGTGCTATTACGCACCAACCAGACTCCAGTCCTTCCACCTACCCTAACCGGCACCACGGCGTGGAGAGGTTGACTCCGCACCACCACCGCTCAGCCCGCACCAGACTACACCCGGCGCGCGTGCATTTTTTCCTTTTTAATTTTTATTATCTGTATAAGCTGTTTTAACCGGTAGTCTCTGTACACAAACGTCACCCCAGAAATCGTGAGTATACCATTGTCACATTTCGTAGTGTTGCTTTAGCGACGTCTCTAGAGTAGCATTCCAGTATTTGTTGACTGGTATTTTAGTCACCATCTCACACCCTTCATTCAACCCAGTATCCCCCCTAAATTCAAAAAAGGCCCGCGCGCCTGATCGAACAGCATTTATAATGTTCTTTTTCGGTTTTTTCTTTGGTCACCTTTTTTTTGGTCCTCTCTAAATTTTAAAAGGTCTTTGTCACCACGATGCACCTAACTTTGGTCATTTCTTTTGGTCTTCTTGTTTCAGTCACCTTTTTTTAATGTTGCCTTATTTTTTCATTTCTCTCTAAATTTTAAAAGGTCTTTGTCACCACGATGCACCTAACATTGGTAATTTTTGGTCATTTATTTTGGTCTTTTTGTTTTGGTCACCTTTTTTTGGTTCTCTCTAAATTTTAAAAGGTCTTTGTCACCACGATGCACCTAACATTGGTAATTTATTTTGGTCTTTTTGTTTTGGTCACCTTTTTTTGGTTCTTTTTCTCTAAATTTTAAAAGGTCTTTGTCACCACGATGCACCTAACATTGGTCATTTTTGGTCATTTATTTTGGTCTTTTTGTTTTGGTCACCTTTTTTTGGTTTTTTTTCTCTAAATTTTAAAAGGTCTTTGTCACCACGATGCACCTAACATTGGTCATTTTTGGTCATTTATTTTGGTCTTTTTGTTTTGGTCACCTTTTTTTGGTTCTTTCTCTCTAAATTTTAAAAGGTCTTTGTCACCACGATGCACCTAACATTGGTCATTTTTGGTCATTTATTTTGGTCTTTTTGTTTTGGTCACCTTTTTTTGGTCCTCTCTAAATTTTAAAAGGTCTTTGTCACCACGATGCACCTAACTTTGGTCATTTCTTTTGGTCTTCTTGTTTCAGTCACCTTTTTTAATGTTGCCTTATTTTTTCATTTTTCTAAATTTTAAAAGGTCTTTGTCACCACGATGAACTTTGGTCATTTTTGGTCATTTCTTTTGGTCATTATCGTTTTGGTCTTTTCCAGAAATATTAATGTACTCGTTTTTTCTTTGAGTGTACTAATTTTTTTGGTCTGATCCAAAATATGTTTGGTCACCCTTTTTTTTGGTCTGGTCCAAAATATTGGTGGATTCCTTTTTTTCTTCGGTCACCCTTTTTTTGATCTGGTCCAAAATATTGGTGTACTCGTTTTTTTCTTTGGTCACCCTTTTTTTGGTCTGGTCCAAAATATTGGTGTACTCGTTTTTTTTTTTATCGTTTTGGTCTTTTCCAAGAATATTTGTGTACTCGTTTTTTCTTTGAGTATACTAATTTTTTTGGTCTGATCCAAAATATGTTTGGTCACCCTTTTTTTGGTCTGGTCCAGAATATTGGTGTACTCGTTTTTCCTTGGATGACTGTACCTAGTTTTTCCAGTACGAGTGTAAGTACCTCATTTTTTCCTAGTATGTAGTAACTTCCGTACTATGTTCGCGGCGTTTTGCGTTCCAATTTTCAATTTGGTTGGCCGTATGTGCTTCATTTGTTTGTTTTGCATACTACGCATTTCGCGCGGTTTTGCTTGCGGAATTATTTATCGTCAGACGTTCTGTCCGTTTCGACTTATATTGGTCTTATCTGACGTTTCGATTCGGTTTTTAACCGGAACCTTGTTCCTTGGGGTTCCGTACTTTCACGGTATGTTCGAGGTTTGTGGTTTGTCGTCGTTTTTTTGTCGATGGTGAGCTGCTTCCTCTCACTCTGTTCTCCGAACACTTTTTTTTCTGCGAGCTAGCGAAATCATTGTTTTCTTGGTAGTGGTGCCGTTGTCGCCTTCTGCTAGCTCATTAGGCGATTTACGCTTGCGGACTAGTTTTTCGTTGGCTGTGTAGTGTGTAGCATTTTGCGTATTTTTTTGATTTAAAATCTGTATATAGAGGTTTATGTTAATTATCTGCGCTTTATGTTACGGTTTAGTTACGATGGTGGTCTTGAGTCCGGTTGTCCGTACGTTTCCTCCCTGTTCGGACAATTTTGGTGATCCCTCGGCCGTTCCTGTTGGGTTGTGGTCTTGACACCAGTCGGCGCTTCGCCTTTTTCTGCATTCGCCTGTACGTTTTGGTTTAATCCCGCGGTTTTTTGGTATTTGTACGTTGTAGTCACGGTGTTCGAGGTCATTGACCTTGAATGTTTGATAACGTTTAACTGTAGTTTAAGCTACAGGTGTACCTTTCGGTGTCCGACTCCTTTTTACTTCCTACCTTGTTAGGGTTGTCACTTCTTAGATTGTGTAGGGTTATCACTTCTTAGATTATTTAGGGTTGTCACTTCTTAGATCGCTAGGGTTGTCGCACACCATTTAATTTACTTTATGGTTGTAATTTTTTTTTTCTTCTCCTTTGTCTAGAAGGGGGATGATTGCAGCATTACCGCTGCAAAGTTAAACCTTTTTTGCACCGTCGTATTGTTACCTCCTTGTTCCGGTACGTGATGTTATTCTTTGGTCGCTTGTCATAAAATTTTTAAGTTCAAAAACTTTCGAATTTTTCCTGACGTTCTCCGCTCGCTTGTTCTCGGTCATTATGAATTCGGAGCTGACATGTTGATAATCACATAAAGATTATTTTTTTGAAGAAAAGTTTTGATCAGTGAAGGCTCTCTAGTGTATCGCCTGCAAGACGCCTCAGTCTTCAACCTTTTTTTGGCCAACTTTGAGCCTTGTATTGCCTCACGAAGGCACCGCTGTACCGGTTTATTCCCCGGGTAAGTTACGCTTCGTCTGTGTTCGTTTTCCCAAGATTCCGTTCCCCTCGTTTGGTTCTCGTAGATTTATTAGTCCATTCTTTCCAGTTCCTACCGCCTACCCCATTTGGCACCAGTGCTATTACGCACCAACCAGACTCCAGTCCTTCCACCTACCCTAACCGGCACCACGGCGTGGAGAGGTTGACTCCGCACCACCACCGCTCAGCCCGCACCAGACTACACCCGGCGCGCGTGCATTTTTTCCTTTTTAATTTTTATTATCTGTATAAGCTGTTTTAACCGGTAGTCTCTGTACACAAACGTCACCCCAGAAATCGTGAGTATACCATTGTCACATTTCGTAGTGTTGCTTTAGCGACGTCTCTAGAGTAGCATTCCAGTATTTGTTGACTGGTATTTTAGTCACCATCTCACACCCTTCATTCAACCCAGTATCCCCCCTAAATTCAAAAAAGGCCCGCGCGCCTGATCGAACAACATTTATAATGTTCTTTTTCGGTTTGTAATTTGGTCATCGATAGTTGTATTTGTGAACACATAACCGGCTCGCTTTCCTCTTTTACGGTGTGTGTATTTCTCATTTGTGTATTTCGACTTAGGATTTAATTAAAATAAATCTTTGTCTTTAAAACGTTGTTCGGCATTTTTAATTCCACAAATTCTACGTATTGAGCACCGGTATACTCCGTGTGTTCGGTAGTACGATCATTTAAAAGCTTTTTTTAAATAGTCGTGCTACAGTAGCAAGATGTATTACCAAATCGTGACGTCTTAAAGTTGCAAAATATAAGTAAGACCAGGTATTTGAAGTCCGAGATAATTTTAACTAGAATATGAATTCGTCTTAAAACTAAATGGAAACTCTAAGATTAACTAGTAATCATTCGTTCTTCATTTGGCCGTACCTATCCACTTAAGTAAAGCATTACAATTATACATTAAATAAGAATACCTCCACGCAGAAATGAGAAATTACTACCACTTTCCATCACTTCATTAGTGACTTTACCACAAATGGGTAAGGTTGAAACGAACAGATAAACTACGTCTACAAATCAGATACCTTACAAAAAAAATATTAAACTACGTTCATTTACTTTGGCGTCACAGTTTAGACAGCTGAAAAATATACAAAGCGGTAAAATTAACAACACCACATTAATTAAGTCAGGGGTCGATATAATTTTGAAACCATTCACGTTTCTAATTCTGAATATAATTAAGTTTAAATTCCTAACAGTTTCAAGTACCTAATTGATTGTTACGTCAATGAACGAACTTGAAATACAAACTTCTCTTTGAACATTACGATAGCACGAGTTGGTGACAAGTAATCCTGAACATAATCATGATACAGAATGATTGATGATTCGTTATCTATCCACTAATCACGTGACGCTGTCGGATGATTTGAATTTGCCTTTGCGAATGATTATTAATTACTTACGAGTACATACACTGGGATTAGGGAACACTTATCGCCTATCATTAGTCTATCTGTTTCATTTTAAATCAGTTTTTTTCTTTCTCTTGTGTTATGCAACTGTTACCATAACTTTGACCATATTTTTTGCCTTACCAAAGGTCCCTTTTGAAGGTTTCATAAGTTCTAGGAATCTTTATAGATTCGCATGCTTCTCCGTCTGTCTCAATGACACACGCACTCACTTTTTTTCAAATCTATCAAATCGCAAAGCTAAAATCTTGTATACTTATGGCTTTGCTGTTGGTCTCCCCTTTTGCTCTTTTGTCTGTCGATCTGTCAAGAGACTATTTTCTGAAATGGCAGATAGTACCTGGCTAGAATTTGGAATAGCTCTGGTATTCCGTGTTTCAGCCCAGGATTTATCATAATAAAACTGTGAACAAAATAAAGCTCCAATTTTTTTTAAATTAGTCCATGTGAACCCTTTAAGAAATGTACCTACTAGAAATTATTTCTTTTTATATTTCACCCACAAGGCGACTGCATTTTACTGGTACTTAATCAGGTAGTGTTATCGATAGCTGACTTGATGTGACTGTTGCATTGTTTTTGTCTCGTATTATAATTATAACCATAAAATCGTTAAATATCATTAACAATAAATTATTTTTCAACTTCAGGTGAATGGATTGTCATCCTAGTAACGGCCCTAAAACAGATCTCAGGGCATACAAGTACAGACCGCAATGTGACGGCAGAAGAAGTATTCTCACTTTTCACCGAGCGGAATCTCAAGATGGAGAACTTCAGCTTTATCTTCATCTCTGCTCATATTGTGTCGTACGGAACGTACTTCCTCGCTGGAGGTTTCATACATGTAAGTAAATCTTGATAGCATTTTGCCAAATATTGTTTTATTAAACACAAAATTGTTATAAAGTCAGAAGATGTCAAGTTATCTAGTTTTTGTGCCTTACGATCAAAAGTTTCGTCACTTTTATCCTAATTCTTAACTCAAAATAAACGTTGTCAATTACAGTGGTACTTCTACATGAATAGGCGCGACCGAGCAAAGGAATGGAAGATCCAACCAAACAAATGGTTGAGTCCTGAGCTAGAACGCCACGAGATCATGCTTGGAACCATGTCCCTCTTCGTCACTGGTACTTTCTCCGCTATGCTGGCTACCTACATCTACAACGGCAATCCCTCCAGTATCTATTATAAGTTCGATGAATATGGATGGATATGGTTCTTCCTGCAGTTTCCTGTGATCTTTATTTACATTGTAAGTATCAAAGTAAAAATATATCAAATCAAACAATAGCAGATAGCCGATTGAAAATGTCCGGTTTTTTACTTTTCGTTTCAGCTTTCACTATCGATTTTTTTTTACTCACTGACGTAAAGGTTGCCTGGAAGAGATTGCTATTTAGCGGCAAGACCGCTTGTTGTATACCTATAATTTAAATGTACTGATCCGTGTTCTGTTTTTTTGTGTCTGATAAAGAGTATTTTGTATTGTATTGTATTGACATTGTTTTTTTGATTGATACATGAGGAACTGATTCTTGCACATGATTTCTGGAAAAATGGTCACTGTTAAGAGTTTAAAAATGCTGTATTATAATTTTTGACTTCCTTAATTTGTTTTTATGCAATAAATCTTAAATTTAAAGAAATAAACAAGGTTTAAAATAACCCCGTTGTCGTATTTGATCTGAAGTTGTATTGAAAACCACCCCAAAATAAAATACCACAATATGATTTCAAAAATGATTAAGTAACATGTGATGTGAATTAAAATGTAGGTAACTGTACAAGTAAAATAAACAAAACACTTATTACAAGTGAAATAAAATGCAATCTTTGTAATTTCCAGGACTACACCACTTATGTTTTACACCGTCTGTACCACACTCCGTGGCTTTACAAGCACTTCCACAAGTTGCACCATAAATACAAGCAGCCGACAGCGTTCTCTGTCACCGCCATTCATCCATTTGAGATCATGCACATCCAACTGACAATGTGCTTGCCGCTGTTTGCCCTTCCTGTGCACTGGGGTAACTTACTTTACTTATTATTTGTCAAGTCCCGCCGCCAAGTTTAAGTTCTTCCGTCAAAGTATGTTAACAAAATTTCAGAGCGTGCATTTTCAATTCGGTAGCTAAAACTTACTCTTATGCGGTTGCTCGCTCGACCTTTCGACAAAAAGACGTTTTTAAGAAACTCAGTAGCTAGTGGGCAATAAAGTTGCGCACATTAAGAAGAGAAATATAAAGAGCAGATCATCATTATCTCGCCCGTATCACTATAATTTTGAGCCTTTTTCTTCCAAAAATCCCTATCAGCCATTATCTTCATATCCAATCCCTTGGTTATGTTAAAATTAAGTTAAATCTTAGTCACTTTGCTAGTGTTGCGCCTCTAACTTGGAGGTGTTTTGGTGATGTGGCTTTAAATTCACTTTTGTTTGCCACATTATACTTATTGCATAATTATTCTTTGTTGTCAGTTTACATCCACTTATTTACTGTGCTATTAGGTACTGCAGCATAAGATACCAGCATCAAATGTTTGCCGAAAAGTCTTAAAAAGTTAGTGCTGATCAATCTTCTGTAGACGTATTTGATCGTATTGCATAGTCACACCGTTTAATTTATTTGTCAGATATTATGGCATCCATATTCTTTTTAAATAACTGATTCAATTACAGGACAGTGGAATTAATTGTTGATTTCTATCGTCAGATAACCTTATCTAAAAAATAATATTAGCTCTATTCTTCTTTTAAATAACAGAAAAAAGGAGATTGAACTTTAACTGATATGGGGAAGGACTAAAAAGTTGGACCATAGTTAAGCGTTCAACCATACAAACTACGAAGGCGAAAAAAGTTCCGTTGTGCGACGACAAATATCCTTACAATTTGTATGGCTAATTGTCGTCGCACAACGGAAAAGTTTCATACAAAATTTAATTGCTTCAGTTCGCGTGCCAAACTTTTTGGTCCTTACCCATATATACATTTTTACCTGTTTTTTTTTTACTGGACAATTGGGTCTAAAGTATTAATCTCTATACTTGCAGTTCCGTACTTCGTCGTGACGATATATAACTACATCCATGGCATCCTCGATCACTCTGGCGTCAACTTTAAATCGCAGTGGTGGCAGCCATGGCAGCCAGATGCCGAGTTCCATGATCAGCACCATGAGTTCTTCCATGTTAACTTTGGATTCAACATGAGTCTTTGGGATAAGGTGAGACTTTGACCATAAGGTATTTTGTTGATGCATGTTGCGGTTGTGGTTAGGAGAAAATGTATGTCCAGCAGCGATTTTACTTTTGTTAACATTAAGATTGTAATAACAAGTGTTAAATGAAAACACAAAAACTGATAAGACCATAAACACAACACAAAAAATAAACAAGGTAGACTATTTAGTCTACCTTGTTTATTTTTTGTGTTGTGTTACTTATTGTATAGGAATAAATTATATTGATGATTGAAGCGTACCTATCAAAAGCATTTTTATAGCAATAATAAAACAAGACAATAAAAAAAAACATCATTGTCAGTCGGAAGTTGCTCTCCTTCTCTCAAGAATGGCAACAATGGCCAAAAGAATCCAAACACTAAATCTAAGGAGATTTCATTTGTATTTTATCAAATTTAAAGGCATTTTTGATATCCTATCAATCATACAATAGTTCCGTTTTGATATCTTTGCAGATTAAAACGATTAAATAAGGTTAGATTGACGGTATTTTTTAAATAATCCTCAGGTGGCCTGATACATCTTTTAAGATAACTTTAATGGCATTTATCATATATAAATCTAAAGAGAATAATTTTGCCCATAACTTGAATTGCTCATTATAAATTTATGATATTCAAAGAAAACTGTTTTATCTATCCCTTGATTATGAAAGCAATATAATAATTTATTGTACATTTCAAAAGATTGTTTAGTTAAGGTTGAGTCTAATAATTTGCTGACAAACAGTTTTGTTATAAATATAGAATCTCTTGAAATAATAATCATTTGTCTTATCTCCATTTTAATGAAAGTATTAAGATAAGTAATAATTTTTATTTGCAGTTGCACGGTACGATGAGAAAGTTCAACCGTGTTTACACAGAAGATACGTATCACGGCGAAGCTCCTCTCGTAGGGACACCAGAAGGAAAGAAGCTGATACAAGAAGAACAGGCTAAGGAAAACCCAAAATCTAAAGGAAGTCTTAACGAATAACCAACGTCTCTAGTTTTTATGAAAATAAGATACTGCCGAGCCAATAGCGAGGGTTTGACGAATCGCCCAAAGATTTTGAAGACATGTAATCTGATTTTAATCCGCCGGGGCATTCCAAAGGTGACAATTAATGATAAGTCGCTCATTAGTCCAATTGTGAAAAGATAGTATTTTTACATATAAAAGTATTATGACAATAAACGTAATAACAGTTTTTCATTAATTCGTTTCATTTTATTACTTTGATTGGTTTAATATCTCAATGGCAAAAAGGTTGAACGATAACATTAAGTCTACCAAGATACGCTAAAAGACGATGACTGATTACAAATTATGGAGTCATTGTTAAAATAACGTTTTTCTGTAAATATGACTAGCGTTATTAATGGTATTGTCTTGTTCTATAATGATAAATATGTCGTAGCAAATAAAATACTAAAGAATTATAAAAAAAAAAAAAACAAGATACCATTCGGTACATATTATCTTTATGTTTAAGGCTATAGAGAAATTACAGTACCTTTATTTGAAAGGAAGAAAGACAAAGAAAGATACATTTTTATTCAGGCACCTCACAAAAAGATAAAAACGTAACAAAAAAATCCTAAATGATGAAGCTGACAACATTTTTATTGGTCACACTTGCGATAAAGTGGCTTGTGTTGCCCTTTCTATGCAAAAATATTAAAATCCTCTTTAAATGTATTGTTTAAAAACGCACTGCATCAGAAAATGATCACAGTGTTATAGCAACCTGTAAAACATTCAAATAATTAAGTGGTTGTTCGAGGTTGCCGTATAGATTAGACAATGTTAATTTATTTAAATTCGTTCAGAATTTTATCCTCACAGTTTCATTACCATATAAGTCCAAAAAATAAACAGTCAAAAATCCTATTGTAGATAAGTTTTTACAATAGGATTTATACTTCAAAGCACAGAATATCAGAAGAGTTCTTGATACGATCTATGCAGTATTTTGTTCAGGTTTACCACAGGATACCGCCTTGTTAACAATATTGTCGCCCAGAAATTGCCAGAAGGACTGTATAGAGGTTGCGGCGGCGGATATGAAACGCATGATGTGCGGTTGAGATCGTTTGTTAGTCGTATACCTCGAAATCAAAAATTCCTCGTAGCTTTTCACCTATACGCGTTTCGCCGCGATCTCAAAATATCTGAACAGATTTTTTCTTGTAGTATGATTTCTGGTCGCAAATTACAATGGTATATAAAATCCATAGTATATTTACTTTCCTGCCTTTCTTCTACAGTGGTAGTCGCTTTTCACCTCGATAGATATTTGTTTGTAATGCGTTATTACATATCGCGATATTTCCTTGAAGCACTCTACCTCTATAGTTTTGTTTTGTAAATGCATTTCGCACTTGTAGTTTTTCTCCTGGTTATGCGTGTGATATGTAACCTCGATGTGCATATCACTGATATGACTAATAAAATAACTAATATTTTTTTATTACATATCAGTGATGTAGCCAATTTTTTTAACGATTAATACAATACACTACAACAATATATGCGACCCAGGTAAAATGCGACTAATTTTTTTTGCAGCTAACTAAATAGGCTATTGATAATACATGCTACATCAAAATTTGCTACTGTTGTAAACATCTATTGAAAGTATATGCAGCTAACTAAATAGGCTATTGATAATACATGCTACATCAAAATTTGCTACTGTTGTAAACATCTATTAAAAATATATGCGAGTAACAAAATATACCACCGATATTACACGCTACAACCAAATACGCTATCGCGGCGAAACGCGATTAGGTGAAAAGCTACAAGTAAATTTTGATTTCGAGGTACACGACTAACAAACGGTTGAGATGCCGCGACGTTGACGGTAGCGCTGCTGGGTATAAAATACATACGGTTTGCAGGGTTGCTTCGCGTTATACTGTGTGGAAAAATAAGTCAGGCCCTGGAGGGAAACTACCTTAATTCCTTAAGTTGGCTCATTTTCCTTAAATGAGCCGCAAAAAAAACTGCATTCAAAGATTTTTTAAAACTCGCTTGCCTCGCCCGGGACTAGAACCAACTAAATTAAAAAAAAAACCCTCGCTATTATTGTACTATAATAATCGATAGGATTATTTTCGGTTTACTCATTCTATGTTTAGTTAAAATTATATAATAAAAATCTCTTATAATTACCTACGGGCTTGTTTTTAAAGAACTGCTTTAATAAGTTTTCCTAATCTTAAATTACCAAGCCATTAAATGTCTATTTCTGCTTAGCTATTTTTATCATCGACGTTCTGTTTATCATTTTATAGTAGTATTCTATTACATTTTTAATCAAAATTTGACTTTCATCTGTAAAACATACTATAACAAACACAATGGTGATACTGTATGTGTCTTTAATCTGATCAGCAGTGTTAGCATTATTGAGTCCCGGTGTGGCAACAGACAAAGATAGAAACTAAGACAAACTGCGCAATTACTAGCATAGAGGTATTCCATCTCAGTCCTCAGGGTTGGCAATGCATTTTGCGAACTTGAGAATGCAAATGTTTATGGGTCCTAGAGGGGTTATTATGACCTAACTATGCAGTTCTGTTTACGCTCAGAGAAAAGGACAGAGCTATAACAGTTATATAGCTCTGGGGGGTTATCATGACATAACACTGCAGTTCAGTTAAGGCACAGAGAAAAGGACAGAGCTATGACAGATATAGCTCTGTTCTATTTCTCTGAGTGTAAACAGAATTGCATTGTAAGGTCATGATAACCCCCATGTTCTTTTCTCTGAGCGTAAACAGAACTGCATAGTAAGGTCATGATAACCCCCCTGTCCTTTTCTCTGAGCGTAAACAGAACTGAAAAATTAGGTCATGACAACCTCCCTGTCCTTTTCTCTGAGCGTAAACAGAACTGCATAGTAAGGTCATGATAACCCCCCTGTCCTTTTCTCTGAGCGTAAACAGAACTGAAAAATTAGGTCATGATAACCTCCCTGTCCTTTTCTCTGAACGTAAACAGAACTGCATAGTTAGGTTATGATAACCCCCCTGTCCTTTTCTCTGAGCGTAAACAGAACTGCATAGTTAGGTCATGATAACCCCCCTGACCCCACTTACCATCAGGTAGCTGGTGTACTCGTTTCCCTTAACCTCGTGGAAATTTTTAATCTTCCAGCAACGAAATAAAGTTCACATTTTCTTGGCTTTTAAACGCCATTATCAAGTTTGAAACAAATAAAAATGAATTTGTGATCATAAAAATAGAGTTTAAACGAAATTGCCTTATGTACCTCTTATGGAACAGCGGGTCTCACGAGGTTAAACGTACAATTATAAATTCAAAATCTGACCTATAATAAATACAAGTCTTAAATAGTATTGGCATCTAATATCAAACAAAGCGATTTCGCGAACTCAGATTATAATTCCTAGGCAACCCGATAAGTACCTATTTACGAAACGATGCGAAGGAAAGCTCGCTAATCAACCATGACGAGTGTTATGACTCAAAAATGAACCTTATTGTTACCCGTACAAGTTCTCAATCTTTTGTATCACCGATAACAATAACTTCCTCATTCAAAATCATTACCAACGACGGCATCAAAAAGGAAAAGCGTTTCCTTAATAAACATAATACAAGTTTTCTCGAGAAAATATTCAAGAATAGGGCAAGTTCTAAAAGAATTCTCCTTTTCACGTAGACCATTTATCACTCTCGTGAGGTGGAAAAAATTGCGTAGGTCTTGAGGGCCGAGGCGCAGAGTAGAAAAGGACAGAAGGGAAATGTTAAAACGGCGTCTTTAGCACGGCTAGCACGTGTATTTTCTAACGTGACGATCTTTGCATCTCTTTTATCAGATACTGAGTCGAAAAGGAATACCAAATTGTGCTAGCCACCCTGTGCATTTTTTTTGCATTACTGAAAGCCCAGACTAATAACAGCAAAGCATCTCTTACATAATTGAACTATAAGTAAAAAATAATAATTAACACATAAAAAACCAAACAAAATAAAAAGCATCACAAAAAATCAACAATTTTAATGATAACTTACCTGAGGCTTTCTTCTCATTTTGTTTTCGCTCATCAGTCTTCTATATTGTTATCATATTGTTGATGCTTTCTACTACTACTATAACTATGATAATATGATTGCTTTAATAGAACAAGATGGGCTAACAATACTTTAAACAAGGATACCAGGTTCTGGCTGTGAGATCCATGATGATTAAGATTGTAATTTCGACGCCAAACTTGAGTGCTACAATGTATTTCCTCTGTGTTTGTTATTTTATCAGCTACTAAAACGGCAATGAAATAGTAATATTAGAGGTTAGAATGGTGATAATCTGATTGAACTCCGGACGCGTAAAAGTCACTTAAAATTTAACGTTTGATACCGATCGTTTTCGGATGAGAGTATTGAAATGGCAACACAAGCCACTTGATCGTAAGTGCAATCAATAAACATAACATTTTCCTTGAAAATCATTTAGGATATTTTTATTAAGTTTGTTTTCATCCTTTTGTTAGGTGCCTGGGTAAACATTTATCGATCTTTGTCCTTCTTCCTTTCAAATGAAGGTACAGTTTAGAAACATCAGACAAATACTGTCTTTAGGGTTAATTGCATACATACATAACATCACGCTCTCATTCCCAGAGTGGGGTAGGCAGAGCTAGAGAAATACCAACAACTCTAAAAAAGACTTGTTGATAATTCTGTAACCAGGGTTAATTGAAAAACAAATAATCTCTTTTTATCAAGAAGTTTCTCTATAGCCTCAAACGCAAAGTTAATTATTATTACTCTCACTTTTAAAAGTTATATCATATGCTGTTCCAAAGTTACAAAATAGTCAACGTTTAACTTCTGCGCCACAATATTTGTGCCTGGACAAAATAATGTTAAAACGGGGAAGGTCCCACGTTTGATTTATTTTTCTTACATTCGGCGGCCTTAATTAAACGTAGCCAATCATTCTGTCTCTTTTCCTCTCTAATCGATGCGTAAGCTTTTGTTAAGTTTGACCTCCGAATAGTGACAGTCTCCGTAACATTTGTGATGTTACTGTTCTTGCTTAAAAAAATGCCATGCAGTTTACGGTGAGCGTAAAGGACATAGTTATAATAGCCATAGCTCTGTCCTAAATGCTTTGCTTTAAAATTAACTCCATAGCTATGTCGTAATAGCTCAGAGCAAATTTTCTTTTAAGCGTTTGGTGCGCAAGCATTATTTTGATAACCTACAGGGGTAAGCAGGTACGACTATGTATGTTTGCATGTGTATACAGTGTGTAAATGGTATACGGGCGTGCCTTTTAACTGTGGTTAGTATAACACCTACTGAGCACATTTAGGCAGCTTTTGTTAAAATAATTTAAAAAAAATAACGATACAAAATAATTGAACACGCAATGTATGCCAAAATACACATTTTCACAAGTAAACATTACGTACTTACCTGACACATGGACTTCGATGTACATTGCGGGTCGATAGTATGTTCAAAAATTAATAACGGTGTATACGTTAGCGTAATCAAAATAATTATTTCTGTTAATGATTAGTAGAGTCTTAATCTATATCCAGTTTTAATAAACGCCCCTATACTATTTACACATTGTATATTTTGTGTTGACTCATTCGTTATGTATGTAGGTATATATATTGTTTTTATTTTAATTAACATTATGTGTAGGTATATTGTGTATGTATTTTTTGCTTGTCAAACTAAAAATGTCTTGACTTCTGCTGAAATGTTCCTCAACTATTTTGTTGACTGGCAGAGAATGCCTTAAGGCATTTTGTCCGCCATTTGTACTTAATTTTTGAAATGTGCAATAATGTTCAAATTAATAATTAAAGAATAACCCTCAAGTAGCTGTAGCACGATCGTACGGTACCGAGTTCGAACCTTTGCGGTCACAATATTCTAATGAGTTTTTCTTACTGAAGTACATTACCCGACGCTCTTACGGTGAAGGAGGATCGTGAAGAAACCTGCACATTCGAACAGCTGAGTGTGAAAGAGGGTAATTGTACAAAATTCTTAGAGGGTCAAAGTGGTATCCGATAAGACCTTTTTGTAAGACAAGATAAGATAGGTAAGTTCTAACACGATCATTTCAATCATATAAGTCACGTTTTTGAATCGCTTTACTTTTATAGAATTCCTAAAATTGGGCCTTTATTCAACTTCGGAAAACCGTATTGTTTTTGACATGTTTTGGTATTGTTTTTACCTTGGCTGCCATTACTGTCAAGTAAGTTAGAGCTATCACAACGTTGATAACACGGAAAAGCGTCAAATGCGATATGGTTTTAGCTCAATAGAATAGAGGCTGTTTCGACACATTATTTTCCGCATATTTCACCTATACTCAATGACAATACAAAAATCAATGTCAAAGTCAAAGTGCTAGTTAATTTTAGTACTAAATTCGGAAAAGTAGGCGTTGTTCTAATCGCCATACACATTTGCGTCTAACGATACTTACTCGAGAAAAGGAAAAAGTTCGTGCTCGAGGATGTAAAGGATTAAAATGGAAGTGGCCAAAGTAGGTACTTTTTCATTAGAAAATTATCAAGATTAATATGTAAAGTTGAAAACAAGTGAGTTTTTGTTCAGCAGGTAATAATAATAATAATAATAACGTTTATTTATTGCACATAACTTAAATTAGGTACATATTATTACATGCAAGCAAATAAAGTGCGCACACAGAGTAAAATATTGCACAAATGAACAGGGGTTCCCATACTAGGCTAAGCCTAATCTTGGGTAACCATTAGAAAATTAAAAAGAAATTAGAGTATAATCTAAAGTAAACATTACATTTTGGTAAATGTTTTTGCTACATAACCACTTGTAGTAGATGCAGTAGAACATTTGCAACTAGAAATGACAATAATAAAAATAATGGGTTAGGCTCGTAAAACACACTTTCCCGAAATATGCCCTTTCTCTAAAGGCACTTCTTTAGAAGGGTCATTTTCTCGGAAGGTACACTTTCTCTAAAAGTGCACTTCCCGATATGTACACTTTGTCAATAGGTTCAGTTTCCCAGAATGTGCACTTTCGCAAGAGGTATATTTTCGCAGAAAGTACACTTTAGGGGTAGGGGTGTCCCTGTTTTATATTACTAAGGGTTTCTATGAAATAGTGCAAATGCAAACAAACGGACACACAGACGGACGGACGGACGGACAGAAAAACTGTAACTATAAACGTTCCGTTAAAATATTTGGCTACTTTGAATACTTCTTACTATATACATGAAAAAATGGGACAGTGTACATTTCGGGAAAGCGTGCGTTTTGGTAAAGTGCACTATTTGAAAAAGTGCACATTTCGGGAAAGCGTGCGTTTTGGAAAAGTGGACTGAACGAAAAAGTGCACATTTCAGAAAAGCGTGCATTTTGGAAAAGTGCACATTTTGGGAGTGTACATTTTGCGGAAAGTGCACCTTTGCAGAAAGTGCACAATTCGGGAAAGTGTGTTTTACGAGCCTAACCCAAAATAATCTACTTTAATGAAATTCTAAGTCTTAAAGTATAATAAAATATGAACAAACTAGGTCTCAAGAAATAAAAATCTAATTAACTCGTAAACTCAACGAGTCCTCGGTCTCTTTGTAACTAAGCGTCAGTAACCAGCCAACAATTATCTTCTTTGTTTTAAAAGTAGAACAATCATAATGTCATTAAAGGGTGATGGGCAATTTTGTATGGACCCCGTCCCCCCCCTCCAACAGTAACGGGCTGCAGGTCGATATGTTCATTAGGACCCAATAAAAGACAAAATACTTATCTTCGTAGCAAAATCAATGGGAATTTTTTAATGAAAACAAAGGGCCAGGCAAGGCAAATCATCTACATACTTGTTCATTTTCAAACAAATTCCATAGTTCCATACGATAAGATTATGATTTTTCAAGAAAACCCCATACATATGGTGATCGTCGCCATAGAAAAAATACATCATATTGCCAAGATCTATAAACTGGCACATGTTTCATCACTGTTGGTGGCTGGGGACATTTTTACCCATCGTCCTTTTAAGCAGTATTCCTCTAAACACCTTGTAACTGAGTTATTAAGACTTTTATTATTATTATTTTATACAATTAAATAACACATTAGCACACTATAATTATAAAAAAAGTTTTACAAAGGAATGATCACCGGCAACAAGCTTCGTCGAATTCTCTTAAAAAACAAAACAAAATTTCACATTATCCTAATTAATCCCAACCCTGCGTAACTGAGTTATTAAGACTTTTATTATTATTATTTTATACAATGAAATAACACATCAGCACACTATAATAAAAAAAAACGTTTTACAAAGGAATGATCACCGGCAACAAGCTTCGTAGAATTATCTTAAAAACAAAACAAAATTCACATTATCCTAATTAACCCCAACCCTGCATCGTGAATTACTTAAAATACGCATAGTATAATAAGGAAAAGAAAAATGGTGGTTTATTAAAACACATAAATTAAGTTTACCTCGCCCTTAAAGATATGAAAAACCGCTTGTTTTTAAAGAATAATTTTCTTTTGCTCCCTTTTAAATAATTTCGTTTTCACGAGGTAAATGGACATTTGAAACGTGCCCTTTATAATTGACTCAAATTGGACACTTAAGCCTTTAGCTAAAATGGGAAAGTCGGCAAATTAGTATCATTACCAAGAAAAAACATTAAGAACATTTATATTTTATAAAAAGGTCCCATTTCATAGCGAAATGCTTATTTTACTCGTAATGGTCAAACGAAGCCTTTAGAATTATTATATTTTTATTAATCGTTTCATTTATTTAAAGAATCGATTTGGTGCTTGTTTCATTAATGTTTTACGTTAAAATCAGTAACAAAAATGAAACAACTTCAAGTATACCTAATCTTCGAATGTTCTGAAGTAAAGAAATATTTAATAAAAATATAAGGGTACGTTCCCAAGGCGTTATAAAAACATAATTAATTATGTACATTGGCGCCAAACCGGATCAGGGTTGAGATTCTACACGGTAATACGTTTAATTTTAAACGTATTTCCTTTAACTTCTTTCCGTTTGTCAGCGTTTTGATAACTCTTATACTTTTACTTGACAGTAATGGCAGCTGAGTTAAAATAAGACTAAAACACGTCAAACGCATTATCGTTTCAGCCCAGTAGAATAGATAGTTAGGAGCTGGCGAGCAAAATTTCGATATCACCAGCACACGTGGCAGACATTATTAATAGCGATAATTATACCATAAGAAACATCAAGGATCTCGTCTGCCACCATAACCAACAAAACTTACCAAATCAATCAATCAATCGATGTGAAACTCGTGCAAATATACCATATGAAATGCTCGCCATCTCCCTAACTAAGAGGCCCAGTGTTCTATTAACTTAAAATATCTATTCACCTGAATTTACTTTCGTCAAACTCGATTCTATTTGATGCGAAAGCCGATATTTTCGAATGTATTCACTTATTATTTATATATATAAATATATCAATTCATTTTGTTTTATACTAGCTGTTGTTGCGCGCGTCTCAGTCAGCGAAGAAGTAGTGTATCGCCGCTCCCTCGGGAACTACAATTTTTCGTTATAAAACTATCCTTTGTCGCAGGGATTGTAAAACCGGTTTTATTCAATACCTGTATTTAAATTGACAAATTGTTACCGCTAAAAAAGTAATACCTATATTCGTATTAGAGGTATTATTGTCATTCCGCTTTTGTTTTTATCGCTGTGTATGCACTATTTACAATATAAAATACCTGTATTCAATACCGCTATTCATTGGACCTGATAAATAAGATGTTAATTACACTGTAATTAAATGTAATTTCAGACTTGTCTAAGGTGTGTCTGAGTTTATTATAATAACACCGAAAACATTTACAGAAACAAATAAACGAGTATTTTGACACTGACAGGTATTACTGGTTATGGTTTTTAGGGGTAAAGTATCAAAAAGAGGTATTGTTCTCAATTGGCTAAACCGACACGATACTTGAATACCGGTATTCAATATACCGCTAATCAGAGCTTTAGCGATATAAATAGCGAAATGCAATTATTACCGGTTATACCTCATTTAAAACCGGTAGTCAGAATACGGTAACGATCCCTGCTTTGTCGTTCCCTGGGACTCACTATCTCTATACCGAACTGAATCTTAATTAGTTCGATAGAACGGAAGCAGTTTAAGCGTCAAGAAGTAACAGAAAGATGGACACAGTTTTGCATTTTTTATATTTAGTATAATTATATAACGGGTGTGGCCTGTAATAGGAGCAATAAATTGAGGGATCGTTTCTACTCTATAAACGTAGAAACATTTGCTCTACAACTTTAAAAAAATATGTAATTTAATATGTGTGTTTTTTTCGAACAGACTTAATAGCATTTTCAATGTACTCCATCCAATAGTCTAGTTGACATCTACTGTCAGCCCACAAATTTCGTAGTTTTCGCAATACATTGCTTGCTTGGAAAGTCTAAATTCATTAGTATTTGGTTAACAATAAGTTATTTTCAAAAGTTGTAGAATAAATATTGTTACGTTTGTGGTGTGGAAATTATCTCTCAATTCATTGCTCCTATTACAGGCCACACCCGGCATAATGCAGAAGTTGACAGTAAAACTATTACTTTAAATGCTTCAAAAGAAAGAAAACTGACTTAACATCCATTACAATATGAATAATTGTATTAAAATGTACCACGGACACTACAACAGAACTAAACAAACGTTTACAGTAAAAACAGAACAATTCTTTAAATAAAAGAAGAGGAAGTTTAAAATTTTAAATCGTTTCGATTTGTTTCATAGAAGAGCTCTTTTGAGAGCGCGCCGGCGCAAGTAAAGAGCGATGGCAGTTTTTAAGGTTCCGTAGTCAAACTAGGAACCCTTATGGTTTCGCAATGTCCGTCCGTCCGTCCGTCCGTCCGCAGCCTAGTGAATAGACTCTTAGTACTAGAAAGCTGCAATTTGGCATATTCATGCGTATTAGTCACGCCAACAAAGTGGTACAAAAAAGTTTAAAAAAATAATTTTACGGTACCTCCCCTACACGTAACTTGGGGATTTTTCTCGTCTACCCTATAGTGTGGGATATCGTTGGATAGGTCTTTCAAAAATATTACGGGTTTGTGCAGACAGTTTTTCTATTAAGTTCTCCGTTTATGAAATATTAAGTTTTAAAGCGCTCATTTTTGTTAGACTCAAGTGTCGTCGTCCCCCCCCTACAGCCAAAACTACAAATACAAAAAATCTGAAAAAAAAAACGAAAGAACATAAATAAAGAATTTTAAAAGAAAACTATCAGTCTAAGTAGACATCATTGGTTCTTGAGAAACAGGCGATTAAAGTGATACCTACTAAAATCATCTAAGACGGCACCAATTGACTTCAAATAGAAAATTAGTTTTACTTGTTGGTTTTTATGTTTGTATTACTTACCGGCTTCGGAACCCTACACTGAGCATGTTCCGACATGCTCTTGCCCGGTATTTTATCTAACACTAGCATTTGCCCGCGACTCCGTCCACGTAGAAGTCGGAAAGTCCAATGTTTCGGAATAAAAATTAGCCAATGTCCTATTACAGACTATAAATCTATTTGTGTGCCAAATGTACCACAGACGCCGTGCTTGTTACAATATGCCTGGAAATGTTAAATTAGCTAGTTAAGGCCTGTTCATTGTTACAAAGGGCTGTGTTTGGCAAATCGGTCCCTTAGACTTGTAAATAAAATAGATAGACTATTATGATCTATTATTTTTTACTTTTTAAATAAGAACGCGATCGAGAGAAATATTATGATCAAGTTACATCGATTTTAAGATTCAAATCCTAGTGAGATGTTTAAGACTGAATTTTACAGCTCAAACTATGATCGCATATTTTTGAAAGACGTATAAGAATTAAATTATAGGTATTGCACGTTAATAAGTAGAGATGTAGGTATTTTGCCAGGTCTCAGGTTGGATCCTGATTAAGGAAATAATGATTTTTGTATACAGAGACGAATAAATTTACTAAAAAAAAGTAATTGGTCATCTATAGGCAAGAGCAATGAAAACCGGGTCACTTAGTATAGAATTTCCTTAGAAATTAACCCGATTTCTTCGCTCCTGAGTGTACACATAGTCAAGAGCTAAGATTAAGAGGAGGCCAGGTAACTTATTTTTTGTAGCATGGAGAAGGCTGATGGTAAATGGGATCTGTGACATTTGCATCTCAAGACTATAATTCTAAGACTGCAATCTTAAGACCCCGAATGCGTTGCAAACCCTGAGTACTAAGATGGAATGCCTCTATGCCAGTTATTGACCGGTTGTCTTATCCCCACATCGGAACACTGCTGCTTACTTAGACAGACCCTGTACAAGTAAGTAAGTAAGTAAGTAATTTTTATTAATTTCCCAGACAGAGGTTTTACCACCACTAAAATTGCTTCTCTGAAATTCTAATTATCCTTAGTTTTACACTAAAATTATGCATGTGGACAGAGTCGCGGGAAAAAGTTAGTGGATAATAAACATATGTTTGGAACAATTTCACACAATTAACCTAATCCCAAACTAAGCTCAAAGGTTGTACTGTGGGTACTAGACAACGTAAACATACGTATATAGAGAAATCCATACTTGAATACATAGAAAACTTACAAAACTAAAGAACATAATTATAGACGCGCTCAACACAAAAATATCTGCTCTCACCAGGATTTGAATCCTGGAATCTAGCTTCGAAGAGTAGTAGGTAGTGACCCTTCACTACCTACTACTCTTACGTGTCATAATAACGTCCATAATCTTAATTGGTTCCAAAGCTTGTGACTTGGAGCCGCCGTGCAGGCGTCGAAAAGCCTCCTGCATAATGCATTGTATGATTGCAACGACCTTTGAGCTTGGATTATACGTCAGGTCTATTTCGACAATTTTCCGCCATTCCCAGATTTTCGCCTTTTGTGGTCTTTGCTGAAATTGTTTTTAGCTTTTTCCCGGTGGTTTTTTAAGCGTACTTTGTAAGATGGAAGTTAGAGACTACGCAGTTTCAAGTTGAATTTTGACCACAAAAATTTACTAACATTTGTTCAACTTTTATCGAACAGAATTTGTAAGTGTAGTACATTTGACTAGACTAATAAGTCCTGGCTTGACACTTGTTCTGAAAACTTTTTTTTCCTTATTACTATATCCTGTTTGGTTATTCATATTTATACATACTTTCATTCCTTGAGTGGGGGTAGGCAGAGTTACAGAAATACCAGCAACCCTAAAAAGACTTGTTTTTAATTCTGTAACTATATTTTGTACAATCAGGCCAAAAAGTTAACTAGAGTATATTAGTAACGGAGTGTAAACTCATAGCCTAACAGTACGACAAGCCTTTATTACCTTAGTTGCTTCTTACGATATCCACGAGAAGACATGGAGAGGCATCTTTCTATCCCGGCAACCATAAGGAACAGGCGACGCGGAAAGTGACTTTGTTTTACGCTTTGTGAAGAAGATAAAGAAAATTAACACAACACACATTACACACATTACATAATAGACCTCTAGACAGCTTGTACTATAGGTACGAACACATTGAACACATGTTGGCCTAGTTGGGAGTGACCCTGCCTCTGAAACCAGCGGTCCTGGTTTCAAATCCCGGTAAGGGCAGATATTTGTGTAATGAACACGAAAATTTGTTCCGGAGTCTTGGATGTTTCATATGTATTTAAGTATGTATTTCTCTATATACGTATGTTCATCGTTGTCTAGTACCCATAGTACAAGCCTAGAGCTTAGTTTGGGACTAGGTCAATTTGTGTGAGATTGCCCCTGATATTTATTTATTTATATACAAAGAACAAGACTAACAAAAAGCAAGTTTTAAAACCCGAATGCATGTTTTGATAATGTCGTCTATACGAGTATAATTATGTTATTTAGTTTACGCTGTTTCTGTAAACTTTGCTTTGTGCTTATGTCTACTCTCTTTACTTAATTTAGTATTCGTTCTCCAAGTTAACACACGTATGCACATCAAATTCAAATTTAAATTCGAATAATTTATTTGTTGAGCATAGGTTAAACAGATTTTACATTTAAATATGTATTATGTTCCACTATATCCCAAAGGCATACAAATATCCTAAGTGTAACATGCATCATGCTTGAATGTCATTTTAATTTGTTAATTTGTTTTGCACAAATAATCTTGTACACAGGTATTTAGTCATTTGGATCTCGTTTAGAATTTTATTATAAATTTGAGGTGCCATCCAACAATGCTTGTAGCGAGTAATGCTGTTTTAAACGGTCTCGTGATAATGTGGCCGCGTGTTTGCTTCTACTATTGAAGACAGGGAACTGGTTCTTCTTACACTTCATACCTCTAGTTTGATACTTCGAAGATATACAGACATTGTAGAGTCAGTATAGGTACGTACTTAATAAAGTGTGGTTTTCATCGTCATTGAGTACGTAATATTTCAAAGGATCTCTTATTTATTCCCTCGTTATATAAATAACTTTAAAATTAATCATCATAAAGTACAACAGACGCTTAACTAAGAATTATGAGAGGAATTAAACAGATTTGTTTGAGTTTCTGTGAGCGGTCGAATGCCAAGAATTGTAATTAGCAGTTCTTTGTTGAAACTTGCGAGGAAAAAATATCGTGGGAACAATTCAGATCTCATGAAAGATGAAAAATGATATAAAACAAATTAATTTAATTACTTTTGTTTAAAATAGCTGATTTAAATGAGGTATGATTTTCTGCATCCTCTGTTTTTTTAAGGAATTGGTACGAAATTATTAGCATTGTAATACTTCGCCAAGTGACAGTACAGTCGGCCTTATAAGTAGCTGCACACTTTGGTACCTTGTCGCTTTAACGCCTTTGACAAATTAGTGCAACAGTTGAAACATAACGATAAAGTGGAAAAGCACTTAAGTGTGCCAAAAGGCCGAGACCTTATAGTCCATTCGCTTAGATATTGTCGACATCTTTGTATCATGCCGCCTTTGGTCAAAGGATGCCGCCGCGTAAACAACAAATGCGAGCGGTGTACTCGCCACTGAATTTGGCAGTTTACATTGAATTAAATTCGTATTTTATTCCATTTTGCACAATTATGTGCAAGTGTAGCGACACTATCTAAGCGAATGGACTATAGCTACGGTCGTGGCGCTTTGATTACTATTATTGTTTTCTAATGAACTAAAAATGATTCACTGAAAATCGAAGAAGAACGATTTGTAGGAAAAAATAATGAAGACTTTATTTAATTGTACATCCGGCGTATCGTCGGTGCAACCATTTTTAGGGTTCCGTAGCCAAATGGCAAAAAACGGAACCCTTATAGATTCGTCATGTCTGTCCGTCTGTCCGTCCGTATGTCACAGCCACTTTATTCCGTAACTATAAGAGCTATACTGTGGAAACTTGGTAAGTAGATGTATTCGGTGAACCGCATTAAGATTTTCATACAAAAATAGAAAAAAAACAATAAATTTTTGGGGTTCCCCATACTTAGAACTGAAACTCAAAAATTTTTTTTTCATCAAACTCATACGTGTGGGGTATCTATGGATAGGTATTCAAAAATGATATTGAGGTTTCTATTATAATTTTTTTCTAAACTGAATAGTTTGCGCGAGAGACGCTTCCAAAGTGGAAAAATGTGTGTCCCCCCCCCCGTAACTTCTAAAATAAGGGAATGATAAATGTAAAAATAATATATGATGTACATTACCATGCAAACTTCCACCGAAAATTGGTTTGAACGAGATCTAGTAAGTAGTTTTTTTTTAATACGTCATAAAAACATTGATCAAAGCTACAACGAACTTTTATATTATGTTACTTGCTGCTACGGAACCCTTCATGGGCGAGTCCGACTCGCACTTGGCCGCTTTTTTTTATTTCATGTCGTAGATGATAAGGCAAGGGAAGTGGGAAAAAACGCGTCTCTAGTTCTATGGTGCTACGCGCTGACAGAAGATGGTATGGCTGCCGGTCTTACGCACTTCTCTGTCTCACACCTTTTGCATTAAATTGGCTTAACGACGCCTGGTTGCACGCGATGGCGTAGCTGATGTACTTGAGTTAACTAATTTGTAGGTTAGGGCGAATGGCGAAATGGAGATCGTACTCAACTTTGACCGACTCGCACCGTTATGTTAGCTAAACTGTCAGTAGTTGGAGGGCAGTCAGCGCTGTCAGGTTTCTACCCTTTTAACAAGGATAGGAGTAGATGACACGCGACTTGACGTTTTAGTTCTTATGATGTTTATACTGGTCATGTCGTATCTCATATTATTTGAAAAAAAAAAACAACACACAATTTCGGCTTAGGTATGATTGATGATATTCATAATTTATGTATTACAAATTGTTACGTGATAATATTAAGTAGAGTGTTAAACTCGATTGAAAATATAAATTGCGATTAATCACTGTCTTCCCTTGGTTAGCAATCTATCCATACAGTTATGTAAATATTAATTTTTCAATTAAAACATTCCACATGCAATGTTTGTAATGTTTGTCGCCCGTAATCCCTCTTAATATTCAAAATTACTGAAAGTAGGCATCATGAAGAGAATATTAAATAGTGTTTTACCGCTGTGTCTCAAACTAAGAATGTAACGAAAGCACTTGTTTACTCGTACTTAACAGTAAAAACCACCATATGGTATGAAATTATTATAATTTAAGGTGAAGTGGTTCAGAGGGTATATTTTTAGTTCGAGACTAGGCTTAGGCAGTATGTTTGAAAGATTTTACAAAATCCATTTTTCTATTCCGGTCTTCGGTTTCAGTTCAGTCTTTATTTTTCACCTCGCTTATTTTTCACTTCATATTTCTCTTTGACGGAGATTTTTCAATTTTTAATGTTATCAAAAAGCTGGTTTAGTTGTGGTAAGGTCCGACACCCAAAGTACAAAAGCATAAAATAGGATTTTCGTCGGTTCTCGGAAAGTGGCAACAGAAAAATATGGTTGAGAAAATCAAATATAAGACAGCGAATTCTAGTTTATTGTTCTTTTTAATAAGTTGCCTGTTGAAATTAAGTCGCTCTCTAATATAAATATATTTCAAAATAAGCTTAAAACTTTTTTGTTGGGGAAGTGTTTTTATTTAGTTGGGGATTTCTCTAAATCGTGTAATTAATTAATTAATGTATTAAAAATCTTTTGTTTTTGGGATAACGTTTCACAACTAACTTACTGTGTAACTGCTAAAATGTATGTTCTAAATATTGTGTATTTCTATTGACGACACGTTAGCCTAGTTGGGAGTGATCCTGCCTCCGAAACTAGCGGTCCTGGGTTCAAATCCCGGTAAAAGCAGATATTTGTGTTATGAGCGCAAATATTGGTCTCTGAGTTTTGGATGTTTTCTATGTATTTAAGTATGTAGTTCTCTATGTAATACGTTTATCATTATTTTGTACCCATAGTACAAGCTTGGAGCTTAGTTTGGGACTAGGTTAATTTCTGTGACATTGTCCTCTGATATTTATTTATTTATTTCTTTCTAAAGAACTATTTAAGTATGTATCTTATATTAATTTGATAATTAGGTATGTAATGATAGGATATGGGTCGTACACAGATTTAGGTTACCGTCTTTCCTGTGGACACACCGAAAGTTAACGTTTTTAAGGCCTAGTTTTCTGGCTAAGCCCTTTCCCGCAAAAATCACCGTCAGGACTGCTTTAGAGCTATCATATAAAGACACAGACACAAGCTCTTAACAATTGACCACAGGAGAGACACCTTTGGTTTTTAAGAGTGTGTATGACCCGTATGTCAACTGCAATGTATATGGTTTCTTAATAAACCATGACTATGACTATTTACATCTAGATAATAATCAAAATATGCATTTAATGTCAACGAAAAATAGTTTAAGTTCAATCAATAACAATAGAGATAAATTGAGATTGATCAACGAATCCTTTTTAGCTTCAGATTCGGCTTAACGTAATAACAATTTACTTGATCATCAATCAAGTAATTGTAAATAATTCTGTTTACAAATAATAATTAAAACTCGTTTTATTTAATTAATTGAGATTAATTGGAATATTAATTGAGTTGCTGCGTCCTGTTTCCGCGAATTTGTACAAACTTGATCCGCTCGAGTTCGTAATTGTTGAGTTCTTCAATTGTTAAATAACGGGAGAGACTGATGGCAACTGGGTTGTTTTAATATTAAAAAAATCACGATTATAATGACCATATTTTTGACCGTATTTTTATCGCCATGATTATACTAACATGCTGCTAAACAGCATTGTTTACACTGTTGTGATCAAGCATAGGCAATGAAATGATCAAATATCAGCTACTATCAGTCCCCTATTTCACCATCGTGACAATGAAACGCGACAGGTGACAATTCAGAATACATTAAAAAGTTGTAGAGAATTTATGGTAAGATACACTGGTGTGCCCTTTCCTTATCAGAAATGCTCAAATCTTTCAATACTTTTATCATGTCCTGGCTTAAGTAATAGCGTGGTCAAAGGCATGGTAATTAGTGACCATGCCAATGAGTCTTGTAGTTTGATACATAAAATTTCAATTCTGTGGCATTTTCAATATCTGAGAAATATTTATAAATCGTTAATTTAATATTACCTATAGCGTAAACTTATATTTAAGAGGAGGTCACCCACCACTTCGTACAAATGGGATTTGTTTCCTTAGGGGATGAATTTCCGAAAATCCCTTAGAGTACTCCTAGGATATCCAAAGAATATTCCCTGCAAATTTTAAGGTCTTAATTTTAATACGATAATTTGGCCAGTAAAAGAGAGGGCCCTGGCCAATATCTGCATTGCCTAAACAATATCGTCTCGATCGTATTATATTAGCTATGAATTTTGCAGTTTTTTTAATGCATGAAAAGAAATTGGACTATGCTCAGTATAGAGTTCCCATGCCGTTAAGTTCTGCAAACATAATAATCAACAATTAATAACATATTTTCTATTTAAAGTCAATTGGTGCCGTCTTACATAGATGATTTAAACACTTTAATCACCTATATCTTTAGAACCTATGATGTATAGGTACTTAGTCTCTTTCAATAAAGGGTTTTTCAGATTTGTAGTATATTTTGTAGTTTTGGCTGTGGGGGGTTGACTTTAACAAAAATAAGCGCTTTTAGCATAATATTTCACACATATAACATAATTAAAAAACTGTTTTACAAAACCGTACTATTTTTAAAAAACATATTCAACTACACCCCACACTCTAAGGTGGGCGTGAAAAAAATTGTATCCTCATGTTACGACGTGTAGGGGAGGTATCTTAATAATTTTTATAAGGTTTTATTTACTAATATGTATATTCATGCCAAATTACAGCATTCTAGTACTAAGACTCTCTGAGCTAGGCTGCGGACAGACGGACGGACGGACATGGTGAAACTATAAAAAAGCAAAATATTGATCGGCATTATTGTATTATTTTAGGCATTGTCAGGAGGCCACTGGAAAGTTTTTTTTAACATATGATTAAGTAAGTCGGTTGTTTTCTGAGATTACGATCTCAATATCCATAATGCCTCTCATATGTATCTGTTCTTTGGATATATTAAACTTGGTCATATTTTCTTGAAACTGTTAAACGTGAAAACACGTTTAGAAACTTAATCGACGATAGTTTTATTTTTCAAACATGTCAACTTTTTGTACAATTTATAACTTCTTACATACATATGTAACATCACGCCTTCATTCCCAGAGAGGGGTAGGCAGAGCTACAGAAATACCAAAAACTCTGAAAAAACTTGTAGATAATTCTGTAACTACAATTTGGACAATCAGGCTAAGATGTTTACCAGTGTATTAGTGGAGGGTTGCAAGCCCATCGCCAAACAGTACTACAAGCCTTTAATCCCTTAGTCGCCTCTTACGACATCCACGGTAAGACATGGAGTGGCACTATTCTAACCCGGCAACCACACAGGCTATAACACGGCTATAATTTCTTGATCCTGGTAAACAAGTTTTTAACAAATGTAGCGTTTTTAAGGTAAACCGACAACTATTTGAATTTTACGCTGCCATTAAGGCGCGAGTAAACTATCACCATCTCACGTTCTTCGCACGGTAGCACATAAAGCCATCCCTTTTTATTATTTTGTGGGCGTGGCATCATATGTGGCCTTTTAAATACATGCTCTCTGAACGCAGAGGGCTAAAGTTAAGTTTTCTTGAGTGCTACGAAATGTGCGTAGCTGGGATAAAGCGTAGCGTTCATTGGAAATAAAATCACTGACTGTACTTTAGTACGTCTTTGGTGAGGAACATAATTATTTCAAGATTTTAAAAATGCAATAACTAAATTAACCCACACAATTTCTCTCTTTACCCCGTGTTCTCTAAATTCCTGTAAGGACCGCTCGGAATCGCCAATAAATTATTTAAAAAAAATAACGAGCAGTCTGCGGCTTCCATGGATGTCCGCAATGGTGGATTTTCTAAATTCCCGCATAAAAATATTGAAAATTAATGTCTTTATTCTCTTTTAAATTCTAATTGATAATTAAACATTTACCCCCTTACTTTTAATATAACCATGGGGTAGCTTATGCCATGTATTGTCACTTTTTGTCAGATGCAAATGTCACAATTACAGATAAGGACAAAGCATGGCATGAGCTGGGTGCACTACATAATTGGGTCATTCTACTTTTAAGCGCAGGTCGATTTTTTGACAAGTGCTCTTCAAATAATATTTTTATAAAAACGTTAAAGTGCTCGGTTTTGTAATTTAATATTGAAATAGTTACACAACTTGGCTTACATTTAAAATTATCACTACATTTAAAAAGTCACTATAATTAACTTTAAAGTAGGTAACATAGTGGTCACGCATGTCCCCGCCATTTGTATGGAAAAAGTGTATTTACCGCTGTGTTACCAACTTTTCCTGATACAATATCAATAAATTTAAAGTGTTTTGTTTTGAACTATTAAATTTAGTTGTTCCAGTTTCTAAAAAATTTCTAAAAATGCCTTTAATTTCACCAATGATTACTATGCGCTAAAAAGTAGAATGACCCAATTATTGATCAAAGTTCCGAGTGTTCATAATTCCGAATGCATGTTTTATAGAAGAATTTATTTTTTAATATCGCTTATAAATCAAACCTAACCTAACCTACGTATAGTATTTAATTATGCATTTTATTTAAAATAGCTCCATCGTACCCTAACTTTCGGAAAAAATAAAATTCGGACTAATGAATATTCAGACAAAGGTGTTCCCGCATTGAGCTACCCCATGTTTTTTCCGCGTTCAAAAGTAAGGAGGTAAAAAGATAAATATAGTGAGTACTTTAGATTTTTGTTACATCTTAAGGTTGACTGATAGATAATGCTTGTAGCATTAAGTTCGCATTAATGGTTTTACCATAACACAACCATTGTCTTAGGTAACTCTTCCCCATGAATTTAGGTACGAGTAACAACGACTACAAAACAAGACGTGTTCATCTATTCATAAAGTATTTGATGAAACACAGGTAAATTTAAATTTTAAATCATAAAGGGTGTGTTCATTAGAACAGTCAGCTACTTTAGCACATTAAACCCATTAAAAGCACACCATAATTAATAAAGTTAAGTCGTGCTTCACTTGCGTCATGATTTTCATAAACCCATGACGGAACTGTGTCATGACGTCACTTAATAGGGTGACGCGACAATTTTACCTGCCCCTGTATTATGGTTATCGTGGTGCATAAATGCGAATAAAGCATCCGTCACTTTTACACTAGCATACTGGTCAGAAAGTGACAGATGTTTTATCAACGTTAATTTAGATCGAATTATATGAATATGTTCAATAATAGGGGACATGTTATTACGTCTACCATATTTCGCATCTTTAGAATTATAGTGACCTATTCCACATATTTTGAACTTCGACTTAGGTCTCTATAGTACTTAATTTATGGGTCGAAATCGAAAGCTGAAAATGTTTGAATTAGGGCACTATAATTCTAAAAGTGCCATTTGACGTTAATAACGGGGTAAAGGGGGATTCAACTTACCGGTTACTTAGCAATTGCACCGCTTATGCTCATACAAACCTACATAATGAAACTTTTTTTTTATGTTAACGAGAAGGCACACGAATACTCAGGCCACCTGATGGTAAGTGCACTGCAATCTTAAGACCCCAAATGCGTTGCCAACCCTGAGGACTAAGATGGAATGCCTCTGTGCTAGTAATTTCACCGGTTGACTTATCTCCACACCGGAACACAACAATGCGAACACTGTTGCTTGGCGGGTGGTTAATGGATAAGACGGTGGTAGCGATCCGGACGGACCCTGCACAGGGTCCTACCACTAAAACTAATTTCATGATAAAAAAGCGTTTACGGTACAAAAATATTTATAGTAAAAATGAATCTACAGAAATAAATAGACTGACAACATACACTTCTTTTGAATAATGTTGGAGTTATAACGAGTTTTATTTATGTCACATAAATTATATTTAAAGAAGCAAAGTCATTAACAACCCACGTTTTTAATTTCAAATTAATGAAATATTGTAGAGTTACATCAACTTCATTTGATTGAAAATAAAAACTGTTTCGTGTGATATCGCAAAGCATTCTGCTGGCTTTAACTTATTGGATGCCGTCATAAAATATTTTTTAATTAAAGGAATATTGTGGAGTATGATTAAAAAACCGGGCAAGAGCATGTCAAACCATGCTCAGTGTAGGGTTCCGAAGCCGTTAAGTACTTACTACAAACATAAAATCAACAAGTAATAACTAATTTTCTTTTTAAAGTCATGGCGCTGTCTTAGATGATTTTAGTAGGTATAAACACTTTAATTGCCTGTCCTATCTCAAGAACCAATGATGACTACTTAGTCGTGACAGTTTTCCTTTTGAATTCGTTATATGCGCATACATTTAAGATTTTTTGCATTTTTTTGCATTTGTAGTTCTAGTGTAACAAAAACTAGCGCTTTAAAGGTTAATATTTCATAAACGGAGTACTTAATCGAAAAACTGTTTTCACAAACCCTATTTTTGAAAGACCTATCCAACGACACCCCACACTATGGGGGAGACGAGAACTTGTTAACGTGACTAATATGTATACTCATGCCAAATTACTAGTACTTAGAGTCTCTGCGTAAGGCTGCGGACGGATGGAAGGATGGACGGACGGACGGACATGGCGAAACTATAAGGGTTCCTAGTTTAACTACGGAACCCTAAAAACGCGTGCTATTTAAAATGATCGCGGACAGGTTTGACTGTCAATTCATAGGACATTTTCAAATCAAATCAAATCATTTATTGTGTGGAATTTAGGTACAGTACATGGTAAATATAACATTGCACAATTTTAGAAACACTAAACCCTACCTTTTCAAGTGTCATACATGTTACACATGTTATCACAATTTACTTAATATTTAAGATTGGTTAAATTAATTTATATACCTACCAAAGAAATATAATCGTGATTCGCATGCGCCTAGGAGTGGTACTTTTACGTTCCTTTTTTTAATGTTTCCACAGTAATTACACGTGCTAGTTAAAATCAGAAATGTAATTTGCAGAGACAAAACTTTCCTAGTGAAACTTTCCTAGGGTTTACTAGTGTTTTACCAAAAAACCTTTCACATACTGATTGATTCCACAAACATCATTAGGTAAACAATTTTTTTCCTAAACTGCCTAACCTAACCTATAGGGTTCTGCACGATGGCCCAGAAATGGGTAAACACAGTTTCAGAAAACAAGTGGTTTGTCAAATAAAGCCTGCAAAAATAATCAGTTTGTGAAACGTTTCCTGATAAAATGACAGGATACCAAATTATAAGTCGGTGTCATTCGAAATGTAATAATATTATTGTGTACCTATTTTATTGTGTACTTATATTATTTTTAAAGTCAAACTAGCTTTAAATACAATAGATGGACAAATACCAACACCTAAACACTAATTAACAATACCCGATTTACTAGAACTTACCATTTTTTCCTCTATTTCAGAATTGAGTCAGCAGTGGTGCTAGCCAAGTTGCATTCGACAATCGTCAGCGATTATGTTTCGATTGAAAAATTGACGAATTGACGTAAGCCACTGAGACAGTACCACGTGACTATCTCGGTGGCTTACGTCAATTCCATACATTTTTCAATCGAAACATAAGCGCTATCGATTTTCGAATGCAACTTGACTAGCCCCATAGGGCCCGTAGCATGGTCGCCTTTATCGAAGTGGATAACGGAGGATAAAGTATCCGTCACTTTCTGACCAGTACGTAAGTGCGAGAGTGACGGATGCTTTATCCACTGTTATCCACATTGATAAAGGCATACGGGCCCAGATTTCAAATTGTGGGTAATACAAACAATTTAAATGCTACGAGTAAGTCTTAAGACTAGATATAGTAGGGTAGAAAATGCTCACATTTTACCACCATACTTTTCGCTTTTAAATCTAAATCGGGCCCACATTGTCAACGTATCCAATTCTCGGAGCCCGCAGGTGTGGAAAGACGCTCATTACACTGGAGGCGGGAATTCCTTCCTCTGTTTCGCTGACCGCGCTTTTCTCACTAACACGGATGTTTGCGGAGATACGGGATTCCGGTAGAATTTGTGGGCCAGTCGTTCATTTGGATGACGTTTATGGCAGTGATTCGACATGCAAGCGACACGATTGGTCCACCGGTATTAAGCGGTTTATTTACCGCAATGTTTCGGTTTCTAATTACCAAAATGAACACTTGGAGGAACTAGGCGTCAACCTTACAACGTGTTGAAGATAAAAAAATCCACAAAAAAAAACATTACGCTTCTCTTAAATTGGTAATATTGGATTTATTAAGAGTTTAAATTAAGTCATACAGAATCGAAGCTTCTCAATACCATAAAAATAGAAATACATACATAACATCACGCTTTTATTCCAAGAGTCGGGTAGGCAGAGCTACACAGAATTACCAACAACTCTAAAAAGATTTGTTGGTAATTCTGTAACCACATTTTGCACAATTAGGCTAAGATGTTTATCAGTGTCTTAGTGACAGGTTGCAAGCCCATCGCCAAGCTACAAGTCCCTTAGTCGCCTCTTACGACATCCACGGGAAGCCATACAGTGCCAATATTCTAACCCAGCAACCACATGGGCAATAAATAGAAATAAGTATGTTTTAAGTAATTTTAAAACTCGTTCCTTCGTCACCAGCATGAGTAAGTTATCATTTATGAACCTTGTCACTTTAACGTCATGTATGAAATGTCATATGAAAATTTTCAAACGATAAAAAGCGACAAGGTACGATGACTGTACGAACGCCATTAAATTTTTCACTTTTATCCCAAATCAGTAATTAAAAAGGTACATGTTTTTTTTTTTTTTAAATATATTCTCAATTTCTCACTACCCTAAACTTAGTTTGAACTCAAAAAACGATTTGCCTCAACAACTATTCGATCAATTTTCATAAACATCGCATCAACGATAACAAATTGCCGTGACAAAACATACAAACCAACATACGACTGCATCCTGACTTGACTCCAAAACCCCTTCGTTCGTTCGATAACATTAATAAACTTGTCATAAAATGAAAATTTTAAACATCGAACGAAAAATTTGAAAACAAAATTTAATAAACGCTAAGATAACCATTGTAAATTCATTACCAGTTACATCAAAGTGCTGCTTTAAATAAGGTATTAAAACGGCTTCAAATAACACCTGCAGATTTTTTTCCATGAAAGTAATGAAAGTGCATAATACGGCAGAGCCATAGCGATTATTCCTTTACGTTAATTTATGCGCCTCACGCTGCACGATATTAAAGTGCAAATCCGTCACCGCTTATGTTCTTATTACGTACTTTGCTATTGCCATCGCCTTATTAATATGGTAAGTCGACTTTGAAACAAAATTGAATAGAAACTATGTCACAAAGCCTCGTAGTGATAGAGCCACGTTGAGGCTAGTTTTCTGGATGCAGTGTAAAAGGTCTGGTTCAACACTGCGGCAGTGGTACAGTCAGCGTCAATAGTAAATGATAACATTAGTACCTTGTTGCTTTACTGTCACATAATAAATGTCAAACATGATTGTCTATTGTGTTAATGCGATAATAGTAGTTTATGTGAGTGTTACATAATATAAGGCGATAAAGACACAATCGTACATAAAGTACGATTGTGTCTTTATGAAACGAGCCGACCGGCGAGGTCAAATAAAATTGCTTTGTTTTTCAAAGATGTTCGAAATTTGAATGTAACAATAATAACGAATTTGATGTTGTTACTATGAAATATTTTAATTTTCAACATTTTCACAGATAATAAATTTGTTATTATAACGAATCAGTTTATCTTTATGCTTGTCGTAATTTGCGATTTTTAAACGCATCATAGAGGGTTTATAATATGTGTGTAGATAAAGTATAAAAGTAGCTTGAAGTGATCAGTTACTTTTGACGCTGACTGGTAGTACTTCATATGCGCAAAACAATGACAAAGATAGTAACTTTAAAGCATTTAGCTTCAAGTTTAGGATGTATCAATGTCGTTCTTTCATGATTTCGTTCTTCTTCCTTTCACATGTCATTCAAGGCATATAAAGTAATGTAGACAACCTTTTGAATTTCGATTATCAAACTACGACCTTGGGCCCTGGACAATGCTAGAAGTCTTTTGGTATTGTCTGTTATATGAGCATATGAGCGTGTGAGAGTGAATGAGCGAGGAACAAAAAACCGAAGGACATTGACGACACGTTGGCCTAGTTGGGAGTGACCTTGCCTCCGAAGCCGGCGGTCCCGGGTTCAAATCCCGGTAAGGGCAGATATTTGTGTGATGAGCACGAGTATTTGTTCCTGAGTCTTGGATGTTTTCTATGTATTTAAGTATTTATTTCTCTATCTAAGTATGTTTATCGTTGTCTAGTACCCATAGTACAAGCCTAGAGCTTAGTTTGGGACTAAGTCAATTTGTGTGAGATTGTCCTGTGATATTTATTTATTTTAAAAACTATTGCACTTTATATTTATATGTATCATAATATTTACATATTATTATATACTAGCGAAACCCACTTCGCTTCGTGTTTATATGATTTTTCTGCCACCCGTGGTGAAAACCGCTTCAAAATCCAAATAGCATGGTTTACTTCGTTTGGAATTAACTTCCTGCTGAGATTTTCCCAACGCGCTACAATATGGGGCTTTTTAAAAAAGGCATACTCGTAACTCTCATAAAAATTAAACTGTACTTATGAAATTGAATTTATTCCTTTCTACATAATAACATCCCTTATTTCCATACAATTTACATACAATTAGGTTGAGCAGGTGGCCCTTCGATTTTGTACAATTTAAGCGACTTGCCCATTCACGAACGACTTTTTGTGCGCCACTTGAATCGGTAATGCGTGGGCTTCAATAAATTCCCCTAATTGGCCTTTTATTGGTGACGCTTGTTTTGCGAAATAGCTCATTCTCATTAATTTATAAAAAAACATGACGCTGTATCGAATTGACTTGAACTGAAAATGTATTAAACTAGTTTTACCCGCGATTTGGTCCGCGTTAAAAAAGTCTGGGATGAAAAGTTATGGTAGGTATGAGATATCTCCGTTCCAAATTTCATTGAAATCCATTCAGCCACTGTAGCTTGAAAAAGTAACAAGCTAACACACACATACAGTGTGTAACATCCATAAGAACATAAACTTTAAGTAACAATAGCTTTAGATGCTGTGTGTGTGTGTGTGAACGGTTTTATTGAAAAAATATAACAATTACCTTTTCTAATGGAGAGTTATTGATGTTTTCAATTTTTTCGAGCAGCAATCTAATGCAAAGAGGCAAACGAGTTAGGTACAAGCAATCAAATTAGTGTCAGTTGTTAGCCGTGTAAAGCTGGGTTCTGACCAACGTTACGAGGTGTATTGTAACATGTAACACAGCAAGCATTCATGCAGTCAGTAGGTAATTGCTCGCTGGCTTCACCGTAACACTGCGTATTGACTGCATGAATCCTCGCTGTGTAATATGTTACAATACACCTCGTAACGTTGGTCAGTACCCAGCTTTACCGATACATTGCGTGGCGAATTAGTTGGTATGAAAAAAAAGTACATGCAGTGATGCATATTAACTGTTGTCAAAATATATGTTCGTATGGATGTTACACACTGTATACACTCAAACTTTCGCATCTGTATTTTTTATGTCATGAAAGTATTAGTGTTTTTTTTTGTCACGAATTAATTTGCACTCGATACAAGTTATATTGATTGATTTATATCTCATATAAAAATCCTACTAAATACTATACATGCGAACGTTTGTATGTTCTTTGTAATTCCTTCGCGCTGCAACGGCTGCACTGACGATGTCGATAATCGATGACGCAGAATCGCAGACAGAAGCTATTATATTGTATGTAACTTAATTGAAAACATGGTTTTTTCAAAGAATCGGCAGGAAGCTCGCATCCGTTGTTCGTAGAAAATTGTTCATAAGGATTCGATAAGAAAAAAATATCTCTTTCAGTTATTTGGATTGATAAATAATTTCCGACATTAAAAGTTGCTAATTATAATTAACTTAACTTTGATACACTATTTAATTAAAAAAGGAAGTACAATTTAATCTGCCAAGCGGGTTGACGCGAACGTACTGACAACTCTTAATTAAAAATTGAAGAGATATTATTTTGAATAAGCATATTTAATTTACTTACTGAATATAATATAGGGCTGAATCATTAAAAAACGTTAAGTTACATTTATCACGTAGGCAATGTTTTTTGATAAATGTTTTTTTATGAGAATAAAGTCGTACCTACTTTGATTATCATTATGTTATATTTAGTGATCGGCTACTGGTAGCATTTTATGTCAATTTGACGTCTATCGTAATGACTAATATGGATAAGTCAGTGATATTATATATAAAACCACACATCATTAAAAACCAACTGAATTTAATTTGATATAGTAAAATATTAAATATTTTATATGTTTGATATTGTGAATAGTAAATTCGCTAGGCATATTTTACACCTAATTGTATGGTGCGCACTCCAGAAATATGATGAAACAAAAAAATCTGTTATTCCGTTGCACGTGGTCAAATTGATGTATAAAACAATGATAAGAACAATGAGACAAGTACAAGACATGAGTTGACGAATAATTCTAATTGGCCTATACTTCATAATCATATTATAAAAGAAATGTAAAACCTCGATATTACGACTCGATAAAAAATCATACAAATTTAATAGGTATATAAATTGTGCACGAAATTAAATAGATCCATATAATACTGTCGTCATCCGACTGACATAAATTGCTACCGATGGCCGATCATTAGTTATCACAAAACAATGACACCTCTAATGTACCTCTTTATTTATTTTAATTAGTCCCTGCTAATTTTCTTGGCTTTTGTTTATCAGTAGGTTAAAAACGTAACAATTACCTTTTTTACGAAGATACAATCTGTTGTGGTCTAGGTGGTACCGTAAAAAACATCTAGACTAAAATTTGTTATCCTTGGTCATAAAACCCGCCCCCGCCCATCGCCCATCGCCCATCGATGCCCGCACCGATCACCATCCACACCACCACCATCGGCATCGGTGGCGGGTGGTGCCCGTGTGGTTGCCGGGTTAGAATAGTGCCATTCCATGTCTTCCCGTGGATGTCGTAAGAGGCGACTAAGGGAATGAGGGTTTCTAGTACTGTTAGGCGATGGGCTTGCCACCTGTCATTAATACACTGGTAAACATCTTAGCCTGTTTATGCAAAATGTGGTTACAGAATTACCAACAACTCTTTGTAGTTGTTGGTATTTTTGTAGCTCTGCCTACCCCACTCTGGGAATGAAGGCGTGATTGTATGTATGTATGTGGTCATAAAAACTCAAGAATACAATAAAAATAGCGACTTATTTCCTTAAAAAAATATGACTTTGTTTTTCATAAATGATCACGGTCCTCACACGATAATTATCTAGTTATTAATTGCAAATATAATTGAGAACTAAGAAGAAATGCCTTTTTGGCAATGATTTCACCGACTGTCAATTTAACTAGCTGCTACCTACATAATGAGGTATATTATGTATGAAAGTAAACACTTACAATGAAACGACATATTATTTGTTCCAACTTAATCCCCAAGATATGAATGTGTCTATCAAAGCCTTGTTCCTGATCTAACTTACTTTATAAGGTCGCAAACGTCTGATACTCTGTAAGACCTTCGTCAAGGGAACGACTCAACATATTCACTAAGTCCCTTATTCATTTCTCTAGTTGTAAAACAAATGGTAGTACATTTTGAGCTCTGTTTCTAGCACACTAAAGATAGATGCTAGTTTTCAAAGTGAAGCTAAAAAATGGAGGGAGAGAAAAACACGATCGGATATGAAAAAAATGCCTCACATCTGATAGGTAAGTCATTTTTATTTGAGTAAAGTTTGCCTTCGTAATTTCAACTTCGCACCTAATTCGACGCGGCTGGCGACGGAATGTAAGTTTTTTGCCGTCACTTGTTTGACGTTGTGTTTTAGAAAGTTTGGAAGTAATTTTTTACGTTACTTTATACTTGTGTTTTTTTTTTTTTCGCTAAATCTTGCGTTGATTAACACACGTGCCCGGGGTGAATTATAGTGGAAAAATTGTGAAATATAGTGTTTTCGGTGTATTTACTACGTAGTTCACTAATCGGTGGTTTGTTTTTGGTGAAGGATTATTAATTCTATCATTTAGTAAGTAGAAATCCCTTAAAATGTCCTGCAAAGGCCCCCCTGACAAGGGGGGTCCTGAGTCAAAAATTCCCAGTTTGACTGATGTGGATCTTGAGGAAGGATTATCATCACCGCCTTTCCATTTGTTTGATGGTAATCAATCTTCAGCTACGGATTTGGATACTATCCATGGGAAACATAGTATTAGCTTGAATATGTCAGATACCCCCCAACCTAAAAAAATTAACTCCCCTGGGGATTCTTATCAAAATACATATGTATCCCCTGGATATAATATGGATGATGTTCCTTTGAAATATTCCAGCACAGACAAGGGACCCTTTGTGGTCCATATTAGTAGAAATGAGCCGGACCTCTCGGCTGGTCTAACACTTCAGGCATTAAAGCTGGCACAGATTCTTCACAAAAATAAGGTTAAAGGCATTTCAGTAGGATCAATCAAGTCTATTGGTCGCAACAAGATATCAGTCTCCTTTGAGACGGCCCTAGCAGCTAACGACTTCTGTTCATCAGAAATATTGCCCAAAAATAAGCTGTCAGCAACAATTCCTAGGTTTCTAGTATCCCGTATGGGTGTAGTTAAAATATCCCCAGTGACTGGACCCTTGAAGAGATTATAGAAGGCATTGAATACCCGGCTGGATTCAGACGTACTCCAATAATAAAAGCCCGCCGATTATACCGGAAAGTGCGTAAAGAGGGTCATCCTCCAGAATGGATCCCATCAAATACATTGGTACTTACCTTTCACTCTCAAGTACTTCCTGAAAGAATATATTTATTTAACACATCCATCCCAGTGAGTGTATATGAGTTACCCACAATCCAATGCAGAAACTGCTGCAAATTTGGACACATAGCTGATAAGTGCAGATCTAAACCGTGCTGCTACTCCTGTGCTCAGCCTCATACAGGTGAATCCTGTATAGTTGCTGATGATAAAATCAGTTGTGTGTTATGCTTAGGCCGTCATAAAGCAACAGACCCTAAATGCCCAGAACATGCTAGGCAAAAGTCTATAAAAATTGTGATGGCAGAAGAAAACATAGGTTATCTGGAGGCCTCACAACGTTTCCGTCCTGTTAAAACTACATATGCCGAAATGTCCCAAACAATGTTTGCTCCTTCCCCTCAACCCATTAGAAACATAGCAGGCCTTCGCTCCCCTACTCCCAATTACATTGAAGAACCCGCCTCTCCCCCTCAGAAGATATATAAAAGAAATTTCAACAGGGAGCCTAAGAAACCCCACCAACTCTTGAGCAAGCCCTATGATTTCCATTCCCACAGGCAAATTGTTAGTGACCCAAAGACTTCCCTCCCAAATGGCAGTGCACTGAACAACAATTATAACAGCACAACCCCCAATGACAATTTCCTAGAACACCTTACAGGATTGTTAGTGAATTTAATCCATAAATTTAGCGACTCCCTACCGAACAACGTCATATCCAAGCTGCAAACTATCGTTCCTCTCATCCCCACCAATGGACCAGAGTGTCCTGCAGTGGAATACACAAAGCATTAATAATAAAAGATCTGAAATTATATATATAGTTAATAAATATAAACCTATTGTATTTGCCATTGCTGAGACATGGCTGAAGCCTGGCTCCCGTTTCAGGGTCACGGGCTATGTCTGTTTCAGGGATGACAGAAATGATGGGTATGCTGGATGTGCTCTTCTCATCAAGCGGACTTTGACTTATTCTGTAATCCCCCTTTCTGATCATAGTGAAGGTATTAATATTGTAGCTATAAAAGTAATAAATATTACATTTGTTTCTGTATACATACCTCACCCTAGTAACAGTTTATTAGTTGAACTGAACTCAATTATTTCAAACATTCCTGGCCCTTATATTATATTAGGTGATTTTAATTGTAAAAATACCCTTTGGGGCTCTCCTATCTGTGATCCAAACTCATCTACTCTTCTGGACATGCTTGATAGATTAAATCTGTGTATAATGAATGACGGATCGGCTACTAGAAGAGTTTCCCCACTCCAACAAGCCAGTGCATTGGATCTCACTTTGGCTTCAGCTAACCTAGCTTCTTCCCTCTCTTGGAAAGTATTGGACCGAACATTTGGAAGTGACCACTTCCCTATCCTGTCAACTTTACACAGAGCTTGCCCTCCTCCTCCTTCACCTCATCCTCTTCTAAAATACAAAGTGGCTCAGGCTGACTGGATTTCTCTAATACTCTGGAAAATAAAATCAAAACCTTATGTGAGGTAAATATCATTAGTCTCCCAGAAATATATTCCAAATTCGTAAATCTTATTCTTGAATCAGCGGATGAAACAATCCCCCTAAAAAATACGGCGCGCGATAAAATCCTATCCCCTCCTTGGTGGGATGCAGAATGCACCAACGTTATCCGTGAGCGAAATATGGTGGAAACCAAATATGTAACAAACCTTACCATGGATAACTATTTATCTTATCGGAAAACCATAGCAAAGTCTAAAAGACTTCTTGCCAAGAAAAAAACACAAGGATGGTTGAATTTTTGCAAATCATTATCTCCACGATCACCCTCTACTATAGTCTGGAAAAAACTGAAGGCTTTTCGACGAAGCCTAAACCATAGCGACTCACTCTCTACTGAGACTGATTCGTGGTTACCGCAGTTTATAGACAAATTATCCCCTCCCTTCGTCCCGTATGAAGACCTTTTTCCTTCTCAATCCACTTTCCTTATAGATAACTCGGACAGAATGAATGACCCCTTCTCATTCCCCAAACTGCTGTGTGCGCTGGATCATCTAAAAGACTCTTCGCCTGGTATTGATGGAATCCCCTATTCTTTCATCACCAATTCATCTATTGCCATCAAAGAGTTTTTCATAAAAATTATTAATCAAATCTTCATTACTGGAATTGTACCTATTTCGTGGAAAACACAAATTGTAATCCCAATACTAAAGCCTGGCAAAGATCCGCAAGACCCTGCGTCTTATCGACCAATTGCTTTGTCTTCTGTGCTTGCAAAGATTATGGAACATCTTGTTAAAAATCGTTTAGAATGGATTTTAGAAAATCGCAACATTTTAGCTGGATCACAATTTGGTTTCCGTAGAGGAATGGGCACAACAGACAGTCTTAGCATTTTGTCAACAGACGTTCGTACTGCTTTCAGTAACAATGAAAATGTAGCAGCTGTATTTTTAGATATTGCTGCGGCGTATGATAATGTTGACCTCTCCATACTCAGGCAAAAGATGCAACATCTGAGTATTCCGATGAGATTGATAAATGTCATATGTAATCTTTTTATGGCCCGGTTCATCCAAATTCGAGTAAACGGTACGTTACTTCCCCCTAGACCGGTTTGGAAGGGATTACCTCAGGGTTCCGTTCTCAGCCCAATTCTTTACAGCCTGTATACAAGCGATCTGGACTCAACAGTGAAATGCTTCTGTAATATTTTACAATATGCCGACGATTTGGTATTGTACTGTAACTCACCATCTGTTGCAGATTGCTCCTCTAGACTAAATTCTGCCTTAGGTTACTTAAAGGATTGGCTGGATCATCATGGGCTTTCACTGTCTATTTCTAAATGCAATGCCTTACTTTTCTCCCGGAAAAGAAATCCCCCTCAGCTGGAACTCTCAGTGGATGACCAACGGATTGCAGTTGTAGGAAAAATTAAATTTCTCGGTGTCTACTTTGATACCAAGATGTCGGGAGTTGCCCACTTAAACTACATTGCCAGTAAATGCGAAAAGAGTGTAAACGTGATGCGCTCCCTATCTGGGGTGAGATGGGGTGCTCACCCATTCATTCAAAAAATCCTTTACAATGCAATAGTCCGCAGCCACTTTGACTATGCTAGTTTCATCTTAGAACCCTGCAGTAAGCTTGCCCTATCCAAACTAGATAGAATTCAGGCTAAATGTCTGCGCATAGTAACTGGCGCCATGAAATCATCTCCAACAAACGCTTTACAGGTGGAATGCTTGGACCCTCCACTTATTCTGCGCAGACAATACTTGGCCGATAGATTTTTTTTAAACATAGCTCAATATCCCTCTCATCCTCTTATGTCTAGATGTAAAGCATTGTCGGAGTTGGCAACTACGTCTAACTATTGGAAAAACAAAGAGTTACCCCCTCTAATTAAATCATTCAATAAATTTTCCCCCCTTCCTATACACCAATTTGATAAAAATGTGACCTTTTGTTTTGATTATGAGACATTAATATTTCAACCTTCAGTTGTTTTAGATTTAGGCATCGATAAGAAATCACCCACCGCCAATGCTGACTTTAATCGAATAATGGATAATGGATGGAATGGTTGGTTAAGAATTTATACTGACGCTTCAAAAATATCCTCTTCAGATGGTGTTGGCTCTGCTATATGGATTCCTAAGTACAAAATCATCCTAAATTTTAAGAGTCCTCCTCAATCCTCTATTTTCACTGGAGAGGCTTTGGCTCTATTTGAAGCTGTATCATATGTAAGGTCACATAACCTAGACAAAACGATTGTTTTAACCGACTCCTTAAGCTGCCTTCAGGATATTTTGGGTTTGCCGTTCCATTGTAGGGATAACTCCTACTTAACCCTAAAAATTAAAGAAAAATTGAGAGAATGCAAACTCGCTGATATCCAAGTAGTTCTGGCTTGGGTCCCTAGTCACAGAGGCATTACAGGTAACGAAGCAGCAGATTTGTGCGCTAAAGAGGCCGTTCAAAAAGGTATTGAGACTAACAATAAATGCTTTAGCCGTGACCTGAAATCTTTAGTTAAACTCCAACTGGATGAAAGCTGGAACAATCTGTGGCAGCTTTCTCGGCGGTGCAAAGGCAAACATTATGGGAATCTACAGCCGACAATCCCGATCAAGCCGTGGTTTTTTAAAAATAGAGAATATTCCAAATTAAATACATCAACCATTATCAGATTACGATTGGGTCACTGTTGTTCCACTGTTTTTTTGGCCAAATTACGAATAAGGGACAGCTCAATATGTGAGTGTGGACTAGCCGAGGGTTCTCCGGAACATATACTGCTGGAATGCACTAAAATTTCCGTTCCTCTGTATGATTTTTTACCACAAGATATAAGCCGTCCAGTCAATCTAAATTATCTTCTAACATTGGTTTTCTCCCCATATTGCGACATTTTAAACAAATTTTTGTCTAAGAATAACATTAAGTTATGAATAAGTAGGTACGTAATTAACAGTTAACCCCAATGATGTTGTTCAAAGTTTGTAGAAGTATTTTCCCTGTTTAGAATCCTCCCTATTTGTTTTAACTACCTGTACATATTTACCATATTAACCATTACTCTTGTTGTGTTTGTTGTATCTAGATTGTGTTTGTCGTAGATTGGATCGGAAGGACGTACAACCGAACACTACCTTTTTTACCGTACCGTCGAAAAATATACTGGCAGTGTCTTTTTCAACCTCGACGCTGGCGGAATCATCAAGACTGATGGGGCCAATCTTTAAAAAAATTGATTGATTGACTTTATACTTGTCAAAGAAAGCTTAGTAAATGTTTACGGTATCTAATCAACATATTATTATGTTAATATTTTTTTTTACTTACATGATATTGCTTTTTGAGAGAATAATAGGTAATAGAATAATAAATAACATGGTTTGCAGTCCAACATCGAAGTTTTGCCATTTGAAATTATGCTGTACGCGAAAGAATTATTTTGTGCAAACGCAACAACATTCAAAGACGTCTTTTCAAACATCTATTTGGTATTTTGGTTAAACCATAAATCCAACGTAGTCGTTGGTATCAATAGAATAACAATTAGTATTTAAATAAAAATAAACTAAATATCAGGGGATAATGTCACACAAATTGACCTAGTCCCAGCTAAGCTCTAGTCTTGTACTATGGGTACTAGACAACGATAAACATACTTACGAGTATATAGTGAAATACATACTTTAATAGGTACTTAGAAAACATCCCAGACACAGGAACAAATATTCGCGCTTATCACACAAATATCTGCCCTTACCGGGATTTGAACCCAGGACAGCTGGCTTCGGAGGCAGGGTCACTCCCAACTAGGCTAAAATGTCGTCAACAACTATGATCAATAACACATTCAGCGTTCGACCGTCCCGACGAGAGGATTTTTTTTAAAACTACTTGCAAATTTAATAAAATAAGAAATAATCATTTTTGCTTGCTTACCTGGATAGTGCCTATTCACTCTCGACTTGAAAAGGTCCAAGTCATAGTTAACAGGAAGGTCAGCTGAAACAGAATTCAACTCCTTAGCAGTCCTCATTAGACACGTAGAAGCAAACCTAATTAAAGAACAGCGTTAGCACAGTAAACGTTTCGTTGTTCAAAAGATCAAGACATATTTCTCTATATATACCGTCGTAAAACGCAATGGCGGGTATTTCTCGCAGCACCGATCGCATTAGATTCGTCGGTAACGAGGATCGGTTGCCTTCATCAGCCGCGGGACGTGACTTGGATAAAGAACCCATTTTCTGATTCCAAGTCGAATATGGATCCAATATCTGCGGTTTGGTTCGTTAATTAGGTGGGATATGATTTGATTGGTTTTTACGATGATCGAAAATGAAACAGAATGAATATTTTAATGAAGGGTTTTCGGATATTGAGTTACTTTTACATGCTTTTATTTAACTTGGTCATTACGGTTGATTTTTTGGGTCGAATCTCGCAAGTCAACTTTGAATCGCGTTCCGATTGTGATGAGCTAAAACTTTTATATTTTATGTAAACCCAATTACAATGAAATGAAAGCTGATCTGGTGATGAAGTTAAAACGTGGCCACCGAATAAGGTCTTGTTATTTTGGTCTCGATTAGTAGATAGGTCCTAAAAAAATACAATTGTCAATAAAAAGCTTGCCCCGAAAATGTTTTTTTGGCGGACACACTTATTTTAAATGGCACAAACAAAGCATTTGACTGTTAGTGTATATGGAGGATCTGTTTTTGTAATTTATACATTTTTAGGGTTCCATACCTCAAAAGGAAAAAACGGAACCCTTATAGGATCACTTTGTTGTCAGTCCGTCCGCCTCAAGGCCCTTTGTCTCGGAAACGCGTGGAGGTATCGATGTGAAATTAAAATTATACACTCAGGTGTAGGTACACTCCCTTGAAGCTGTGAAAATATCAAACTTCTAAGTTTGCGTAAAAAAAGATACGGGCTTTTATGCCACAAAAAACGCATATTTCGACAATCTCAAGGGAATCAAATTTGATTTATTTATTTATTTTATTTACTTTCCATAGACCTAGAAGCCTGAATTTTGGTAAGAAGGGAGGTCTTATAGCAAAAGTTAAGGAGAAAATCCTTGCTTCATCACAAAAAAAAATGATTTACGATTGCTAACTTATTTGCAGTTGGTAAACTAATCGCCACCCATGTCGATGTATGGAGATAACAGTTTTTCAACGGCAAAGTCACGTTTGACCCTCAATACAACTTTACAATCAAGTGTGTAGGTACGACACCCTCGGTGTGCGAGACCAACTTGCACTTGACCGGCTATCTGTATATTGTCATCGGATAAGTGGCCATTTTTATAAGTTGTTTATTAGTTTTGTTTTTGTTTATTGAAGTGTTATTTGACATACAATGAATTAATATTGTACATTACATTGATGAATCAATAAACTAACTAAATGAACTAAAAGCCGTGCACCAAGTTGTTGATAAGACTGAGGACAAGTTAAAATAAAATAAATCAAGAAATAAATGTCACAAGAGAATCTCATACAAATTAACCAAGTCCCAAATTATTAAGCTCTAAGCTTGTAATTATTTGTGGACTATAAACAAACATTACTGATATTATTATTTGTAAATTGACAGGTAGGTATATTATTATAGTTAAATAAAAAAAAACTTCACGAATAGCACCACTATTGGAAAACTTTTTACAAGCGCAATGGTTCGTGTGTCACGCCACGTTTTTCATTAAAACTTTTGATTATTGATCGAAATTTGGAACGCAGCGGAATGTTGTTGCCAATTCAGTTGAGTTTTTTTCCATACGAAGAGTAAATACACAAAAAAACGCGCCCTAGTGGAAATAGAAAACAGAAACTTGTAAAGGGCCGGAGAGATATACTTTCCTTTTTATACTACGATAAGATAGCTAAAAAACGGGGCAGGAGCATGTCGGACTATGCTTAGTGTAGGGTTCTAAAGCCGTTAAGTACAAGAGTACTACAAACAAAAAATCAACAAGTAAAAACAAATTTTCTATTTAAAGTCCATTGGTGTCAATAAACACTTTAATTCCCTATATCTCAAGAACCAATGACGTCTTCTTAGCTGTGAAAGTTTTCGTTTAAAATCATTATATGCTCTTTTATTTAAGTTTTGGATGTAGGTGGCGGGACACTTGACTGTAACAAAAATTTGCGCTTTAAAGCTTAATATTCCATAAACGGATCATATAATCGAAAAAATATATTCGCATACTCATAATATTTTTTAAAGACCTATCCAACGAAACCCCAAACTATAGGGTAGATGTTATTTGGTTTTTCTTTATTCTTTTTAGGATAGTAAATCGATTTGAATATGGATAAACGAGCTAAAATTACGTGATAATGTGGTTTACCTTTATAAAAAAATAAATTCATTCATAGCAAAATCAGATTTCTGTCAAGCGTTTTATAATTACGCGGGTAGCAGAGCGGTAGCAAATTTAGAGCGTTTGCAAATGATTGTTTCCGGAATTAGGTAAAAGCTTACATAACCTAGTGAATGGTGACCCTGTCTCCAAAGCTTACTGCCTCATCCTCGGTTCCTTAAGGGCATTGATTTGCCTGATGAGTACAGAGAAGAGCATAAAGGAGCGTCCTCTTTGAGAGCATTCGCTTGCAATGAGCATTCGGCATCGAATATTCAAGTGATGTAGACCACAGTAACGCTCAGCTCAACCTCCAATCCACTCAAATACTCGTACACCCGAATGCTCTTAGTGGGGACGCTCTTTTATAATCTTCCTGTGTTCATCAGGCAAATATATGCCCATTAGATATGTCATAGCATCGCTAGTGCCACTAAGTACATTAATGAGAAAAAACAAAATGGCGGTAATATGGGAATTTAACATACCCTCCTGGATCCCCGCATCCTTTATAAAGAACTAAATGGACGCTCACTTTAAGTTCTGACACTACGCAAATAAACTCATACGAAAAAACCGAATGTACTATACAAAGTACATAATATTAAACGCTTAAATCAACTTTGTTCTAGCGATAACCGTTTACAATTCTTAAATCAAGCGGTGGAAGGTTCAGGACTCAAGTGCAAAGTACTTTATAAAGGACTCTCGGTTTTTAGGTCTTGATGACAGAAAAATATCAGGATTCAGGAGGCTCTAGTGACGACAATATCAAAATATTTTTGTATATACGGTAGAGGATGCACAGTGGTCAGATTCGAGATATACCCGAAATTGACGTACGTGCATGAGGAGTTTGATGAACGTAGAGGAAGCGAAAGTTGTTTGATTAGACCGGTGCACCTGGCGTTCTAAAGTTTCCCCTACCCCACTGGGAGACAGCTATGAAGGTACGTATGTGTAATAAGAGAGAAGGCAAACAATCACACAAGCCACGTGATGGTAAATGGAATCTGTGACCCATAGACATCTTCATTCAAAAGACTACAATCTCAAGACTGCAATCCTGTGCGTTGCCAACCGTGAGGACTAAGATGAAATGACTCTATGCTAGTAATATCACATGCTTTATCTCCGCACCGGAATACAAGAATACGAACACTGCTGCTGGGCACTAGGTTAACGGCTAAGATGGTTGTAGGATCCTGCACAAGGTCTCGCCACCACTAAACATTTATTAATATTTTACGTACGTAAGTTTATCATTTATCTAGTACCTATGCAAGCCTAGAACTTACTTTGGAACTCTCTCAACTAGTGACATTTTCCGATGGCATTTTTCAAACTGGATTTTTTTAATGATAAGGAGAAGGCGCACCAGCTCTCGAGCCACCTGATGGTTAGTAGAATCTAAAACCCATAGACATGAATTCTCAAATTATAATCTTAACACTACGAGCCTAAGACTTCAAATACGTTGCCAACCCTGAGGACTAAGATGGAATGCCTCTCTATGCTAGTAATTTCACCGGTTGTCTTATCCCCACGCCGGAACACAACAATGCGAACACTGCTACTTGGCGGTAGGTTAACGGATAAGATGGTGATGTCAGATCCTGCACATTTTACCACCACTAAACTCTTAATAATATTTTACGTAAGTATGTGTCTTACTAGACAATGATAAACATACTTATGCGTGGGTACTCTCACGCAAGCCTAGAAGAACTTACTTTGGGAATCTCTCAACTTGAGTGACATTTTAAGTGACAAAATACTCCTCATCTATTTAAAAAGCAGTATAATGTTCAGTTACTATTTTGCCGTGGGCTAAGCAAACCGTCCCGCATCAATAGGTGCGTATAAATAACGTAATTGATTGCCCTGTGTTATTACAGATTCCGTCTGCCAGCCATAAATACTGAGGCGCTTTACTGACGCCGCAGATACGAATTATGTTATCAGCATTATTTGCAGGAATATTTACTGCTTCTGACGATTTTATGAAGGCTAATAATGTCGGATTTTAGACGTCAATTTTTTCCCTGTTGCTTTTTATAACATAAATAAATATATCACGGGGCAATGTCACACAAATTGATTTAGTCCCCAACTAAGCTCTAGGCTTGTACTATGGGTATTAGACAACTATACACTTACCTATATGTAGAAATAAATACTTAAATACATAGAAAACATCCATGACTCGGGAATAAATTTACTCGTGCTCATCACAAAAATTTGAACCTACCTTACTGGGATTTGTACCCGGGACCGCTACCTTCATAGGCAGGGTCACTATCAACTAGACCAACGTGTCGTCTAAAAGTTTACGAAGGTTTTTGAAAATATTGTTTACTATAATAAACCTTTCGTCGTGCCAAATAGCAACACAAACTGCCTGTGGGTCGAACTCTATGTTGTATAAAGCTGCCTAATTGAGAGCGCATATACTAAAATGTGTTTTGTACGCTCTGATGGGATTACAAAAACTCGCCGGTTGATATGAGCTGCGTCATGTTAAAAAGTGATACGCTTAACAGAAAATACCCTTCTGCCTATTCTAAATATTTACGTGTTTGTTTTAAACACGAATGACCAATATATTCATTATTTGCAGTTGTAATTCCGCTTCTCAGCGGACATTCACAGCATATATTCAAGATAAACAATTGAACGCTGTGACTGGACGATGATAAACAAATTTATAACAACTAAACAAGAACTTTGTCAATATTTCATGAACGTAGATTACAATTTTACTTATCACGGTTCTTAAAGCAAATGTAAGAACTTTCTTGGCTATAATAGTACCAAATTAAGTGGTTACATATACTGAGATGCCCACACGAGAGCCAAAAAGGATGGCTTTATGTGCTTCCGCGCGAAGAACGTGAGATGGAAATAGATTGCACGCGCCTTGATTGCAGGGTCAAATTCAAAGACTTGCTGTTTACTTTTAACCAAAAAAAATATTTAAAAAATGCTTTGCCATAATTAAGAAGCTGTAAGTGCTCAACTTTAAACTTTTGAAGCAAAAACCATCGTTAAAGATGGTATGGTTTCCAAGATTCAACCATAACATGAGAAGATGGTGTAATTTTTAAAACAATAAACTATCGGGGATTTTGTTTCTAACCGTGTTATCGATTATAACAGCTTTGACGAAATATGACTAAGTATAAAATATCCAAAGAATAGACACATAACTAAAATGGTTACTGAGATCCAGATAAATATAAAATAAATATCAACGGACAATCTCACACAAATTGACTTAGACAACGATAATCATACTAATAGAGAAATACATACTTAAATACATAGAAAATATTTAAGATTCAGAAACAAATATTCGTGCTCATCACACAACTATCTGCCCTTACCGGGATTGGAAACCAGGACCGCTGGCTTCGGAGGCAGAGTCACTCCCAACTAGGCCAACGTGTCGTCACATAGCGAAACACTACCGACTTTATCATGTGACCTCTTACTTTATGCGTGCTCGCTATGTTATTATACCACCAAAAGCTGCCCCAGTCTCCTGACCTCGCTGCTGAGAGATGGGACAGTGGCCTCATCAGGCACTGGTCCTCTTTTCACTTAAGTTCAGGTACTAACATAGTTATTTAAGCTCCGTCTAATACTAACAATACATGTATCTCGTTGTCTGAATTAAATGTTTTTCTAAGAGTAAACTATCTTACACAAATATTCCCATATAATCACCCCTTTCGACTTAGTTCGACTACTCCGATAACTTAGGACCTGTCAACATGCTACTTGTCTGCCTCGTTGGACCGGCAACGGAACATAAATTCCCGGAACTTTCTAGGCTATCCCCGAGAGACGGAAATTCCCCGTTTGACGGCCGGCTATTACGGCCAATTGTCTTCGTGCAATATTTAGAGGGTTTTATTTCGTGCTATTTTTTAAAACCCAGTGGGAAATGTAAGGTATTGGTTTTATGTTTGGTTAGATAAATGAATGAATAGGTGTAAAAAAAAACCCTAAAATAATTTATATTTTAACTCGGCCACCATTAATATAGGTGGGTCTGTTCCCGCCTTTCACGCAAAATACTAGAATTTCTTGTCGTCTACGCAATGTACGAGAGGTGTCTTTTCGTTCAATTGAATATGCATTTGTTTAATTTAGCACCACGGAAATCAAATTTGTGCCAAATAACACCTTCAAATCAAGAAGTATTGGCGAGAGTAAAGGAGAAGAGAAGGATATAGGAGAGTGTGGAGAACAGAAGAGGAGGGATGATTGGCCATTTATTGCGGCATGACATGCTTATTAATAACATGACATTATACAGTGAAATATTGAAGGAAAGAGAGGCTGAGGAAGACCGAGGAGAAGCTACATGGACCAAATTAAGCAGAAGGTGCATGTCGTGTTATATAGAAAGGTGAAGGAACTGGCAGAGAAAAGAGAAGATTGGAAATTACTGCACCGACAAGAGCAGGGCTCTTAAACTAAAAGAAGAAGAAGAAGAACACCTTTGTATTACCAAGAGACGTACGGAAGGCGGACAGATGGACTGATGAACATGGCTAAACTATAACGGTTCCTTTTTGACTACGTAGCCCTAAGAACGCTCGAATTGGTCCATACAATTCACAAATAAGTAGATATATTAAATTTGGAACACCTCTCATTTTTGTCGGCGGTTAAAATTAATCAGTGTTGACGCATATAATACCAAAAGAAAACTCAGTACGTTTCGCACCTTCGATCAACGAACTAAGTAAACATATTAAGCCTTGCACCTAATTGGAAAGTGTGCCATAACGGGGAACTTTTCCAGGGTAATACGCGGGCGAAATTAAAAAGTTGTGCCTTCTGCCGGAGTTCTCGGATTATTGCCGCCGCTAACGAAGTTATTCTCGGATCAATCAGGCCGTGAATGAAGAGGAAATTGGTTTCTCGGATATGTTCTATGGCGATTGAATTAGTTGAGTCGAAGTATTTGTGGAATCTAAGTGTTATTGATTCGGTTCGTTTGATCGTTAGATGAAGTTTGTTTAATGTGCATATCGTTGAAATAAAACAGTTTGGATCGTCTTGTTAAAAAAAAAATGTTTGAACGCTCACCAAGATATTAGAAAACTTAAAATTATGTCAATTGATTTTGCGTGCCTCTTTTTTAATATTTTTCTTGAATGCCTACTTCCAAATTATTGTTCTTAACTTCCAAAAGTAAAAACAAAATGATATATATGTAAACACATACAGACATATTTGTTTATACAGAACTTAAATACACAAATATTAAAATTATAAAATAATAAATAAATAAATAAATATGAACTTACCTCTGTATTTTATTTGCCTCTCATCAGTTCCAACGTGTAATTATGATCCGTAGGCAGTTAAATTTTCTGTTTTCCATCGACTGGAAATGTATGGGGTTGACATAAGTGGTTGACGCGACCTGTCTACAGCCTACGTCAATCCTATGCATTTTGTAAATTTTCGAAAATCGCTATCTTAGCATTATACATTTTGACTAGGTGCCGTGGTGAAGAAGTTTGTTTTACTCCTATGAAATGATAAATAAATAGATATACAACGTTTATTTGGTGTTTTAATCACACACATACACAATTGTCATAGGTGAAAATGGAACAATATCAAACAAATTTATGAACTAGGAACGGTCTCAATCTCGTGTGCGTCGCAGCAATACAAAATAATCTATCATGGTGGATTTTACTACTCGTACACGTACTTTATATTCACATTAATGATCAGATCACACAACGAGCAAAGGGATAGCTCTCGATAATTTAACTCGACAAAACCGACCACTGTTCCCAATAGCTATAATCGCAATCTCCAATGTTAATAAATGGCGAGCAAGCAGGTGTGACAGCCGAACAATACCGACATCTATATCTTGAAAGGCCCTCGGTTTCCTATAAATCACTTCGTCCTCTTCAAAAGCACAAAGCACTATAAGAGTATGCAGTCCTTATGCAGATACTGCCTTTTTGCTTTGAACGACAGAATTCTGACCCCGAGTAAAAAACACTCCGATTTCCGCTTCTCAGCCCACCCTTCATACATAAGCATGGACCCTTCGGATCGTTTACCGGGAATGATTTGTTGAGTGGAAATTCTGGAACATTCCATTATGCAAACACTTGTAGTTTATTGCAGAGGCGTTGTTGGATTTTTTCTGATGCCTCCGTTACGGGCTGCGGCGCGGTCGAGAGGTTTAAGGAGTTTCACAATATGCCAAGTGTGGCGTGTACTTTGAATACATTGCTGTATATATGTTTTCAATGATTATTTCATTCAGATGTGCGTTTCGTAGTCAAACTAGGAAGTCTTATTGTTTCGCCATGTCCGTCCGTCCATCCGCAGCCTAGCTCAGAGTCTACTAGAAAGCTGTAATTTGACATGAATATTCAAATTAGGCACGCCAACAAAGTGGTAAAATAAAATATTGTAAAATAAAAAATATGTACCTTCCTACACGTGGGGATGTATTTTTTTTCTCGTCTACTCCATAGTGTGGGGTATCATTGGTTAGGTTTTCCAAAAATATGTGTATGAAATATTAAGTTTTGTTAGAGTCAATTGTCCCCCCCCTATACAGCCAAAACTACAAATACAAAAAATCTGAAAAAGGCTTAAATGAAAGCGCATATAACGAATTGAAAAGGAAAAGTATCACGTCTAATGTGCACACACTGAGCATGGTCCGATATGCTCTTGCCCGGTTTTTAGGGTTCCGTAGTCAAACTAGGAACCCTTATAGTTTCGCCATGTCAGTTCGTCCATCCGTCCGCAGCCTAGCGCAGAGACTCTTAGTACTAGAAGGCTGTAATTTGGCATGGCAATAAAATGTAAAGATAAAAAAATTGGGTAACTCCCCTACTTGAAATGTAGGGGTGTATTTTTTTTTACACGTCTTTTTGGTTTTCGTTTTTGTCGTCGTTGGATACCTATCAATATTTCAAAAATATTGTAGGTTTGTGAAAACAATTTTTAGATTAAGGGATCCGTTTATGAAATATTAAGCTTCAAGCGCTAATTTTTGTTGGAGTCAAGCGTCCCGCCTGACTAAATGAATGCGCATATAACGAATTTAAAAGGGAAACTGTCACGACTAAGTAGATATCATTGGTTCTTGAGATACAGGCGATTTAAGTGTTTATACCTACTAAAATCATCTAAGACGGCACCAAATTACTTTAAATTAATAATTAGTTATTACTTGTTGTTTTTTGTACTTAACGGCTTCAAAACTTTACACTGAGCATGGTCCGACGTGCTCTTTTTCGGTTTTTTAGGTCAAGAATAAAAATTCAGTACCTGAACCCATTTTAAGACTTTTTAAAACGTTACCAATGTCTTAGATATATTCAAGTCAGCTAGTTTTGGCTCATGTTACAGTTGTAAATATAATTATGTATAGATGATTAGTTAGATTGATTGATATTATAATTTAACAGTTTAATGAAGCCAGCTTAACGAGCTTTGTTTAAACTATGTTTAATGTACTGTGAGACAAGATTGAAAGCCGTAACTGATTTTGGGATGAGGCCACGAAATAAAATAGAGTTTATGTTTACTTACCAACAAGTCTCTTTAGACTTGATTGTATTTCTTTAGCTCTGTCTACCCCAATCCGGGAATAAAGGCGTGATGTTATGTATGTATTTACTATTAATGAGAAGAGTCTTTCAATAAATGCCAAAGGGAGTTAAAATGTTAGGTTAAATGAGCTTCTTTTTATGAAAATTCCAACTTGGATAGAGATTTAATATAATAATAATAACAATCGTTTATTTTCAGGCAAACAAATTAAACCCATTCACTAAATAAAGACTGAGCGTAAAAGATGCGTAAAATTAAAAGTAAAATTATTAATAAAAAGTAAAGATTACCAAAATAAAAATTAAATAGTAAAATAATAAAAATTAAACAGATTGAAAACAAAAACACTTAGAAATAAAATTACTAATTCCCATTAGCTGTTTGGAAAAAAATACATATGATTGACTTAATGCCTTTTAGCACTCTCTACTAATCAAGAAAATTAAATACCTATATTATTTATATACCAATATATTATTATTTCTACTTAGGCATGTTGTAAAAAACATTACATATTTATTTATTTATCGATAAATGGGCGTTTTCCGAAAAAAGTGCATATAGTTAAGGTCAAAAATTAAGCACGGTAATTTTTCCATTACGTCACGAAAATTAACTATTACTGCTTTAAGAGAAATAGTGGCATCTCAGACAAAACATCCGTAGCAAGTTCGACGACATTACTAACAGGTGAGGTTTGAATCTGCTATGCTTATTTAATTTGAAATACCGCCAGTTGGCTTATGAGGGCAGTATATAAATATGACTTATTTTCGTGACGTAATGGAATAAATACTGTTGTTAACTTTTGCCCTTAACTGTAGATACTTTTTTTGGAAAACGCCCAAATGCGTTATTACAGTAATAAGACCTAACGCGTCATGAAACTTAGGCTAGTTGTAAAATACAATTGGTATAATTATCACACAGCCGCCCATTGCCGAGCAAACAGGTCGCACTCCAGTTATATCAATTATATGAACCCTATGCAGTGCTGAAGATTGGCTTATTGTATGGCCTCCGTTTAATAAACGCGAAACTGTGTTCCATCGACGCGTCACCAAGTTGATGAGGTGTCATCTCCACCCGCTCACGTTACCCAACTCGTAATCGTGCCAGGATGGTTGAAGCACTAAATTTAAGAACGGATGTCCTACCCCATTTTCTCATTACCCGTAAGTAAATCGACAGAAAGGGATGGAGGTAACTAACGTGAATCTCAATTATCAAAGTAAAGCCCCATTATCGCTTAATTCCTTGAACCTTGCGTTAACGTAACGTAATAACATGTATAGTATATATTTTCAGTATTACCAATTTATAATTAAATAATAAAAATCTTTGAGTCAGTTGCAATAGCGCCCTTACAGCACAGATTGAACGTGTGGTGATTGTTATTGAAAATGGACCTGTTTCCGTGACTCAAAAAAGGGAAAAAACAAATTAATTTAAACCTTAAAAACAAAACTATACGAGTCATATTGTCAGCTAATTAAGAATATTAAATAAGATCCAATATAATTTTTGACTTGATGCTTAGTTCAGTCTGAAAGGTACATGATTATCTTTTAACTTGAAGCAGCTAATATTAATCTGTGAGTTTAAGTTATCCGGGTCCCATTCGAGCGTACAAAACACATTTTAGGGCGTGAATTTTTAATTTGGCAGCTGTATATGACTGTACTCGTACATTAAATGTGACCCAAGAACAATGACGTGTTTCTAAGTTCGATCTAAATTATTGTTATGTTGACTATACAAGTACAATCAAACTCCACAACTAGCAAATGGCCTAGTAAATTATCAATTAATCCAAAATAATCATATTATGTTGTTTCAGCTGATTACCTTGGTTTATCCGCTTGAATGTGTTTTGCCATTCGGTTATTGGTACATGCAACGATTTACGCGCGTTAAATTAAGAAATTAATTATTCATTGTGATCAAACGCTGTGTTGATTTGTAATTTCGACGCTTGTGAGCGCGGCAGTGGCAACGTCAAGTTGCGCTGGCATGCTTTGATTGATACCTCTAGGAGCAAACTGCTTTTTATACTCAACGGTGTAATACAATTAGTTGAAGTTCGTTTATGTAGGCAAGAATGAAAAGATTTTTTGGACCTTCACAGCATTAAAACTGAAATGAAAGAGATAGTTTTTTTAATTCCGCGACTATTCCTTCGCATAAAAAACTTTGCATTGAAAAAAAAAGAAGTTGATTTACTAATGTTATTAAGAACATACGTATTATTATAGGAATAAGGGCGAAATCTCGCGAACCTTCAACCATCATGCTAATTGAAATTCAGCTTAATTTACGACGCCGTGGACTAATAAAATGGTTATTTTCATTCTCCAAACATGATGTATATTTAAGGGAATTGAAAAGTTTACGAAATATCAAATAATAATTGTCAAACAAACTGCATTTTATCGGATTCGAGAAAAAAAACCAATTACCAATCGTTATTCTATAGTATCACCCATGTTAGCAAATAACTTTACATAGTATGTGCTTAGAACCATTTTCCCTCGTTACTAATGAAACTTGGCCTTCTTTTGCCTTGAAACATTTTGATAGAGTTTGTTATTCATGGTTTGATTTAATTAATCAGGAGTATATGCAGGTAATATAACTAATACCTCATTAAATTTGGAAGTGCAACGTTGAAACAATGGTTTTTTTTAAACTACGTTCAAACGCAATATGGAAAAAAATTAACCCCTAGTTATAATATTTAATTTAATAATATATAGACTAGTTGAAGACACTGATTTCGTGGGTTTTGAATTTAAATAAGTGTATATTAATTAATTTAAATTTTTAAAGACGACGAGATCCGTTATGACGTCACTACAAAATTGGTTTGTTTGAGGCATGCTTTAAAAATATTGATTTTGTTTTTTCCTGGGAGCCTTGCACTTTCATATACCAACAGACTAGCCTACGGGCAAAGGGTCCAAAACGGACTTATATTTTGATCATTCCTTTTTTTTAGATTTAACATTGTCATGTTCATAGTTATAAATTGTCGGGATTTTAAGAAGCGTTTAAATAAACAGAACTAAAAATAACAACATTAGATATACATTATTTGTATATTACTGCATTTCGGACTCATATTTATATGCTGTACTATGGTTGATTACAGAATACATACAACTTACCAATCAAGATCGTCACTACAATAGAGGTCAAAATAATGTCATTAATTGTCATTAATAAAATTAATAATGCAATGATAAATTAATAATAGCAACTATTAAATACTAACATTGTAAAATAATCTGATAATTATTCTCGAAATTGCTTTTGAATCACCATACATTATAAAATTATGGGATAACCCAATTGGATCAACGTAAAAAAGACTTTCACGTGCATTTACTCGTAAACCCTTATTGTATTTGAACCATTAGGATGCAAAAGATAATTTTTACGTGACAAAATTTCCTAAATTAAACCGTTTTCTCCTTTTAATTTCAAGTTTATACGCTTTTTATGTGAGAAGTTATGCGAAGTCAAAGGTACGTCGCCGTAGTAGGTACATAAACTCGAACTTGGAAACACCATATTTGATATCACACTTTTTTACGGCCATTCTGTCCTTGACCTTGGTCTGTTTTAAAGACTGTTTTTATTTTTCACATTGGCATCATTTAATTCATTTTATTTCATTACTAAAGTGACTCTAAGTGGAATTTAAATAGATAAATAAAGTTATGAAATGAAAGAAAATAAACTTTAAATTTGTTACGATAAAGTTAAAACTAAATTGCCTTATTATGTACCTCCTCTGGAACGCCGGGTCTGACGAGGATAAAATTAGTTTCTTTTAGTATACGATACTAATTAATTACTTAATTAATTAATCATTAGCTAACATACATCATTGAATCAGATTATGTTCAGATAACGTAAAGATTATTAATACCGATTTGCTTAGATTTTATTGACATCTAATTTTAAATAACACATATGCTTAAAACTTACGTTTCTGTTTGTAAATTGATGATTAGGAAATAAAGTTAAGTTGTGAAATATCCTTCTCCATAATATAAGAAGGAAATTGAGATGAAAAACATCTGATGAAATAATATATCGACAATATGAGTAAAGAAAAATCCAAATTAAAAAAACCAGTAGCAATCTGTACGAAAATTACACCTTTTTATCAAATATGTAAAATTTTTGCTTGCATCAAAAGAACTGGCGTTGACAAAACTGTCTTTAAATTACTTGAAAATCACTTTCTTAAACACATCTATGCAATAAAACCATAATATCAATACATTTTTTCTTTCCCTTTCATTTATTTCGCAATACTCCCCATACCCAAAACCTATAACTAAATACCGCTTTTAACGCAATCACGTACTAAACCCACATATAAAACTAAGAGTAACTCGATGCAAGTTCGTTAAACCTCGGAACAGAGAGTCTTAATAAAAGTTGCTCTAATCTACCCTTTCTGAGTAACGGGGCTTAGAGGTCCAACTTAGGCGCGTATACCCGCAGAGGGCGCGATAGATTTTAATTAATATATAGTTCCCAAGAGGTATTCTGGGCGTGATAATGAGAATTGATGCTGCAAGTAAATTATGTGGCGAGTACAAAAGTTTACCGAATCAGGCTCCTGAGAAACAAGTTGTGGAATAGTTTTAATTTTTGTAATTTAATAATCAAATGAAATATGGTGGCCAGTATTATTGCATATTTCACTTCGTGTTTGTATTTTATTTGAGTATTTTTGTAAAGTACGCGTTATTAAAAGATTAGCATCTTATTTTCAAGGCCAATCTTTGCCCATTCAAAATGTCTCGTTAATTCAATGGTCTTCACACTAAAAAAAATACTAACGCCAAGATAAAATACTACAGTTTTAAAACTAAAACAAATTATAATCTCAAACACGAGGAAAAGCATCTTATTTCACCGCTAGTTTATTAAAAAGTTTAAGTAACATCATCCACATAAATATTTCCGTCTTTCTTTTAAAGTTGTTAAATTACGATATCCTCTAAAAATCCCCCATTTTTTCCCAATCTCATAAAAGCGGCATTGTTAATAATCTCGTCCCACGTTTCCACTGGCGCCGCGTCAAGAGCATTTGCGAATGGACTCCATGTAAAGAGAACCTTATGAACGACGGCCACAAGACAGAATGCCTAAGCCGCATATGGATTTCATATAGTTATACTGCCTTTTTCTTTTGGACAGTCCTACCGTGCTCGACCCCGATCCCAATCCACGCGAGTGGGGTTATTGGTAACCACATTTAATGCTGTCGACACTGAGTTTCGGTGACTGTCTTGAACATTATACTGTGAAGCCGTTTTTGAAGCTACATTTGTGTGACAACAAGCTATATTTTTACTCCTGACAATATAACTTGGATCTCTTTGTGCGCTATATTGGAGTTGGCTATACTGTCACTTAAAAATCAAATGAGACAGATTTAAATTTTCATATTTTATTTGTAATAATCTGCTACAATCTACAAAAGTCACTTAATAATTTCGAAACTTACAATCCACGAGGGTGAAATTAAGCTCAACAACACTCATATCTGCTAAAATTCAAACACGTTTTTTCTCTAATATACAAAAACTAAGTTGCTAAAACTAATTCACAAGCTAACATCTACGTATAGCAGAGTGAAAATAAGGTTTAGATAAGATTTATTTTGCAGCTGACCACACAACCCAGAAAAAGGAACTCCGCTTAGCGGATCATGTGAGCTTTTTTGACGTTTTAACCAATTTAGGGTAGGTAACCCAGTACCTATACGGAACAAAATAATTTTAAAGTTGTCATAATAAATATTCTGCCAATTATTCGTCGCCAAAACTAATATTGAACCGGAATCAGCAGCCAATTGGTAGCATCACAGGAAAACTTATTAACAGGATGTTAACGCCAGTCTTCGCCACGAGAGGGCCGCGCGACAAGCCGCCCGCGCCGCCCGCGCCGCCCGCGTGCCGCCAGCGGCCCAGGCCGCGCCCCTCCACTACTACGACGAGAGAACTCACGCCGAGCGCACGCTCCTTTATTTAAATCATTTACCTATTTTATATTTTTACGAGAAGCTGTAACATTATACTCTTCAACCATCGCCGTTGGTATTATTTATACATGCTTCGAGCCGGATCCATCAGAGTCGACGAGAAATACACGTCGAGGTTACCGTTAGCGACAAGACGACGCGACGTGGCAAGCCGCGCCGTGCACCGAGAACAAAGAACCCAGCGACGATAGATTTAAGAAGAGAGAAACCGGACGGCTTCTTGGAACTTTTCTAAAGATTATTCGAATCTACAACATTATCTCCATCGACTGCACCGTGTCACGAACGAGATTTATACCACGGGGAGTGAGGTTTTGGTGAGTTCGTTCCATTATCTACGTAGTCCCTCTTCCCCCCCGTAAATGTAATTTTTTTTCTTGAGGGCACCGCCATAGGAGCCATCTCATAATTTAAATTAAATACCGGCAACCGCCATAGGTGCGCCGATCCATCGAATTATTAATTTAGGGCACTCGCCATAGAGGCCAAACATTCTTAAAATTAGGATCCTTTAACGGCCATTAGGGGTCTAAAATTCCTTTCGCGAGCCAAGGTCCCATCATTTTTACAGGTTCTCGCCATAGGGGCCTACGATCTCATTAGTTTCACAGGTTCTCGCCACAGGGGCCTGCTATTCTAGTATTTCACTTTAAATATAGATAGGTGCACTTATTCTGTTTTATTTTCATTTCCCACGCTATTTTTTCCTATGTACTTACTCAGTTTAAACTCCTAATTAATTTTCAGTTGCCTAGTTTTCTTCTATCGCTTTGTCTGCCCAACAATTTTGTCATACTTATTTCGCTTGCTTTAGATTTGCGTACTTATCTACATTCCAGAACGTTCGACGCTCGGCCCGGCCGGCGGGCGCTCGCGCGTAGGGCATGCAATATCGCAAGATTTTCAATCCCGGTATTGAGTTTCGATATTGAAATCCCAATACCGGAATACCGGTATTAATTCCGGGATTGGTTTTTTATTATTTCAGGTTATAAAATGTCCCACGCATGCTGATTTTGAATAGGTAGGTAAATAAAAAAAACAACATTTGCCATTCGTGTTTTTAATTACAAATAAAAAATAGGCTTTTAATCACAGTTTCAATCACTCCTTGTTTTCTTATATGATACGAGTTGTCTTACAATTCAATAATTTAATAATAAGACAATTTAAAAATTATTACAATCCAAAATTGCTGGGATAGGCTTTATTACGACATAAAAACTTACGTTTAAGACCAAATTGAACAAAATGTGCGAACTGCTTATCGTTTTTTTCATCCTTTATTAAATATTTATCAATTTTAGCATTTTTGTAAACAAAATAAAATCAACATTTAAAACTTACAAATAAAAATAAAAAAGCGTACAATAATTTACATTTGGTATGGTAATAAATAATCAGAGATCAAATTGGGCTGTAAAGTACAATAATAATTAAATTATAATTATTTAATCATTACAGATTTATTTAAATATATACTAAGCCACATCTGCCACTTAAAACATAATGACAATACTACCTAGTAGGTAACGACAAAAGTTATGACAAGCGTGTAATTTCTTTATTAGACTTTTTATATAATTAACAATTAACATTAACAAATATAAATATAAAGATTATAAAGTTTACAAACATTAAAAATATTGCAATCATCAACATAAACTTAAAATTAAAGAACGACGATATCGTAAGGTCAAATTAAGATTTTTAACTAAAACTTATAATAAGAGGTATAATCATTTTTTAGAGCTTTCACGTTCTTGTTGATAGTGAGTTCTTAAAAATATTAATGCATCTAGCATTTTATCGGAAAGCGAGCTTCGAATTTGGTTACAGAAATAACCAGCGCTCGAGAATACCCTCTCACTCTCAACACTTGTAGGAAGAACGCACGAAATATACTTATAAGCTTCTGTAAGGTAAACTCCCCGCTCCCCTCCATTATCGTACATAGCTTTCTCTACTTTTACAAACCCGGCTAAATCAAAATTGGTGGAAATGTTTCTGCGTTCTTTACATTTCGTCAGTTCTCTGTTCAGCTGTTCTTGAAGCGAGGCTTCCTCGCCTTCCTCCTTGTCAATGGTTTGTTCATCAGATGTGGAAACATTGTTTTCAGACAGTGCTATTTGAGTGTTTTTATATTTGAGTTGGGTTAATAAATTTACTATTATCTCCGAAACTTCCTCTGCATTCGGTTTTGGAAAAGTCTCGTCATCAGTTTGTGCAAAGAAATCTTCTGAATCATGCAAATAGTGCAAAACACCTGCTAATAATAGTCTCCTTTGCTTGATTCGGCTTCGCAAATTCTCTGCTAGTTTCAAGCTCAAGAAACTGTTCTGCTCTTCAAGTTTTTTGAGCATAAACCTTAAAGCTGTATCAGCTGTGTAGAGTGTTGCATCGCGCTGGCATATAGATAGAACAGCCAGTTTTATGATATTCAAACTGAGGTGGATGTCCATCAGAGTTTTAATCATCTTCTGAAAACGAAATGTCAGATTTCCAATCTATCAGAGCTTTAAAAACAGAATTTTTTACTTTCAAAAACACCCCGTTCATATCAGACATACTGGACCAACGTGTGCGACAATCCAGTTGTAGCTGAATATCTTTTCCGTACTCTTTTAAAACGTATTCCCGCAACGCGTCTGCTTTGACCGGGGATTTCCTTACCATTTTGACAAGGCGTCGTACTTTTTTTATTACTTCCTTGTATATAATTGGATCGACACGATAAATGGGAATTTCAATTTCGAATCCAGTTTCGTCATCGTCTTCATCGCTTTCTAACTCAGAGGCAGTATCATTAGTCTCTGAAGTCAGCTCTGTATACGCGGTTGCTATTTCAGTTTCAGTGGATTTTTTATAAAGAGTATCAATCACTCCTAATTGAACTCCATGTGCGAGGCATAACTGGTGATAACCTTTACAAAACCTCCCCATTTTAACCATAACGCTCGCTCCGTCGGTTGTCTGGCTGATGACGTCCTCTTCCAGAGACACTGTAAATTTGGCAAGATGGTCTCGCAATATATTCAACGCCATTAAACCTGACATAGAACCCGTAATTTTGACAAGCCCGAGGTTATTAAACTCAAAGCCACCAAAACCTCTGCAGTGTACATTTATGTTCATGTACCGCTTATTCCTTAAAGATGTCCACTCATCCAGAGTAAGGCTAAATCGATGTCCTGATTCTTTGAGGTTTTGTATTTGGTTAATTATATCTTCTTTAACCCTTTCGGCTTGCGTTAAAACAATTTTTGCTATTGTGTGTGGTGACTTTGGCAGTTCATTGCCACTTTTTTTAAATAGGTTTCGCAGATCTTGGCTTGAAGTAAAGAGCCTGAATGAACATCCGTCCAACGCTGCCATTCGTGAAACCATTACCTCCATTATATCCATAGATGGGGATTTGAAATAATCTGTCATGACTTTTCTCTTTTTTGCTCCTGTGGAAGTCGTTGTAAGCTCTTTTTCTTTTGAAACTCCTGCAGTAATATCCACCACACTAGACGATGACGAAGAAGAATGGTCGACTTCCGCATCAATTGAACATTGTGTGTGCTTTGTCCTTAAATGGGTATATAAACCAGTAGTGTTACCACCAGCAGTTTTTAAAATATTATGACATATTTTACATTTTGCAGAAGAACCATCGACGGCACGAAGAAAGTGGTTCCATATTTTTGTAGCTGTTCTTTTGTTAGCGAACTCTGTGTATTGCATCTCTTCTTTCTTTTTTGAAGTAGACCTAAAAATATATTTTATAAATTATCATTTCGTTCAAAAAAACATTTTACTTGTGAAATATTATGGTGGAATATAAAATATATCTTTGCTCCTATCCTATCCTATGATGCTATTTGTATGGTTTAGAAAAGTTTTATTGGTAAAGTGTAACAGATTTGATTGATACTACCAATTTAGCGCAGCGGTCTTTATTTAATTAGTTTTATTTTTATTTTAGCCTAAAATTATAATCGTCTAATTCAATTTTGACAGGTGTAAAACGTATGTGGTTATCCGGGAATTCCTTCGGAAACATTTTGTTACGAAATTTACGAATTACCAAATAGGTACTACATAAGTTTTAGATCTGTTAAAATTGTGTTTGACGATTATAATTTTAGGTTAAAATACTTAAAATTAAAGAAATCTGCGCTGAATTGGCCCCACTTTTAGGCAAATATATGGGAAAATTAGGAAAAATGCGAGCGTTTCTAATAATCTGCCACCACTGTACATCTAAATATGATGCAAAATTAGTAATAATAGTACTTACATTGTTCCCGCGTCGCTTGCGTCTACACTACACACTACACTTGCGTCGTGCACTAACACTCCCGATAACGATATTTGAGCGACTGCGCAGGGTAGCAGGGTGAACCTGTGAGTTTGCATACCTTATCCGAATGACAAAGACAGGCATAGCCGGACAATACAGAGAGAAAGAGAGAGGTAAATACAGGAAGGTTCTCGGGTACAACACATTCCTTTGTCTAACAACTAATTTACTACCTGCTCGAGGTCTCAAATGGCAAGTATGGCAACGCAAAAGCTTATTTTTAGTACATTTTGGTCTTAAATCAATACCGGAATTACGATATTGAAACGCTCAATCCCGGAATTGAAATATCGGAAAAAATCGTCCGAGATCCCGGAATTACGAGATTCCGGAATACCGGGATGCATGCCCTACTCGCGCGCTCAGCTGACGAGGTCAACGACCGCGCCGACGCGACCGTTACAGTTGCGAGGTTTTGCCGCGCTTTGTTCGCTGCGCTTGCGCGCTGGATCTGCTTGCGTGATTTTCTGCTTGCATTCAAATTTAAGTACCTTCAACCTTTTTCTTTCTTCACTTTTATGTTATTTCTTTCTTGATTCTTTCCACATTTCATCAGGTTTCATCTTGGAAATGGATATAAGGGTGCTTAAAAGATCGAGAGGCACGCTTAAATCTAAAGTTACTATATTTAAACAGTTTTTAGATACGCTTTCATCGTGCGAAAGACTAAGCAGTTTGCAGAAAAGACAATTATCGTTGCGCTTGGATCTAATAAAACCTATATACGACGAATTTAATACCGTGCAAACTGACATAGAATCATTATGCCAACTTCCAGATGATGATTCAAAGGAACTGATGGAACGGGGCAACTTTGACGACGACTTCTGCACTGCAGTTGCTGTGGCAGAGGAGTTGCTGAGCCAGAATAGGACCCGGGCTGCATCTGAGGGCGACGACTCTTCTCAGGTGACGGGCTCTGGTACTGCTATCGCTAAAGGTGGGCCAACGTTAAAATTACCAACTATCCATTTACCGTCCTTTTCCGGAAACTATCATGATTGGTTAGGGTTCCGTGATGCCTATACATCACTTATTCATAATAATGAAACCATTCAAAAAATTCATAAATTCCACTATTTGCGTGCGTCACTTAAGGATAGTGCAGCCTTAATTATTCAATCTCTTGATTTTTCTGCAGACAATTATGATATAGCTTGGCAATTGCTTTGTGATCGCTATCACAATGATCGAGTACTTATAAATAATCATATTCACTCGCTATTTAATATTGAACCTTTGACTCGAGAATCGGCAAGGTTACTACGAAACATGATGGATACGTTTACCAAAAATCTTAGAGCATTAAAAACCTTAAAGTTACCTACTGAACACTGGGATATTTTAATCATACACATGGTTACCAGTAAATTAGATTCCGTCACTGCTCGTGAATGGGAAGAAGAACGCAACAGAATTAAAACAATTCCCACTTTAGACAATTTATACACTTTCATTAAAGATCGCGCTAATCTATTGGAAACCATGGACGACTCGCGATACAAACAGCCACAATCACAAAACTCGCGTGTCCCACCGCGGAGGTACAGTGACATTACGCATAATCGCCAAAAAACATTTATTGCGTCACCCACTGTGTCGAAATACTCGTGCCTTTTATGCAAAGGACACCATTCATTATATCAGTGTTATAGGTTCAAATCATTCCCACTAGAGATAAGATTAGAGAAGGCAAAGGAAATGAAATTATGCCTTAACTGTTTGCGTAAAGGTCATGACGTAAGCGCATGCACGTTAGGTCCGTGTAACATTTGTCATAAAAAACATAACTCTTTGTTACATATGGAAGAGAATAATAGGTCTGGCGCACGCAGTCTGCCGACGACTTCTAAATGCATTGTTCTACCCGCGTCAGAAAGTGTAACTAAATTAGAAACTCACACATCCATACCAGGAAATGTTACAATGTCATGTGCACATCAATCAGCTGTCTTGCTGTCCACCGCCATTATAGGTGTCGCTGACAGTTCTGGTAACATCTATCAAATACGTGCGTTACTTGATAACGGTAGCACTTCCAGTTTTATAACTGATAGTTTATATGCAAAACTTAATATTCCCGCTCATAAAACTCAAGTCTCAATACAGGGTCTTTATAACCAACATTCACAAATCACTAAACGTTGTAATGTGAATATTTCGTCATTTACAAAAAGCGGATACAATAAAAATATTAATTGCTTTATTGTTCCCGCCATAACACAGTTATTACCCACTCATAAAATCGATTATACCACTTTCGACATCCCTAGCCACATCCACCTTGCTGATCCCTCGTTTTATATGCCATCTGAGGTGCAGATGTTATTAGGGAGCGATCTTTTCTGGGAGGTAATAAAGAATAACAATATTTCCTTAGGGAAAAATAAACCAACTCTAACCGAAACAATGTTAGGTTGGTTAATTTCGGGTGCTGTACCCTCGCCTCAGAACACACACACAAAATCATTCAATAATAAAAACCATGCTTGCAATATGCATTCATGTCAGTGTTCAAGCGAAGAAGTACAGTCATGTAATTGCCAAAATACAGTCCATTGCCATTTCACCAGCTCTTCTGATACTGAGCTGCAACATAAATTAGACAATTATTTTGAGTGTGAATCTATTACCGACCCGCGTGTTCCGTCTAAGGACGAGCAGGAATGTGAAAAAATATTTACAGAAACGACTACTCGTCAGTCTGACGGTAGATTCGTGGTCAACATTCCTTTTAAAGAATCTCCCAAGTGTCTAGGGAATTCATATGATATGGCACTAGCTAGATTCTTTGCTTTAGAACGCAAATTTAATCAAAACTCCATTTTTAAACATAAGTACATTGAATTCATGAACGAATATATAAATCTAGGCCACATGTCGGAAAACTTAACGTTTAAAAATAATGAAATATCTTATTTTTTGCCGCATCACGGTGTGCTGCGAGATAACAGTCTAACAACTAAACTTCGCTCTGTTTTTGATGCCTCGATGGCTACCAGCTCGAGACTATCACTCAATGATATACAGCTGATTGGCCCAACTGTCCAAGACGATCTTTTAAGTATATTGTTGCGATTCAGACAGCATAAATACGTAGTAACTGCTGATATAGAAAAAATGTACAGAATGATACTTATCAACTCTGATCAAAGGCCATTACAGCAAATATTATGGCGTGACGACCCTACTGAAAAAATTAAAATCTTCTATTTAAACACAGTTACCTACGGAACTGCCTCAGCGCCGTTCCTGGCTACAAGATGTCTTGCTCAGTTGGGACATGACTGCATGAACAGAACCACATCACTTCATGATGAGCGTATTAGTCATACAAATTATAAATTGATAGGTACTTCAATCTTACACGATTTTTATGTCGATGACCTCGTGACAGGTCATGACGATAGGGATGTGTTAGTGACCATCAGTAAAGGCATTAACCATCAACTTAAAGGCGCTCACTTCAATTTGCGAAAATGGAATTCGAATTACTCAGACATACTGCACGACATACATAACGACGATGAGAGGAAAGGTGATCCTTTATTAATCATAAATAACGAAAGTAATTCAAAAATATTAGGTGTAAATTGGAACTGTCAACATGATTACCTTTCATTTTCATCGTCGATATCAGACTCACCCACACATAAAAAACCAACTAAGCGCCTAGTACTATCTACTATCGCTCAGATCTTTGATCCTCTCGGACTCATCAACCCATGCTTATTGCAAGCTAAAATTATACTTCAAAAAATATGGAAAAATAAATGTGCATGGGATGATGAAGTACCACTGGAACTCCAAATTTCATTCAATAAATTCCTTGAAACTTTACCTCACCTTAATTGCATTCAAATCCCACGCCGAGTGTTATGTGATTTTCCTATAACAATAGAACTACACACATTCAGTGACGCATCAAAACATGCTTACTCAGCGTGTGTGTATGTGCGTAGCGTATCCAGGGAAGGCGAGGTTCACGTACACCTACTTATCGGAAAATCTCGAGTTGCACCCTTTAAAAAGAACATGACAATTCCCCGGCTAGAATTAGAAGGGGCATTGCTAGCTACTCGACTTGCAAAAAAGGTTAAAACTTCAATGAGACTAAAATTCCAGTCTGAACATTACTGGTGTGACTCCACCATTGTATTAGGTTGGGTAAAAATGTCAAAATCAAAATTAAAACAGTATGTATTTAATAGAGTTACTGAAATTACAGACACTACAGATTCATCCGCCTGGTACCATGTTCCCACAGACCTGAATCCTGCCGACATAGGATCACGAGGACTAAACGCTCAGCAGCTAAAAAATAGTCCTTTGTGGTTCTCGGGCCCCAGTTTTCTTCAGCATATTAATATTGTGATACCAACACAACCAGAAAGTATAACTTCATATAACAAACTACCTGAAACGAAATTACATTTTAATTTTCTTCTAGGCAACATAACAAATAATCATGTCACAAAATTTTCTAATTATTCTAAATTACAACGAATTTATGCTTATATTCACAGATTCGTACGTAACTGCCGTAAGTCACATAAAAAGGTATCTAGCCTAACAAAGCCTAAGCCTAAAAAAGAAATTGATCATCTGCAGATATCTGAATTGAGCAAGTCTGAAAAAACCTTATGTAAAATAATACAATTTGAAATGTTCACGAAACAATACTCAACCCTCAAAAATAAAGATAAGTTGAATTCCAAGGATCAGCTAGTAAAACTTAACCCTTTTTTGGATTCTAATGACCTTATTAGAGTAGGAGGAAGGCTCTCTAACTCTAATTACTCATATGACGCGAAACACCCCGTTATCATACACGCAAATCATCACATAACACGCTTGCTAGTTCAACATTATCATAAACTGCTACTTCATGCAGGGCCACAGCTAATGCTAGCTTCATTACGTCATAAATTTTGGATTGTTGGTGGACGTAACTTGGTTAGGAAGACTGCACGGCAATGTACCACTTGCTGCAGGTTTGCAAATAAAAGTATTCAACCAATAATGGGAAATCTACCAAAAGAGAGGCTCCATGCTGATTTTCCATTTCAAAATACAGCCGTCGACTACGCCGGACCTATCATGATAGCGGATAGGAAAGGACGAGGTTGCAAGCTTCTTAAGGCTTACATATGTGTGTTTGTGTGCCTGGCGATACGGGCAGTTCACATAGAGCTTGTCACCGAGCTCAGTACTAACGGTTTTCTTGCTTGTTTAAATAGATTCGTCGCCCGCAGAGGTAGACCGGAGTATTTTCGGATAACGGAAAAAACTTTGTAGGAGCCTGCAACGAATTATCCAGATTTCTTAGCTTGAACTCTGATGAAATGTCTAACTTTGCAGCAGAAAATCACATTAACTTTAAATTCAGTCCAGCATATAGCCCTCATTTTAACGGTCTAGTAGAAGGATCGGTAAAATCAATTAAATTTCACTTGAAACGTGTCTTAGGACTAGCAAACCTTACTTACGAGGAGATGACGACATTGTTGGTGCAGATAGAGTCTGTACTGAATTCTAGGCCGCTCACTCCTCTCTCTTCCGACCCTTCGGACCTTATTGCGCTTACTCCTTCACATTTTCTAATGGGACGAACAATTATGCTCACTCCCCAGGTACTTGCTGATGACGCCGAGACACGTATTAATACTCTGACGAGATACAAAAGAATAGAGTGTTTAAAAAATCACTTTTGGAATCGGTATTATACCGAGTATATTTCAGAACTGCAGAAGCGGAACAAATGGCGCAATGATGATGGAGACTTACACCTTGACCAAATGGTGATTGTCAAGGATGACCGCCTCCCACCCAACCGATGGATGCTCGGACGAGTCACATGCCTGTACCCTGGCACCGACGGAGTTGCCCGGGTCGCCGATGTACTCACCAGTTCCGGGACGCTGCGGAGAGCCTTCAATAGGCTAGTTCCACTGTTGGAACATGATGTTCCAAGGCGGGCAGCATGTTAACGCCAGTCTTCGCCACGAGAGGGCCGCGCGACAAGCCGCCCGCGCCGCCCGCGCCGCCCGCGTGCCGCCAGCGGCCCAGGCCGCGCCCCTCCACTACTACGACGAGAGAACTCACGATGAGCGCACGCTCCTTTATTTAAATCATTTACCTATTTTATATTTTACGAGAAGCTGTAACATTATACTCTTCAACCATCGCCGTTGGTATTATTTATACACAGGACTAGAAAAAAGTGGTCAAACTTATTTTATTACATACATACATACATAGCGTCACGCCTTTATCCCCAAAGTGGGGTTGGCAGAGCTACAAAATACCAACTTATTTTATTAAGTCTTAATAAATCCCATTCCCTGGCGTTTTATAATTTCCCTTTACAAAAGCCATGTCTACGTCATTAGGCAATGTCGGAACTAAATTGGGTTTATTACAAATTTTATAACAGAAGCTAATTGACTGATTTGAAGTCGATAATAATCTGACCTAGGAAATTTTGATTACCTGTTTTAAAAAGTTACCTAAATTAAAAAAAAAACATGGTAGTTGGATTAAATAGAGAATAACTCCAAAGATTTGGCAGGCGCGACTAGGGAATTTTAAAACAAAAGCCATGGAAACTAGGCCGAAATCTTACAAATTTAATAAAAATGCCGAGACAAGCAAATATATGCTTTAAGTTAGAGAAGTTAGATGGTAACGGGAAGCAAGGCTGCCGGAAAATGTTTGTATTTTTCCGCATACAGAACCCGATCGTAAAAATATAATGCATATTGGGCCTTATCCAAACGCTGGGATCTTTATTGATTCGGATGTGGTTTCACGAGTTTAAAAAATAAACGACGGTTTCATTCCCTTTTTGTAAGTGCAAAAATATTGACGCGTTTAACATATTATTTACAATTTGTATGCATATAATTTAGTTAATCGATAAGTTAAAACAATTATATCATGTCATGCCTAATTTTATAACATGCTTTTTGGTAACTGTAAAATAATGTAAATCTATGTATATTTTTACTTAAATTGTAGTTTTCTTATTAACATATATGTAATTATTAAATTATAGAAAAATACAGTTAACACATTAATTAATGAATTCGAATATTGCGGTGTCACGATCGTTAGAAAGAGAGACTATAATACTTATAGTTATGTACGAAGATTATAATGAAGTCAAAAATGTATAGCAAACATTTTCGGATTTTTTATTAGGGTTGCAAAATTAATGTAAACTTTGGCGCATCCGTAAGAGACACGAACTATTTTACTTTTTATGGTCGTACTCAGAGACATTTAAGTGTCAACAAGTAATTAATGTAATTCTATGTAATCCCCTAATGAATATTAGGTTAAGACCTGTAACTATGTTATTAATAAATTTTCATTTCATTTCATTTCAACTAAGTCCCTGTCCACATCACACGGCGAGGCTCCGTTCCATTCTGTATGGACACCGCAACACGCCTCTCCCCGCCGTGATGATGTAGACAGGCCCTAACTTGTTCGATTTCAAACTTGTGTATGAAAATCGCCACTAAAGAACAGCTTTAACGTTATTAAGTAACTCTAAGTTCAGCCGTTTTTTTTTGACGCCATGTAAATTGTCATAAGTGCCGTATTATGAATTGTTAAAACCTGACAAGTTCCAGGCAGTGAAAGGAATAGACTCATATTACTGGTTCATTTCTATCTATGAAAATTTACAATACGCCCTATTCCTCATTAAGCTATTACCCTACTAAACTAACTCACACTACCATGCTATGAACAAATATACTTAATCTTATTAAACACTAGCGACCCGCCAGCGGCTTTACCCGCTGCAATTTTTAATTCTAGACAATTTTACGTATTATTAAAAAAAAAAAAAAATACCAAAAAGTATCCCATGTTACTTCTAGTACCTCCCAAAATATGTGTACAAAGTTTCATGATGATTCGTCAAGTAGTTTTTGCGTGAAAGCGTAACAAACATCCACGCTTTCACATTTATAATATTATTATTAAAGTAAGGATAACGTAAGAGATCAAAGGTACGTCGTAAAGTCGTAATTAGTGCACTCCGCTTAGGTAAGTTATAGTAACGCAATTTGTCATACAATTTTGAGTTTTCGACGCGTATTTACGGAGTTCTCTGACTGTGCTTAATCTTGTAACAACATGTTATTTACATGGAATATTAATGGAATATAATCTGTTTGCCTATAACATCATTAATATACGTACGTTAAATAGTCAATACGTTAAACCCGAGATTGATGTTGAAGTTAATTAATAGCGTACAGTCGAGTCTAAATTTCCGTCACCGCTAAACTTATTTATGTTACTGGGAAAACCTTACTGAACATGTTAATTAGAAAAGGTTTCTGCACGCCGTTTTAAGTCTAATTCTATTTCTAATTTTACTATGGCTTTGCTCCTGTTAAAGTGTATTTAAACTGTCAAGTTATATACAGATACTTGCATGGTATTATTAGAGAAATAAGTCCATGGATAACATACGTAAGAACAATTTATTGTTCGGCATAAGAGTGTTTTCTCTTATGGACTAAAAAGAAGCACATTATGGGACCTCTCTAGTCTAGTCTAGTAATAAGTAAGTATGTAGAAAATCATGAAGTTCAATAAAACATGCATTTTATTAATAATTTTAAATACAAGTTTCTACGGTAATGTTTATAGAAATTAATCTACCTCACCTTCTTACGCATTACAGTTTCTACACGCGGCTAAATGTTAAAATGAATCTTAAAACATAGTCCAGAATGTATGGTTGACACAGCATACATACATAAGATCACGCCTTCATTCCCAGAGTGTGGTAGGCAGAGTTACAAAGATACCAACAACTCTAAAAAGACTTCTTTATAATTCTGTAACCACATGACACACCAGACACACCAGTGGAATTAAATTAACATAATTCTTTATGCTAACATAATATTAAAAAAAATCAGTAACAGACTTCGACGTCCCTTGATGAAAGACTCCTACCAAGTCCGAAACATATTTATATCAGGACAGTTCCTGACTAATAACCGTTAGTAAGGTGTCGGGTTTTATTCAATTGTGATGCCTCAAGGAAGTTATTATTTTATTAATACGTACCATACTTTTTTTGTATTATTAAAATTGTCTAGCATAGATCTATTCAATAAAAAAACAATCCATTTTTTATATATTTCGATCCACTGTGCGAGGATCCTCACGATACGACATTGTGTCGTCAGCTATGAAAATGTTATTTTTTTACGGCGCGATGACGTATCGTAATACGTCATTGCGTCGTGCAACAATACGACACCGTACCGTTGTGGTACGTACCGCGCTCATGTGTTTTTGTTCTAACGGTTACAAGAAACCGTTAGAACAAAAATCATAATTAATTTAAATTAAAGTCATATTCATTAAACTTTCATATTTTATAATTGCAACAGCTTTCATAATATAATAATATCAATAATGTAACTATAAAAATAATTCATGGCTCTTATTACAATAATCTTTGAAAATATATTAACTTTCCTAAATAAGCTACTTTTTCAGTCTATAATCAAACCACTTTTTTCTCAACTTCTCCTTTCTCTTCTGTAGCAGGTATCAATTAGTGGCGGTGATACTTTTACATCACGTGACCGCTAGCTCGTTTGTCTCCTCTATCATAAAACGAACATAATTCTATATATAAAAAATAAGTGTACTTATCTATTAAATAACTAAATACATCGTGATAATACGATACACGAAGTTGCAAAGTAAACTGACAAACACATTGTCATGTCCAAGCAAGCATGATGATGTTAAGAATAACACTAATAATAAATACGACTCATAATTTCAGAGACATGTTGTACGTTTGTTCAAACTTACCAAGTATAAGCTCAAGCCAAACATTATTCTCTATACATATTTTGAATACTCCTTACACTAGCGCCCTATCCAAATTTCCGATGTACATCTTATTTACATGTGATACGATCCGGGGGAACTTGCCATAGATAATTTAGAAACAGTAAAGTCAGTATAGTGTTTTTAATAGGTGCGCCCCGCCACTAAAATTGACGTCGCACATTTACGTCAAATGTACGTAAAACTAAAAACTAAGTAGTTGTGCATAGACTTTGTGAATTGAAAAACTTTGTAAGATAACTGTTATCTTTACAAAGTTTTTTATGTTACAGTGCTTTATATACACGTATTTTTTTATGTACAAGCTGCAGCAAAAATTAAATAGTTATTTATTCGCTTGGTTAAATGTTTCAAAAGTCATAAACATTTAATTTGCCAAATTGTCCTTCAAATTAAAGCGTAATTTTTCTTTAAAAAAATAAACTTCGGTACTTCTATTTTTCAAACCTGACTCTCTTTTCACATTTTGTAAAGCCTAAAATTAAAATCAATGTTACTTGATTTGTTTGTTGTATCTACATTATCACGTTCTTCGCGCGGAAGCACATAAAGTCATGCCTTTTGATTTTTACGTCACTTAAACGTCTGTTTCATGTTATTTTGTAATAAATGACTGAATCATTTGAGATCACAAATGTTCCTTATTTTAACTGTTATCATCAGTATCATAATTAAATCGAAGCTTTAAAAATAAAAGCGGCGTATCTATAACTTTCTTTGTTTCTTGAAGCTGTAAAGCAAATTGTATAGGTAATCTCCATATATTTTGTTCGCGTCTGCAATATACGTGCCGCCTAGAAATTGCTCTTTTACCTGACTGTTTGAGCAGTTTTTTTTATTATGCTTTACCCTATTGTAGTCTTATTCAAAGTATTTTTAATGATCTTCTTGTAAAATTACGTAGCTCATAAAATGCCAATGCTTTTATTTTATGAAAAGGGATCAATGTTTTTATTATTTACCAATTAGTGTTACATTGACTTTAATGTATTTTTTTCATTTTTATATAATAAGAAAAATGTGCACTTGAACTGACGACGCGTTAGCCTGGTTGGGAGTGACCCTGCCTCCGAAGCAGGCGTCGTAGGGAAGATATTTGTGTAATGAGCGCGAATATTTGTTCCTGTGTTGGTTTTATATGTATTTCTCTATATAAGTATGTTTATCGTTGTCTTGTATCCATAGTACAAGACTAGAGCTTAGTTTGGGACTAGGTCAATTTGTCGGACGTAGCGGATAAACATTGAACCACGACGAACTACATTATGGCAGTCTGCACATCAGTAGGATGTTTTAAGTAGTAAATATGCTATATTATCTTCTTCTTTTATTAATTTCTTTGTTAGCGTAGGTAAACCTGATTTTAGTGTCTATCAGAATGGTTTCCAAAATGTACTCAAAAACATCAGTAAGAATTCTTCATCAATATTTCTTACCCCAATTATTGAACCGGAACTTATTAAAATCACAAAAAATCTTAAAAATAGTAAATCGCGAGGACCCGATGACATAAGCACCGATTTTTTTAAACAAAATATTGATCTTCTATGTGTCCCTCTATGTACTATATTTAATGATAGTCTACTAGAGGGAACGTTTCCAAATTTACTTAAAAAGGCTAAGGTAGTTGCTGTTCACAAGAAAGGTAGTAAAAGTGAAATGAACAATTATCGTCCCATATCGTTAATCTCGATCTTATCGAAAATGTTTGAAAAATGCTTATACACTAGACTGGAATCCCATTTTGATAACAATAGTATATTATCTACGCACCAACACGGTTTCAGGAGTAATAAAAACACTACTTCTGCGGTGATACGCTTAGTAATGGAAGTCATGCAGTCCCTTAACGAAAGTTATCAGTGCGGAGGAGTATTTTGTGACTTAACTAAGGCATTTGACTGTGTTAATCATGGAATGCTTCTCGCCAAATTGGAACATTATGGAGTTCGTGGCACGGTCTTGAGCCTAATGAAGTCATATCTGAGTGGGCGGACTCAGTACGTGGAAGTCAGGGACCCGGATAGTGGTGACCTGGTCTAGTCAAGCGAGGAGGTTGTAAGATACGGGGTGCCACAGGGATCCGTGCTGGGGCCCTTATTATTTATAATTTTTATTAACGACCTGCCACACTATCTTAAATGTGGAACCCCCTACCTTTACGCTGACGACACCAGTATAATCATAAGTAGCACAACCTCAGAGGAACTTGATATTAAGATGCAACAATGTTGGGCTGAATTATCCGAGTGTTTATATCAAATGGTCTAAGGGTCAATTGCGCCAAAAGTTTTTAGATGATATTTCGCCGTGGTCCTAACAGCGCCGACCCTGTTTGTAATATATCTATAACTAAAGCAAATAATGTGCGTTTTCTAGGTGTTGAGCTGGATCCGTATCTAAGATGGCATACTCACATCGACACTGTTAATAAAAAGCTGGCTAGTGCATGCTATGCTCTAAGGAATCTTGCCAGTACTGTTAATAAAGCTATTTTAAAATCAGTTTATTTTGCCTATTTCGAAAGTATAGTTCGATACTGTATTGAAGTGTGGGGTAATGGCACTGCAATAGATTCGGTACTATTAAAACAAAAAAAGGCTTTACGTATTTTGACAGGATGCTCTTATGTACCTGATACACATAGAAATATGTTTAAAGAGAACAAAATCCTAACAGTTGTTTCACTATATCTTTATAGTATATGCTTATATGTATTTAAAGGTAAAAATACTATACAAATCAGACGTAATGAACACAAGAACCTTAGGAACCTCAATGAATTTACACTGACTAGAGCTCACTTTAAACATTACGACAAAAGCCTGCACAACACGGCACTGAGGGTTTACAATAAACTTGACTCTAATATAAAAGAATGCAGGAACCTTAGAACTTTCGAACGTAGACTGAAGGCGTACTTCATTGATAGACCATATTATTCCATTAGGGAGTATAATTATTATACTAATGCCTTGGACTGAATGTTTTATCTGTACGTACTTATATTTATTATTTAGCTTTTATTAATTCATGAACAATTGTGTTAATATGTAATTTGTATATGATTATTTAAATGAATTGTGCAATATGAAATATTTTTCTTATAAAATAATAATACCATACTTATATGTATTTAATTGGTATTGCTTTAAATGTAATCTACGCATTGCTCAATGTACCTATTCTAAGCATAATTTTAATCCTAAAACTGTATTTGCATGCATTTTATGTTTTACGCAAATAAATGACTTGATTGATTGATTGATTGATACTCGGTCTGATAGGAGGTACAATAATAAAGACATTTTAGTTTAAACTATATTTCAATGAGTACAAGGTTTATTTTTATTTATTTAAAAACTAAAATTTGTTAAACGGTGGGTTACACTAGGATTTGTAGGCGGATTTTGTATAATTGTTTCACTATCGTTTGATTTTGTATTATTGTTTTACTAGCTGACGCCCGCAACTTCGTTCGATAAAAAAAAGCCTATGATTCGTACAAATAACGTTACTCCCATCATCCGCGCCCTCATTTTTAGGGTTCCTTAGTAAAACTAGGAACTCTTATAGTTTTGCCATGTCCGTCCTTCCGTCTGCAGCCTGACTTAGAGACTCTTATTACTACTAGATTGCTGTAATTTGGCTTATATACAAGTATTAGTCACGCCAACAAAGTGGTAAAATAAAATCATAAAAAAAAAAAATGTATTTTCCTACACGTAACGTGGGGATGTACTTTTTTTGTCGTAGATACTCTTTTTGTGTCGTTGGATAGATCTTTCAAAAATATTGCGGATTTGAACAAATGTTTTTTTCTATTAAGGGATCCGTTTATGAAATATTGAGCTTTAAAGCGCAATTTTTTATTAGAGTTTAGTATCCCTACAGCCAAAACTACGAATACTAATTGTGTGAAAAATATCTTTAATGAAAGCGCATCTAACGAATTAAAAAGAAAAACTATTATGGCTAAGTAAACATCATTGGTTCTTGAGATACAGGCGATTAAAGTGTTATACCTAATAAAATCATCTAAGATGGCACCAAATTTATTTATTAATAAATTAGTTATTACTTCTTGTTTTTGATGTTTGTAGTACATAAAGGCTTTGGAACCCTACACTGAGCATGGTCCGACATACTCTTGCCCGATTTTTTTCAAACTGTAAAGTACACCTGGATTTCATATGAGAATTCTTTTATTCAGCAAATTCCTGCTGAGTGCTAAGTACACTCAAGAGCATTGGAAACTAGTAGTTGAACGTAACAGTATCTATCCGTATTCATTAATTATTGTTATTTGAAACAGCACCAGCTCCAACACTGATGCATTGTTATGCATTATGCAAATAGAGAACATGCATGAAACTCAGAATTGAGTTTCATTGATATGATTTAGGATAAATGTAAAAAAAGCATATAAAACGCAATACAGTTTTGACCCGTTTATTAGAATTGTATATGGAATCAAAACTTGTTAAAATTTTAAAACTTCTTTTTAAGTTTAGATTGTTTTTTCGGCATCCTCGTTTTATTTACGTAATATTTAAATTCAATATTACGTAATATGAAAAGGCATATGATATCAAATCCAAAAAATGGGCCAGCTCGTAGATTAAATCGCTGCATAAATTGATTTCAAAGTTATATAGTAATTTTTCGTCGGTGAGCTTCAAAAATCGCCCCTAGGAGTATTTGAGTGTATTCATTACGACCATACAAATCTTTCCTCTTTATAATATATATCTATAAATGTAGATTATATATTTATTGAAGCTTAATTGCACTTAACACAATAAAGTAACAGTGAATCATCAGGCGAAACAGAAAGAAAGAACTAATGTTGGTGCTAAGAAAAATATCGTTGGAAAATAAGGAGTGTACAAAATAAGACTTAATTTTTATTCAATACTAGCGGCCCGCCAGCGGCTTCGCCCCGCTGCAAATTTCTGACTTTCCCGGTAGATTTTTCAATTATTATCGCACCTTTTAAACCTTTCCTGGACTATGACAAACATTTTGAAACCAAAATCAGCCAAATCGGCCCAGCCATTCTCGAGTTTTAGCGAGACAAACGAACAGCAATTGATTTATATATATATATATATATATATATATATAGATAAATACACGTACATTCAATCATATGATATGATAAGCAATTATGCTTGTATTTATACAAGTATGAGTATTAACTTATACTTGTATATATACAACACTTTCAGTCCTGTTAAAGTATATTTCGGTACAGATTGTTTTATTTTTGAGTTATTTATGGACACGGCAACGGACTTATTAGAGAAATAAGGCCATGGATATCACACGCGAGGACAGTAAAGTTGTTCAGTAAAAGATATTTTCTCTTGCCGATAAATAGAAGCATCAGGGTTAGCTCCACGAGGTTCTGTCAAGTAAGTCTCATACAATTATTTGTTAATTATCCTTTAAAGTTTGTATGCAGTGGAACTCCAAATAATGTACACTAACGTCTGTGAAGTGGACAGAACTATTTATTCCCCCGGGCAAGGTAGACAAGGCCAACTTCCCAAAGTAACTTTTCCAATATCTGTGTTATTGTCATCGTCCCGCGAGGAATCAGATTACGTAGCCCGAGTGAACCTTGTGCAGTCAGCCCTACAAATGTAACTCTGCAATCAAAATACTCATAAACACCTACGTTTACTCCTTATCACAAGTGAATAAAGACCACACAAGTGTTGCAACGCGTGCATGAATAAATTTGTGACAGTGATTTATTTGCTGTTCCCGAAGATGAACGCAAAGGAATGTCGCTATTAGATTTAAAGGTATAAGGTTGAAGGGCGATAATTTGGTCAGCAGATTTGTTTTGGTGGAATGTCAAGTCGGATAAAGTTTGCATGGAATACCTTTGGACGGAGCTTTGAAGTGAGCGAGCAAATTCAGCCGGACAATGCTTTGAAAGCGTTGCTAACGGATTTCGGTTTACATATCTGTTTATTTCATTGTCTTTTTATTAAATTTAGCTAAGCTTCGTTTCTTTTTACAGACGGATAGATAAAGGTCCCAAATTAGCGTTAGCTCATTGTTTTTGGGTCACTCAACAACTGAAACAGAATTTCAGTGCTCTTTGGAAGTCAAAGGAGTTACCTAAATATTGGGCGTGGAGTCTACGTTCAGTTTGCCTTGTACTAACAATTAATGAATAGAAAATATCCGTTTAAAACTCCTCAAAAATAAAATGCCAATCAAATTAATAAAGCAGTAAATTTAGCTTATGTTTGCTTAATGTGGTTTTTTCTTTATAAACTAGATGGAATAAGGGCAAGGTTTTTAGTATTTTAAGTTATTTTATTAAGATAGGTGTCAAAAACTTAAACCATATTTTGAAAAATGCCCGATATACTCGTAGGTACAGTAACACTGATTCCGCAAATATGACTATTAAGTAAATTTTAAACTATGCCTCTGTTGTATCCTTATTGCAACCTGCCCTCTTATTTTCATGTTTTTATCTCTTACAGAGCTTTGTTACCTGGTCTGATACTTAACCTAAAACTGCCATTTAATGAGTCCCATATTTTAGTTTTTTAAAGAAACATAAGTACCTATAAACTAAAATTTAATATTTTTTAACATCACTTATCCAAAGCCTCAAGCAATTTATGTAAACGAAGTGGCAAATCCCAGTTTTTTCTATTCACCTGGCTAAGCCCGCGGCTTTCCTGGCCTTACACGAGATCCTGTATCGAATATTTGATCAGAGAGCAGCCAGGCGTGAAAGAACTTTGTAACTGAATTAATGTTGAAGGGCATTTGTATCGATCCGAAAGGTTGATGGAAATAAGCCCTATTTCGTGTTTACGAAGGTATTGGACATTTACCTGAGGTGAATGATTATTAATAGTATCATTTGAGTTCATGCTCATTCAAAACTTTTTGATTCAAGTATGTTTAGATATTGTTGTATTTAGCTGATTCAATATTCCTTACGCATCGGTAAAATGCGATAGCTTTACTAGCACTTCGTTTAAGGCAGTCATTATTATTATTATTGCGCAGCAAGAAACTCAAGATAATTTTTCAATCATGAAATCATTGATTGCGGTTGCGTATTTTAGAAAGAAGATAAAACATCAATGTATGTATGTAAACACTTCCCTGTAAAAACAAACGAGATACAATTAAGTATTATAAAATAGACAAACCCCACCGCATATCCCTCGACAAATGCGAGTTTATTCCTTGAATCTTATCTTCCAGTTGACCTTTGCTTTGTTTTTTAATGTCCACGTGAACTGTAAAACTTTTTTTTGTGTAAAAAATATTGAAAGGCTGGGAAAATAATAATCAAGAAAGGAAATTTAGATTTAAAATAATCATGCTGGATGAGAATAAACTAAGATCGATTATAGTGAAGATCAGTGATCAGATTTCCGGATGCAATTCGCAGGATATCGAGACGTAATCTTAAATGGATGCGACACGAATAGAGCGACCGCGTCCGTATAAAAAAATAGGTTAATATGAAACGTATTTAAATTTGCCTATAAGTATTAAATATACAGGAAGAATTATAAATTGCCAACTTCTGTTTACATTTTACAGTTTTATATAATAATAATAATAATATCAGGGGACAATCTCACACAAATTAACCTAGTCCCAGACTAAACTCTAATATTGATGTAAAGACTAACCTAAATTAATTTGATTTGATTTGATTTGATTTGATTTGAATCTATGTTATTACTTTTTTATGTAGTCGTGACGTTGTTTACAAATATTCAAAAAGTATGTACTATAGGTATATACTTTTTGAATATTTGTAAACAACATCACTAACCAATATAACTAATCAATCTGCCATTAATATTTTTCAATAAAAATAATAAAATGTTTAACTATAGATCTGATCAGAGAAGAGGCGGAGGTGTATCCGCTTATATTCATAAAACCATACAACACCAAACTACAGAGAACCTATATTTTCAAGGAAATTACTACTTATGGATACATTTGAATTCAATAGCATTAGACATTGGTGTAGTTTATAAGCCGGGGGATACCAACCTTAAAGATTTTCTTGAAGTTTACTCATCGCAGCTGGATAAAAGACGACGCGCAGTCGTTTTTGGCGACTTCAATATTAATCTTCTGGATTCTGATAAAAACATTACGCTATACAAAGAGACCCTTGAAGAAGCCAGCAATAGTATTCTAAACAAATTAAGTGCTGATTATTGTACTCGGAAAACATTGGATACTGAAACTATTCTGGATCATTGTTGCTCGAATTTAAAGGACCGTAAGTATCACTTTGCTGTGATCGACTCATCATTATCAGACCACAGACAACTGTACCTCGAAATAAAGAAGGCTGCGCCAATAATGAAAAGACGAGAAAAATATATAGCAATTGAGAAGGCCTATACAAAAGTTTTTCAAACAATACTTTAAATAATACATACTATAATAACTACTCGATTTTGGAAGAATACATAAGCCTCAACATAAATAGCAACAAAATTCAAAAAACAAAGATACAAAATTTGCCACAGGAAGACTGGATCAATAAAAATATAATTTCTGGTATAACAAGAAGAAATACACTATGGAATAATCTTAAGAAAAATCCAGAAGACGTGGAGTTGAAAAATCATTTTAAAAAGAAACGAAACGGCGTGCGCGCAGCTATTCAATCAGCTAAGAATAAATATTATCATGGAGCCTTTAAAAAGTGCAAACAGAAACCTAAACGCATGTGGGACCTCATCAACTCATTAGCAAGCAACAAAATAAAGACTAGTGCAGTTCCTTCGAATCTCAACATAGATTCTAGATCTATTACGGACGCTAATGAAATATGTGAGCATTTCAACAGTTACTTTTCTAACATAGGAGCGCGATTAGCTGAGCAGATCCCGAGTCAGTACCATAACAGTATAACAGGTACACCTCCATGTAGTCCTAAAAGTAGTAGTAGTACACAATGTAGAATACTTACTCGAATGTCACCTTGCACTGCGGACGAAATAGGAAAAATAATAGATGATTTAGACCCGAATGTGAGCAAGGGTGTAGACGAAATTAACACTAAAAGTATAAAATGCATCAAAAAATTCATTATTAATCATTTGAGTAATTGTTTTAACAGATGTTTCGTAGCAGGTGATTTTCCGGATAGCTTAAAGATGGCAAAGGTGACTCCGATTTTTAAATCAGGCAACAAGTCTGACCCTGGAAATTATCGTCCAGTATCTGTCTTACCAGTACTATCTAATTTTATTGAAAAATTGCTTTATACACGCCTAGATAACTATCTAACTTCAATACAGTACATATCAGACAAACAATATGGCTTTAGACAAAAATCAAATACATTATCAGCAACTATTGACCTAATAACTACAATTAAAACAAATATTGATAAGAAACAAATAGCTTTAGGACTGTTTATAGACCTAAAGAAGGCGTTTGACACTGTAAGTCATCCACTATTGTTAAAAAAGCTCCAAAACCTAGGAATTCAGAACGCAGCGCTAAAAATGTTTGAAAACTATCTTAAAAACCGAAAGCAAGTGGTAAAAATAGGAGAATATGAAAGCAAACCACAAAATGACAATTGTATTGTACATGAAACAATGAATAAATAAATAAATAAATAAATATCGGCTATGGTGTGCCACAGGGCTCTATTTTGGGGCCCTTGCTATTTTTAGCTTATATTAATGATATTCATGAGATGGGCCTGCATGGAGACATCACCCTTTATGCTGATGACACTTGTTTATTTTACTACGGAAACTCAATCCATGACATAGTCCAACAGGCACAATCAGATCTTGATACCTTATTTATATGGTTTCAGCAGAATCTGCTAACAATCAACACTGCCAAAACAGGGTATATAATATTCTCGGCCAAAAATAAAAACATTGAAAGCTTCCCACCGCTGACTATAAATGGAAAAGTTATACAGCAAAGTAAACAAGAAAAGTATTTAGGACTCATACTTGATGGGGGACTTACTTGGAAGCCTCGTATACAGAAACTAAAAACTAAAATGTCCTCCCTTACCGGGGCATTGCGGAGAATGATTGGTTGTGTCCCGCGTCCCATCCGTTTTCTTATTTATAACAGCCTTGTTAAGCCACATCTGGATTATCTAGTAGAAGTCTGGGGCAGTGCAGCAAAAACTAACTTAGTAGAATTACAGAGATCGCAAAACAAAATAATAAAAGTCTTATTTAATTACGACTTTTTAACACCCACATCCAAAGTATATAGAGAAACAAAAATACTTAATATAAGACAAACGTATATTTATAACACTTGCACTTTAATACAGAAAATCAGAAACAAACAGGTTCACTCACAATTATCTTTCGTAACAAATAATGAAATCAGACAAAGAAAAACGCGAAGTGCTAATAATGTATCATTACCCAAAACGAGAACGAATTATGGTAAAAAGACCATTACCTACGAAGGAGTAAAATTATATAATAGTTTACCAATAACTGTACGAAATGCAAAAACATTAAATATATTCAAGAAAAACCTGAAATTACATATATTACAAAAATATCCGGTCGATTAAAAAATAAAAACAAACAAGGAACACAAATTATAAAATGATTACTACACACTTTTTACTTTGTTGCATTTATTGTTAAACATAACGTTTAAAAATGAAAATATTGTAGTCTTTTAAACATGTACTACGAATGAGCCCTAATAAATAAGTAAATTACAGAGTAAATACATATGCTAACATAGTTAATTAACGGTGTTCAAGTACTTTAATTAGTATTATCGAAATATTCTTGTATTTTTTGTTTTGAGGTTTTGCTTCTTTCTGTTAGAAGGGTGTTTTGGAACAAGCATGTTTAATTTATAAAAAGTGTAGAATTAAGAGCTCGTTATTGACAGTGCTTAACCTCTACGTCACTCGACAGAGCCGTGCGCCGTGCGCTAGAATCTGAGATAGCGCGCATCTACCCGCTAACGCGAAAAGGACGAGTTGCTGGGCGAGGCGAGGCACTGTTAATATGCTACCTACCTACTTATTACATTAAGTAATTTAAGATTCTCAATGTAAGTGAAGTTTATATATCTTCTTATTGAGAAATAAATATTCTTAAACCCGAAAATGTTTTTTTTATTTTTCAAACGTTGACCTGTACTTTCGATTGATATTATGTGCAATAAAATATAATCACTATCCCCTCAAAAGAACATAAATCCCGGAATTCCAGGGCGTATCCATATTAGCATAATGTTTAAGGGAATTCACCCCGTGTTGCACCGGGAAATCCGTGATTAGCCCCCCCTGGTGATGGTGTCTTTTGAGAATTCATCATTAACATAGTTACTTATACAGCAGTCACTTCTATAGCAGTATCATTTTTCATGTAATATAATGGATTCGCAATTTATAAAAGCTGGATATCGTTCCTACGTGGTTTTACGGTGGGTGGAATACATAAATGATTTCATTTTATAAATCTTTTGAATCCCTCTTGATAAAACAGAAATAGATTGACTCCGTAAAAAATCTTACTTATATGCACCTTCTCTCAATTATTATACAAAATCATGGAATACTCCAGAACTGAGTTCAGTTTGATTGTTGAATTTCATGAAATATTTTAACGTGGTTGTTTAATTTTTGCCTACATATTACAGTTTTAGATTCATCGTTTCAAAAGAAACTCTCAGAGGATGATAATTTTTAAAATGTATATCTTAATTTAGACAAGAATATAGGTATAGTATATAGGTATAAGTTTCGATGGAATTGTGCGCTAAGTTTTATTAAATACTTATTAGAACCATAACGGTAGTGTGGTGAAAAACTTTTTTGATATTTAATGGTGTTTGAGTGGCCTAGACTATTAAATTACCGTTTGTTATCTTTATTTTATGTTTTTGTTTATTTTGACGAAAGGTAATATATCTTTAACAAATGCATCGTTTCTAACTACAATTATTTCAGGATTTTTATAAAACTAACCTAACCTAACCTAAAGGGTTCTTTCTACATGATGGTCCTGAAATAAATCCAGAATTATTTACAGTTTCCAAAATAAACGCGGGTTGTCAAATGAATCATTTGTGAAACATTGGTTATGAAATGATAGGACACCGTCTACAAAGCTAACCGAGTTAAAATCCTAGTGTTAGGGTAAATATTTGTGTATTTTCTTAGATGTTTTCTATGTATTTAAGTATGTATATAATATAAGTAAGTAAATTATCATGTAAGTAGGTACTACACCTAAGCCTGGAGATTAGTTTGGGACTAGGTCAATTTATGTTTATTCATTCTGTTTTTTATGTCAAACTAGGCAAGAACTATTAAAATTATTATGATAAAACGTTCAAAAAGCCTTTAATTTGAGTTAAATTTATAATATTTATATAAATTGAGGAAACACACAAATTGACCTAGTCCCAATCTTAAAAGTAGGTTTATAGTATGGGATACCAAACAAAAAACCTCACTAACTAGGCTAGCCGCGTCATCTACCCTTATTTTTATCGCGCTAGTAAGATATTTAGAAGCTAAAGATATAAGTTCCGGAGGGCAAAAGCTAGCATCAGCATTATTATTTTCTTACTTCTAAGTACACTCGACGTCAGCAATTCAATTTTCCTTTTTACTTTAGTTAACACAAAATACTGCACGAGAAACTATTATGCCCAAGATTAATGCCCTGAGGAACTCCCCGAATATGTATGCGATCTGGATTTTAAATGTGAAAAATAACCTCTTGTGGGCAAAAGTTGTTTTTGTAAGGTGCGCACATAATTCAGCGATGATCGCGCACGGCTGCGGCCAACGACCGTTACAGTATAAACGTGTGGCTCCCACAATCAAACGGCTAACAGTGCTGCAACTTTTATTTCTTCGATCTGTGTATTAAAAAAAAGTATTTATGTATTTAATGTATGTATTTAAACTCTTTATTGCATATAAACAATTACAAGACATTTGCATCATTATATGTACATAATGTACATAAGTGAACTTATCCCACAATGAAAGAGGATAGACAAATTAACAAAACAATACAAAACAAACCAAATAGTACATACATCCGAGAAGCAGATAAGAAGAAAAAGTAAACTGCTTTAGCCTGTAAAGGAAGAAGGTAGCTTATTGGCCTGAGTGATCGTGTGCCTTCTCATTAACATAAAAAAAAAGCTTGTTAAACTTAGATATGCACATTTTGACTTAGGCTGTATTAACTCTAATTACCATAGAAAAGTTTTTTTATATCTCATGGAAGAACGGGGTCTCTTGTAAGTCTTGTAACATGTATTCTTCATTTATTAAGATAAATCTTTAATAAATAAAGAATACTTTCTTACAACCTTTTTTTCATAAACTATCATAACTAGATCTTGTTTAATTTCAAAGAGTGCTAATAATATGACTTTATACATTTACTACGTTAAGTACCAATTTCACCATACGATGTTAACCGATTAACAGACGATGAGAGCGTTAACAATTATCAAAATGTATGAACTAACTGTCGATTAACATTTATTAAATTTAACATCGTATGGTGAAATTGGTACTAAATCATTGCTTGAGTCTTTGCTAGTTTTAAAAACTTAGTTATTACGTAAAATATTCTACAAAGTATTTTGTATATTAAATATGTCCAACTCTGGTCAAAATACATGCTATAAATTGGAAAGGTGGCTGTCTGTGAGGTGAACACATTTTGTACACAAAATTTTGAGAAGTTTACATAATGTATTTTGCAGAGGTAATTATTATTAAATATGAGTTGGTGAATAAATTATGTTCTCTTGCAGTAAGAGAAGAAGGAGAAGCAGCTGCTGTTTTTAGCATACTGTGGAACATTTTTACGTATTGCTGCCCCGCTTCTTGGTGTAATTATGTAAATATGGCCTGTTCCGTTCCTTACTCCCGAATTCGCATAAGCGCATTGTTTTTACGGATTATAGGGAGAGCAGGAATGGGAAATTAAACGGCAATTTATGATGAAACCGAGAAATGTATTATCTTTAGGGTTCCGTAGAAGAACTAGGAACCCTTACAGATTTGACATGGTCGTCAGTATGTCAATCAAATGTTTACAAAAACATCTAAAGTCATTAGAATTGGTTAATAAACATACTAAAGTAGACTAAAAACATGGCCATTTTTATAAATTTTATAAAATACGGTCAAAAATTGCGAGTTGGAAAAAAAATCTTCCTTACATTTGAAATAGTTTTACTTTCACAAAATGCTCCATTAAGATAACAAAATAAATAATTGAAAAAATAAAAATACTTACTCAGTGAATTTACCATAGGACAGTTTTTACACGTCAGTAATTATGGAGTAAATTTACTAGTGCTTCGGACAAGACCATCATGGCGGAGAGGCTAGCAACTCCAGTGTAACGTTTTAGGGGTACATTATAATACTCGTATGTGCGTCATTATCAAATCAAATACTGAATTAGGTTACTACTCTTTATTTAACTAGTACACGACCTAATTACAGAAGTCCCCGTAAACGACTGGCGCCAGTGCACACGCACCGCAATATAAGTTGACGCAGCGTTCTGTGTCCCTACTAGGATATTTTTTCAGTCATAAAATATAATATTACGTAAAAGTAGGTTACATTACAAGGTTATAAAGTAATATATAATAATTATTAAAACGAGAGCAAAAAAAGACATTCAAGTCAGTCATTCAGACAACTTGAAACCACTATTTTAATAATATGAAAAATAAATACAATATTTCTAGCAGGTAAAGTCTGCAAGATTTCATATAAAATCTTATCACTAACTTCAACGTTACTATGTTTCCAAAGACGCTCATGCATTGTCACGCCATTACGGTCTAGATAAAGATGTCGTCACGAGGCCCTGACAAACTGCCGTACTCAGTGCACAACCATGTCGTCTGTAGAATTGGAGAATTGTCTGTTGAAGTAAAATTTTCGAAACTAAAAGACCTATTTCTGGTTCCTTCGTCAAATAATCTAGGCCTCTTTTCTATTGCGTAATAACGTTTTAAAATCGTTTATGACTCGGTCACCATTACTGTAAATGAAACAAGAGTTATCAAAACGTTGACAATACGGAAATACTTCAAAATCGATATCGTTTTTATCGTATTCCTGGACATCTCGGACCTGGACGATCATCGTCTTAAATTTTAAATTCTTCAAAAAGCAAATAAAAATTACAAAATCACGGAATACAATTAAATAAATAAGTGTCGGTTAGAGTTAACTCCAATCATGTCTAAAAACATGTAACTTTATATAAAGAATTTACAAATAAAAATGCCTTTCTTTTAACAAGAAAATTGTAAGTAAACTTTCAATAGTGCTTTCATTATTATGCTTGTCTCGTACATTTGCTATTCGTGAGAATTTGCGGCTGATACCTAAATATTTTGGAAAATCGCCAAGGAAAGCATCGCGAAGTGGGAAATATGGCGCGTTTCGCATCGCTCGGTTCGATGCACTTGACAGGAAAACGTTATATTTCTCCCATTCACACAAAACTATTTTCTTTTAAAGAAATAACTAAACCTCTAAAAAGTTATTCGCCTTTTTAAATCGTGCTAAATCTGACGGTATTTTTTTTCCTTTTAGTTTTCTTTATTGGAAAACAAACAGCTTATACATTGATATTTCAAGACAAGTAATTCATAAACCAATATAATAGTCTTGAGAATATGTCTATGGGTCTTAGATTCCACTTACCATCAGGTACCCTGAGTGCTCCTTAACATTAAAAAAGAAAGACTCTCTCTCTTTCTATTTGTTCGGTTATATCTCAGATATTATTTATACAGTTAATAAGTATATTTCGTTACAAACCCTTGCTCACGTTAAAATTAATCCCTGTAACAACAGTCTAAGGCAAGAGGACAAAACTGAAAAGTAGCCAAACCTTACCAGACAACTAACATGAAAATTTATTTTATATCGTTTTAAGTCCTTGTTATCAAACTGTCAAAAACTGCTCAAAAGAAAAATTAAAAGAAAAAATAACTTTCCCAGATTTAAAAGCAATAACAAAAGTTTTTACTTTAACAGAATAAAATATTCGGCCTTTGTTACATTTTCGCTCATTTATGCTAATATTGTTTCCCAACGGCGGACAGGAAAAATCTTGGAAAGAAATTATTTTGGACCCTTTTTGGACAATTGTGATGGACACGAAATTTGCCTATTCACTTTGCCCATTTTTTATCCTGTCGAGCAAAACATCTTGCCTGCATCCAGGCTTCATAGATTAGCTTATAATTAATGGCTTAGTAATACTGGTTTATCTTATCTTACCTTATACAGATGGACGCCCTGTCTGATACACTTTTACACTAGGATCTTGAGTGCTATTACCCTTATACCCACTCAGCTTTTCGAATGCGCAGCATGCATGATGCATTTCTTTAATTGTAAGAACATCGAGTAGTGTACTCAAGTTAGAAAAACTCATTGGTACATGGCAAACGCGGAAATTCGAACTCGATACCTTGTGATGACAAGGCACCGGAAGCTATTATATTTACCATCGAGAAGCTATCGTATTGCTTATTAGACTATAAAGTTTTTCTAACCTTTGATCCATTCCAAAGACAGGTTTAAGAAATGACTTTTCACAAAATTCAAAATTCCAACTCTTAGTCCTGACATTGCAAAAGTTGTCCAAACTCTACTAAACTAGTCTAGTTTCTAAACCTTGTTTTTTGTTTCATTGTTGTAATTTTCCCAACACGAAAAGCTTTTGGCGCTTAAATGCAGAGCCAATCGAATTCTTTATTTTATCCAATTAAGAATATTCGTACCAAAGAGGATTATCAGAGAAAAGTTTTTCTTTATTTAGTATTAGAGATACACGCAATAAAATATAGGATTGCCGGGGCGGGTGTTTGCCGCTGAGCGGCGACGTAATCGGCTCAAAGGATGTGGGTACTTTGGCGTGCAGAAGTGCTGATTTATAAGAAAAAGGGATAAGGAAACTAAACACAATTTGGGTTGGTATTATTTTCGTGGAAATAATCATCAATGGCGATGACACGGTTAGCCTACTACTTAGTTGAAAGCATAGATTTGGGTTAGTAACCACAGTTGCTTGTGATTCAAACTAGGCCAGGGCTGGGATTCTACACGGTAATAACGATATCGTCTTTGACGTGTTTCCGTATTGTCATATAACGCTGTAAAATAGAGACCCAGTACACCTTATTCACCGTCTATGATCTCACCATCTCAATAGTTACGATCTAATGCACATAAAGACATAAATATATTGAGAGCACAGGCGCGATGTGGCGTATCTCATATCATGACCAAAGCGTGGCGAAGGTGTTTTAAGTATGAGAATGAGTCGCATCGCGCGACTTCCGCTCTCCGATCGATTGCGAATTTTGTATTAGTCTATTTATATCTACTTTGCCAATAAAAGAGAAACGAGGAAAGGGACTACTTATAAAAATATTAAAACCTACAACAAAGTTTTCAGTAACTTTATCCTTTTAATCAATTAAATTGATCATTTTCATAAATTAAGTGAATCATTTTAATAAAATAAATTGATCGTTTTCCCCGTGTGGTTGCCAGGTTAGAATAGTGCCACTTCATGTCTTCCCGTGGAAATCGTAAGAAACGACCAAGAGAATAAAGGCTTAGTACTATTAAGCGATGGGTTTGCAACCTGTCACTAATTCACTAGTAAACAAACTTCTTAGCCTGATTGTGTAAAATATGCTTACAGAATTATAAACAACTCTTTTTACAGTTATTGGTATTTCTGTAGCTCTGTCTACCCCACTGGGAATGAAGACGTGATGTTATAATATTATGTATGATCGTTTTAAGTATGAATTATAAATTACCCAGCGCGCACGTAGGCAATTTGCCGCGTTAGGTACCTACCTGGTATGGTTAACACGCACAAACGTTTATATGTATTGACAGATCTGCCGGTGGTTTTGTCGGCAAAGTATAAGTTTAAACTGCACACCAACTCGAAAAAGTGGTCTTAGAGTATTTTTAATATTTTAAAAGTACCACATGGCATACAATGTTCATTAATTCGTAAAAGAGAAGTGGGAAAACGTCCAAGCGTTAATAATTCAAAAATACATTCATTATAACAAAGTCAGGCATATTTGTTAGGCATTGGCGTCATTGCCTTTCTGTCCGGTTTTTGTATTAGTGTATTAGGCTTTACCAATATACATATACATGATCCCTTTGCCTGACACTTAAAATTTGATAAAAAAGTTTGACATTTATCAATTAAATATTTTAAATGTTAACAGTTGTGTAACGCACCTGTACCCACAGTTCCCAACTCTATTTACTTTGGGTGTATTGCCGTAGGTAAGAATCAGCGCTGAGCCCTATTTTCAGTTTCAAATGCGATTTCTGATATGGATTTTTTGTACTTTCGACATTCACAAACAAAATATATAGACGATATCACCTCGCTGCGTTTTTGTAAATCACACTTCAATTTAAAACAAACGAAAATAGAATGCTCTAAGGACATCGGCAAAAGAAATCGAAATTATTACAAAACATGCAAGCCTACGCAACAGTCGCTTTAGTTCAAAGATATCCCTAGTACCTATTATGAATCTTAAGTCACTTAAAGTTGTAATAATGGTCATTAAGTAATCTGTGATAAAATAATACCAATCACTTCAAAAAACGTAAATCTAAAAAGTAAAAAAATACAACCTGTATTTAGACTCGCAATAAGAGTATAACAAATACACATGCTTGCCAAAAAACTAACACACCCGGGTTTAGTTAGTTTAATCAAGCCGTCGGCAGTTAGCGAGCAATCGAAAAGTTAAATTTTTTTTATCACTTCATCCGCTGAAATATTCAAGCGGCGCCGTAAACCGGCGCTGTGGAACGACTGTTCGAGAGCCTGGGTTGTACAGGGTGCGTTATATTTATCAATAGCTTTCGGCTAAACCCTCGGATGTCTACGGTGACGGTGTTCTGTCGAACTTTTTATACATTTATGTAACGTAACGGCACCGGTGTTCGACACTTTTAGCTGACGTCAGAAGTTTTTAATTCAAAAATCATAGGGTTATAAATTTACTGTTTCAAAACAAATGAAAACTCTTATCCTTTTTGATTAAGAGTCAGTGTCGAACATTGGTCTTTTGTCCAGTTCTGGTACCATTACGTTATTGAATGACTAAAATTGACGAGGAGTTAAATATAGTGTAGGATATAAAATAATATAGAACTGCTGGATCTAAGACTATTCTAATCTCAATGATTACAATAACCTAGCAGCTTTCTGTGCGTAGCATGTAAACGCATAGAAGTGTACACTTCTTACTTATAGATTAACTTAAATATTATGCATTTAGTTGAAATTTTAGTAAGTAGATGTTTAAAACGTTTAAAATAAAAAACAGCAACGTATTTAGGACAAGAAACACGTACCAAGTATATTAAGTGGCTGATAAGATATCAAATGTAAAAAAAATGAGACAGTTTACGAAAGTTATTTCAAAAATTAATATCATGCAAGCAACTATGGCGTGAGAGTAGTTTTTATAAAAGAAATAGAAACAACTGCACCCCCGCCCTTCTCGTCAGCCCATTAGGAAGCGTGAGCATAGTCGACTGTTCGCCATAAACCACGTTTACGATACAACGGCAGTGAAAACCGCCGTGAATTAGTTACAGAATCGCCCCCGGCAAAACACGCCCGTGGGACTATTGCCGACTCAATTTTTAAACAAATTGGACGTAATCCAAACATTTTATTACGCTATTTGGCTGTCAATTTGGAATATATGAGTTTTATTTCAACGTATGGATAAAGTGAAACTCGATAAAGCCAATTAAATCATTTAAACTAGATGATACAAGTAAAAACAACGGGTCGTGTCAATTATTATTAATATTTTATTTGACTTTCTTTTCTGTTATTTGATTCTATTTTTAAACAAATTGGACGTAATCCAACCATTTTATTACGCTATTTGGCTGTCAATTAAGAAAATATGAGATTTTATTTCAACGTAGGGATAAAGTTAAACTTGATAAAGCCAATTAAATCATTTAAGCCAGATGATACAAGTATAAACAACGAGTCGTGTCAATTATTAATATTTTATTTGACTTTGTTATCTGTTATTTGATTCTATTTTTGAACAAATTGGACGTAATCCAACCATTTTATTACGCTATTTGGCTGTCAATTAAAAATAATATGAGTTTTATTTCAACGTATGGATAATATGAAACCTGATAAAGTCAATTAAATCACTTGAGCCAGATAATATTTAATTTTATAAGAAAGTACAACAAGTCGTGTCAATTATTCCTATTTTATTTGACTTTTTTATTTTAAACATTATTACTATTTAATGTGGTATTTTTTTGTCAATGACGCTAGGCCCACAAGCTTTATGTTCTGTGTTCTTTTATCCTAGAACTGCTTGGTAATTTAAGACAAAAGTCGAGATGTAACTTTCAAAACTTTAAGTGGTGTGGGCCGCTTTTAAGGGTTACGAAGTCTAACTAGGGACCCTTATAGTTTCGCCATGTCCATCTGTCTGTTTGTCTGTAAGTGATACTTACTTTTTGTCAGAAACTATCAAAGTTACAAATCTCTTTTTTTACCTCCCGTAGAAACAACTGTGTATGGGCTCTAGTGTTAACATAAATTGACTAATTGTAAGCTTGTTGCCGATTATCATTCCTATGTAAAATGTCTTGACTTTTAACATAGTTGTTGCTGATATATTATAATAAATGCTCATATAATATTTTCTTGTGTATTAACTAAAAATATTGTACTAACATACACGTTTTTTCTTTTATAATATACTTACAACAAAATAATTGCTAAAGCACCTGTGGTGATAGACAAGTTGCATTCGACAATCGTTAGCGATTATGTTTCGATTGATAAATGTATGTAATTGACGTATGCCACCGAGATAGTAACGTGACACTTACGTCAATTCCATATATTTTTCAATCGAAACATAATCGCTAACGATTGTCGAATGCAACTTGTCTAGCACCACTAATACGACTCACTTTCTTCTTTGCTTTCTTAAATCATCATCAACGTAGTCAGTCTTTTTCTAATTTTGTCTTTTTCCTTCTTTGTAATCTACGTCGTTTCTCCAGTCAAGTATTTATGTATTCACTGGCTATCATTTTTGCATCGTCTTTTTTGTTCCTGTCTGCTTATTTGTATTACATTCTATTTTCTGTAACGCTTCTTGCGAAATCCGTTTATCTATAAACCCCATCAAACATCAACTTAACTCGATCTCCGGAGACTAACCTTATTGCAAGCCCGTCACGTCTTGCCCACAAATTTAAAGCCACTTAGCTGTCTGCCACTCACAACCTATTGGCATCGCCAACAGTGTAAACACTGCCTAACAACCGTTCCGCCTCAACATGCCTACGCCCTATTGACTACCCAACACTGGAACAATGCCAAACACCTTAAAATTATTTGCAGTCAACACAATCTAAAACCATTCATATCTCCTTCCCTTAAGAACTTTATTTTTAAAAGTAAAAGAAAATGTAACATTGTAAATGTGGTCAGTTCTGCAAATTTATCTTTGCTATCGCTTTTGTGTTACTGGTTTCTGTTTGCAATGGGTTAGAATTGAGTATTGCGCAATTTTTTTTTTTCCAGGTGCTTTATAATATGTTAAAAAAAACTTAGTGGTGTTTAGGGGGGAGTTTCACCTGAAAAGTTGAATAAATAGTAGTAATAGTTTATGGACTTAATAAATACTTGCCCCCTAATGCAAAATAAAACTATTTTATGAATTAATCAGGTATCATAAACCAATTTAAGCTGCCTGTGAATCATAATGTTTATTTAACAGTACTTATAATAAAAAGGGATCCTTGGTTTGTGAACCAAAAAAAATAAAAAATTCCCTCTTACGCACGATGTTAAAGTAATGATCAATATAATATTATCATAAATAAGAAACCCAAGAAACATATGGTATTGCCTACGACTCAGTCGAGGTAGAAAAACAAAAAAAAACCTATGTTACTCTGCAATAAGATAGCTTTCTACTGGTTAAAGAACTTTTGAAATCGGTTTAGTAATTTTGGAGTTTATTTCTTACAAACATACAAAATCTTTCCTCTATATAAAATTAGTTTAGATAATTTCTTAGATACATACACATATATAACATCACGCCTTCATACCCAGAGTGGGGTAGGCAGAGCTACAGAAATACCAACAACTTTAAAAAAGACTTGTTTATAATTCTGTAACCACATTTTGCCAAGGCCAAGAAGTTTACTAGTGTATTAGTGACAGGTTGCAAGCCCAAGATAAGTTCTTTATTGTTTTAAAAAGCTTCTTAATTAAAAATGAGTCGAAGTTTTTGATCAAAATAGGTACTCTGACTTAGATTTTGAAGCCAAAATCAAAAGCAAAAAGCACAAAATTATTCAAAAGCAAGTTAAAATCAACACAGAAGTTTCGAGAATCCTTCGTCTCATAGTTAACATCTCTCAGTTACTTAACAGGTAATCGATTAAGGGGAAGGGGGCCGTCAATTAGCGTGCTTAGCTTGAGCCTTTCGAAGGCTTAGGGAGGTTGCCCTTTCGCATTTGTGAGACTGGCACGAAGGGATTACATGAGGTAGGACAGTCGAGAATGAGGGCTATTGTTGTTTCTATTATGTACATTCACAGCAATATTAGATTGATTCTGGTCAAATCTTACATTTCTTTGTGATGTTTCATTATAGGCGACAAATGTGTACCTACCTACATACAGAGGTGTGTCAAAAAATCAATCGGTTATAGATCAGAATGAGACCGAGAAATACGTCGCATTTAGATAAGTATATATAAAATGATATTGTCAACGGTTGGTGGTATTTCAGTACTATGGCGTTCTATTGCTACAAAAAATTACTTAAGTATTGTTCTGAAATCACATTGACTGAATAACGTAAAAATTAAGTAAAAAAAGATAAAGATTCGTCTAATTATATTTAAATATGCAACAGTGTTCGCATTGCTGTGTTCCGGTGTGGGGATAAGACAACCGATGAAATTACTAGCATTGAGGCATTCCATCTTAGTCCTCAGGGTTGGCAACGCATTTGAGATCTTAGGATTATAGTCTTGAGAATCCAAATGTCTATGGGTCTCAGATTCCACTTACCATCAGGTGGCCTGAGTGCTCGGGTGCCTTCTCCTTAACATAAAAAAAAAAAAAACATTCCTCTATTTAAGTTTGTTTATCGTTATCTAGTATCTATCAAGCCTGGAGCTTAGTTTGGGACGAGGTCAATATGTGTGAGATTGTCCCCTGATATTTATTTATTTTATTTAGAGCTCTTTTGGAAATGTTCGGTTTAATAAATCGAAAAAAAAACACCATCACTAACTGAAAACAAGAGTTCAAAAGTACCCACGTAACTGCGCATGCAGAAATCGGTATGTAATATTTTTAGAAGGAGATAGATAGAGGGAGGAGGGTTATATTTAAGAAAGTTAAAATAAAGAAAAAAGGCACGCGCAGTGATACTCTGTCCGTCTCCCGGCTGCTTTAAATTTCACATCGATTAGTTAAGCAGGCGTTTTCCAAAAAAGTACGAATAGTTAAGGACAAAAATTACCTACGGTAATTTTTCCATTACTTCACGAAAGTTAGTCATATATTTATATACTGCGCTCATATGCCAACAGGCGTATTTCAAATTAAATAAGCAAATTCAAACCTCACCCGTTAGTAATATGCTTGAACTTGCTACAGGACTTTTGTCTGAGATGCCACTATTTCTCTTAAAGCAGTAATAGTTAACTTTCGTGACGTAATGGAAAAATTACCGTTGTTAATTTTTGTTCTTAACTACAGGTACTTTTTTTGGAAAACGCCCAGGCATTGAACTGCGAAAAAAGACCGAATAAACAAAATTACATTTGTAAGGAGTGCCAAGCCAAAGTGATTACCTATAAACTAATCCAAGCGGTATTTAAGCACATTAGCGTGACACACACGAATATCAAATCTCCATTACCGAGACAAGGAACAGAGCGAGGGGAAACTTACGTCAAATTTCTGTAGGTACACAGCGGAAATTGATTTTAGAAACTTAATATACAACGCAGAGTTGCTGCTGTCACTTACTTTGCCATGGAAATACTTAGTATAAGACAACACTCATTTAACAGGAACTAAATTTAATTGACATCTCTGAGTGCGGCCGTGAGAGAATCGAGATTACTAAGAACAAGTTAGGTTAGAACTAAAACATTGTTACATCTCAATGTCATGCGGAATTGAATCGGTCTAGGTAATTAACATTATTCTAACAGAAGCTATAGCTTATTATTTAAATAAAAGCAAACGCCATACAAACAATAATAATAATTAGTGTTTGAACAGCGATCAATTTTCGAATTATAAGAAGCTGGCACATTACAAAAATGCACTGGTATAATATATGCGTTAAAGACACTGGGCGAAAGTCACGCAAAATGCTTATAGTTACAGTTTTTCTCAGTTAGGTATACATTTATTTTTAAGCTTTTGGAACTGAATTTTAAATTAACTCATCAGTTCTATCTCATGATAGAACGGAAAAATTGTTTCCACAAACCCGCGATATTTTTGAAAGACATATAGACAACGACACCTCACACTATGAGTTAGATGAGAAAAACTAAAACATTTTATTTTAACACTTTGTTGGCGTAAATAATATGTATATTCATGCCAAATTATAGCTTTCTAACTAAGAGTCTCTGAGCTGGGCTGCGGACGCACGGACCTGACGAAACTATAAGGGTTCCTAGTTTGACTACGGAATCCTTAAAAGGCCGCTAATACCCAGGATAAGACAACCAGTGAAATTACTAGCATAGAGGCATTCCATCTTAGTCCTCAGGGTTGGCAGCGCATTTGAGGTCTTAGGATTATAATCTTGGGAATTCATATGTCTATATGGGTCTCAGATTTCACTTACCATCGTGGCCTGAGTGCTAGTGTGCCTTCTCCTTAACATAAAAAAAAAAACTGCAATTTAGTAGTCGAAGCATTCTTTACTTTATTGATAACCGCATTGAAATAAAAATGCTTATACTATTACTATACAGTTGGGCATCCTTTGGTATTACGGCAGTATCTAACCGTAATTATTTTTTAAATCAGCAGAGCATTTTACAGCTGATGCCACCGTTCCCACTACAATAAAAATGCTAGCTACTTACCTTTTAAATCAGAAGTGAATACGGATGATTCTTTTTTATCGGACATTCGACACGGACGATTGGGAAATTCGTTAAACATACTAAATTACAAGCCTCGCCATTCGCCTCGCTCAGATGTGTTCTGCAATTTCGGGCAATTTTGCCGTGTCTGGTATTTCATTGAGTGCATTTTGGGTTCTTTTATTTTTCACTGTGTAGAATTTAATAAAATGCATTTGCGTAATCATGAAACTGAATGATTTTCTTAAATATTAAGTGTTGGTGTGTGTTGAGGACAGTACCAAGATCACCCGAAGTCTTTTTTTTGTAAGGAGAAGGCACACGAGCACTCAGGCCACCTGATGGTAAGTGGAATCTGAGACTCATAGACATTTTAATTCTCAAGACTATAATCCTAAGACCTCAAATGCGTTGCCAACCCTAAGGACTAAGATGGAATGCCTCTATGCTAGTAATTTTACCGGTTGTCTTATCCCCACACATCTTCATACATCATCATGTTACATCCGGGCATAACAAAATTCACTATTCGTACTTTTTTGGAAAACGCCTGCTTAACTAATCGATGTGAAATTTAAAGCAGCCGGGAGACGGACAGAGTATCACTGCGCGTGCCTTTTTTCTTTATTTTAACTTTCTTAAATATAACCCTCCTCCCTCTATCTATCTCCTTCTAAAAATATTACATACCGATTTCTGCATGCGCAGTTACGTGGGTACTTTTGAACTCTTGTTTTCAGTTAGTGATGGTGTTTTTTTTTCGATTTATTAAACCGAACATTTCCAAAAGAGCTCTAAATAAAATAAATAAATATCAGGGGACAATCTCACACATATTGACCTCGTCCCAAACTAAGCTCCAGGCTTGATAGATACTAGATAACGATAAACAAACTTAAATAGAGGAATGTTTTTTTTTTTTTTTATGTTAAGGAGAAGGCACCCGAGCACTCAGGCCACCTGATGGTAAGTGGAATCTGAGACCCATAGACATTTGGATTCTCAAGACTATAATCCTAAGACCTCAAATGCGTTGCCAACCCTGAGGACTAAGATGGAATGCCTCTATGCTAGTAATTTCACCAGTTGTCTTATCCCCACACCGGAATATAAAAATGCGAACACTGTTCCTTGGCGGGTGGTTCAGCGACCGGAAGAGCCAAAGGAAACAACCCGGAACCCGCAACGAACATTAAAAATCATAAGTTAGCTTAATTTGAATCGGAAATAGTTTTAATTAGGATTCATTAATTAATTTTAAGTGAGCTACTGAAGAACCTTTATTTTTTAATACAAATTCTATAGTGCAAGTTTTGTTTTCGTTATTTTGCGTTAGTGAGCGAACAGACGTTTAGGTTTTAGCTATTCTGAGATATCGAGGTTGTAGTGTTGACGCTATCGTTACCAGTGCGGTACCTTGTTCACGATTCGTTGGGATTGCTACAACCGTCTTATTGTTTAACCCGCTGCCAAGCAGCCGTGTATTTTGCTGTATTTCGTTGTGGGAATAAGACAACCGTTGAAAACCCGGTTGAGTTGTACGTCTAAAGAGTCATCTATCTAAACGTCAAGTTTTAGAAAACTGTCCTGAGATGGGGTGTCTGAATACTGCCCTCAGATTCTAGTTAGCACCAGCCTCTTATTTCGCAAAACTGACAATGATAGGTGGCAGGTAACAATTCAGTAACCATTGCAAAAATCAAGAAGTCTTTTTAGAGTCGTTGGTATTTCTGAAGCTCTGCCTATCCCATTTTGGGAATGAAGGCGTGATGTTATGTATTTATGGGATAGAAACTTTCCGCCTACATCTCGATATAGCTAGGTAGCTGATACGACCAGATCGCTTTGTGACTATGTCTCCATGTGACTACATCGCTTTGTGCCTAGATCGCAATACGACCAGATCGCTTTACTACTACATCTCGATCGGACTACATCGCTTTGTGCCTAGATCGCAATACGACCAGATCACTTTACGACTACATCTCGATCGGACTACATCGCTCTGTGTCTAGATCGCGATACGGCCAGATCACTGTACGACTTGTTATCGTAAAGACCATAATGCCATTTGTTTTCTTTAGGACAGCTGAATATAAAAACATGGGATATAAAGTACTCGGAAATAAAGTTTGACTTGATTACATATTTTTGGAACTATGTTTGGATGCATATTTTTGTAAAAAAATACAGCCGCTATTTTTTCTAGGTCTTAGGCTATAATTCAATGAATTGATCTATACATAAAAATACCATATTTATTTACTTATATCTACACTTTACTACTCTCAAGTTTGTATAATTCTTCATTATACTTGCGATTAATAAAACATCATTTCTTTTTTTGCGACGTACTTCAAACAAGGCATTTTGTCCCCTCTTGTCTTGGTAGTGAGCTTCTTTTTTTAAATTAAATAAAAATAATAACAATGTTGGTTTGTGCTGCATACGCACGTTGAGGCGTCTGTGCTATGCTTCTAAACTATTATTCGTCCCGTGCTTTTCTTTTGCACACGAAATAAGCACAGTGTTTTTGAGCCATTGCCCGCTGAAATAACGGATGAAAGCATCCATTTCTGGTGATTCCTGTGACCTTTCTACAATAGCCGACCACCCGTCTAGTATATAAGCGGAAGGTAAGAGTGGCAAATTCGCCGTAAGCCGTGTGATGTTCCGCCCTTCCTTAATTTTTATAAGACCCACATCGTTTGCCTTTTTTCCAAATTGATTTATTATAATGATAAAAACATCCCGTTATTTTTGAATTTGGATATACGGTTCGAAACGCACTGATAACTCCCAATTCATAATCAGTTTTTTTTTTATTTGTACGCCAAGTACATCTCGTATGATAGTAAATAAAGCAATATAAGTTGTCACTGCCACTTTTAGATACCATTGTACATGATTGTACAGTCGAACTCGAAGTAGTTGTATGCTTTAGTACCATGTCACAGTAAGTAATTATAAGTTGTAAGTGTCTGTATTTTTAATTTAGTATGCTACGTATGAGTTCGACTGTACGTCATACCTATATTTAGTCCATTTGATAACAAGCCATACAGTGATCTGGCCGTATCGCGATCTAGACACAGAGCGATGTGGTCCAATTGAGATGTAGTCGTAAAGCGATCTGGTCGTATTGCGATCTAGGCACAAAGCGATGTAGTCCGATCAAGATGTAGTCGTAAAGCGATCTGGTCGTATTGCAATCTAGGCACAAAGCGATGTAGTCACATGGAGACGTAGTCACAAAGCGATCTGGTCGTATCAGCTACCTAGCCATATCGAGATGTAGGCGGAAAGCTTCTATCCCGTATTTATGTATGCAACATTAACAAATTCCTACAGTGTAATGGGATTAATGTAGAATGCACCGTGAACACTGAAATTTCACCTGCCATGTTTTCATCATGTTTAAAAAAAAATAGTTTTTAATCCATTTAATTTAGTAAGTTTTATTTAGGGCGATGGATAGGGTAAGGCTTTTCCACATTAACTTTGAGCAGGTATTTTCGCAAATGATAATAGAATTAAAAAATAAAATGCAGGTATTTTTATTTTTGGGTACATTATTCAAATAAATTTTAGGATATTTTTCTTAAAAATAAAATAAAAATCTATATCAAATTGTAAAATTTATTTAAGTAGACGCACTAATTTAAGAGATCTCAATTATATCTGTTGTGGTAATATCGACTTTGGACTACTACAAATTAAATAAAGAATAACTTGCACAGAGTTAATATGGAAAGACGATTGCCATACATCTGTACAATACGAAAATATAACGTGAATCCTCTCCTTTGTAACGATGGATTACACTAACAAAACTCAATCACATTTATTATACTAGGTTTTAAAAATAGCTTCTACGCTCTCTCTTCCAAACTCAATAGAAGGTGCCGTGTTAACTTAAATGGATTTTTAAGAGACCTCGGTGAGCAAAAGAGTTTACTGAAAGCCTTATTTGATTTGAAAGCTTTTCTTCATCGGTATTTGAGAACATTCTTTGCTGTCGGGGAAGAGAAATTTTGTACAATTAGATACATGTGAGAGCAAATATTTTTTATTCTGGTTACGTGAATAAATAATGTTTTTTCAATTAAGAAATAAAGGGAAGAGTGGTGGTAGGACCCTGTGCAGGGTCCGTCCGGGTCGCTGCCACCAACTTATCCATTAACCACTCGCCAAGCAACAGTGTTCGCGTTGTTGTGTTCTGATGTGGGGGTAAGACAACCGGTGAAATTACTACTATAGAGGCATTACATCTTAGTCCTCAGGGTTGGCAACGCGTTTGAGGTCTTAAGATTATAGTCTTGAGAATTCAAATGTCTATGGGTCTCAGATTCCACTTACCATCAGGTGGTCTGAGTGCTCGTGTGTCATCTCATCTCCTTACCAAAAATAAAAAGTAAAATGTTGGAACTGTATATTTACATTTATATATTATATGCATTTATTTATTTAAACTAAATTACTATACATAGTAAAACAAAAGCAAAAACAAACAAAGCTAGAATAGATCCCTGGAAGCGATAAAGTCCACGTAGTACAAACTTCTACAATGCTTTTAAATAGGTACATAAATAAAGTACAAATGGCGATCTCTTGTTAGCAGTTCTGTCTAACAAAACAATATCCTCAAATAACTTTTTACTGGAAAAGTAAAAAAAACAAACGGAATCGCTGAAATTAAAATCAGAAAACTAGCTTTAGATTGGTTGCCGTTGCATTCCGTAGCTTTTTCATAGCATATAGATGCTTAATGAATACGTATTTCACTTACTACTGCAGTTTAATACTTGTAATGGTTGCTGTGTTGTTCTTATGTAAAAGTTAAGTTAGTTTAGGCGTGACATTTTTTTTTTTCTAAATTATTACAATAAACATTGGATTCGCTCTTATATCGCTTCCTTTGCAAGTTAGGTTTGGCTCCGTGTAAGCAAATCAAAGAACCATCTTTCGATTTTAAGAAAATACTTAAGCTTACACAATAATAGTAATAAAGGCGCAAATAGACGCTTGGTAGGTACTATTACTATTACATATTCTCGGCTCGGTTCTGTCTTAAATCATTTCTAACGAGCTAAGCCGCAACAACAAGTACTACCCTACAATCGGTAGAACATGAAACGCTTCCTACAACGAACTACAAGATAGAAGTTTTGGGGGTACGCCAAATAAGACCGCCAGAAGTTGCAGGCAAAGGTACTTGCGTTGTCTCTGGGATTAGACCGAGGAATGTTCGGTCACGTAGCGTGAAGCGACCTGGAAAAACGATCCGAGACGTGACACTGGCAAAACGTCGAAGTTTAGTAATAACAATAACTGTGTCTGAACACAGGTGAAAACTGGTTTGCTTTACTTTGTATCTAAATATTTACTGTAGTGGTATTAGTGTTAGAAGAAAGATACGCCGTTGTAGCCAGAAAGATATTTTACTCAAACATGGTCGGATAAGGATGGCTTTTGTTTTGAAAAACGAAGACGCACAAAGCCGTATTCGTCGTAGGAGTAAAACTTATAGAAACCTATTCTTCGTGTTAGCTGATTTTTTTTCTCAAAATGTTCTCTATAGTAAATTGAAAGGACCATGAAAAAAAAAACCCATACAGCCAATTTAAATAATTATAGGTGGTGGGCGGCAGTTCTTTGTGCCTGAATTTATTTGAATACTCGTAGTTTTCAAAATACATTCTCAAAAGGAGATTATTTCTCAATTCGTCGAAATCTTTTGAATAAATACCGCCTCGTCAGGCAATCCCTTACTTTCCGGGACTGGGCAATAAATGTACTAACATTATTGATTTTTGAACAAAATACGGCATTAATTTATTAATTTTAACAAATTTTGATAAGTTTTTTACATTATTAAATATTTACCTTTGCTGATTAATTTTGTGTGCAACAGTTTTCTTTTATTATTACTTTGGGAGCAATGTTTTTTTTTAATTGTAAATTATTTATCCTTTCCTCGAGGTTCAAACTATCTCCATACTATATTTCATTAAAATCGAAACTGTGAAAGCATTACAGACTCGCTTACAAATAAATTTTATTTCTGAGTTTATAATATTAGTTTAGATGGATACGGCAAACGTAACAGCTTTGGTCTCGGATTAAAAGCATCCGGAATCCGACCCCAAATGCAATCCGTTGCTCAAGCAATAACGTGTGGAATTGTATGAATGAAGTTGACCACACGACACCTTAAACAAATTTGCTACAAATTCATTAAGGAATTTACTTGTATTCTGTTGTATTCATAAAATTTCTTACGTTAATGTAACGTAAAAACTGAATTTATGTAACACTTGTGAATTCCACCTTCCGATAAGTGCTTCACGTGAAAGGAAGAATTTTATGACTTTTCTTTTTTACGTTCGCTTCTAACGGCAATCAATGGCAAAGCACAAGGTCTCAATTAAAGTAAATGATTTACGTTGCAAATACACTGTATTGCAAAAACTGTATTGATACAAGGTGCTACCGACCGATTGAGTAAACTCTCCGGATTCAAACAAACTGCATGTAGTCGATAGCATTCTGAACGCGGTTTTTTTCGGACTGGATTCCGGAAGCTCGTGGTCCGAGACTAAAGCAACTTAAATACTCCGTTTTCCAAATTGTTGGCTTTATTTCCTTGTTTTAACCGTGCATTTCACCAATGTCAAGCTTTAAACAATCACCTTGAATTTATAAGGGAAAAAAGTCTATGGATTTTTTACACACAAGGGCAATCTGTTAAATCGTATTTACTCTTGTTGTACTAGGTAAACAGAAGCATATGGGGCTAGCTCCACGTGCTTTCAAGTTCCTTAAATTGTATTAATGTATAGTAATTGTATTAAAGACAGCCGCAGTAGAACTAATGCCAAACTAGGCGATAATTATACTTTTCATATATCGCTTTATTGCTTTGTTTTCTACGATACGAAAAGAAATGCATAAAACAAAGCGTTATAAATATTAGAAAATGGTCGTAATGAATAGTACCTATACATATAAGGTAATGCTGTAGGTGTACCTACTGCCGTAATGCCAAAGAAGGCGGCTAACACTATAACCATTTTTTATTTAATGTGGTTACCAATAGAGTATATAATGCTTTGACTACTACATTGCACTTACAAGGAAAGGTACTCAGCTGCCTGGCTCCGATTTGGTTGATTTTTATATAATGTTAGAGAGTAGTGTAAAATAATGGACACGTATTTTTTTTTAGCTGCCCTAACTCAATCTTTTCGGAGAAATTTACCTCCAAAGTACTAGAAAGTGACGAAACCCTCTAAATTCTGTAGAGTTTTGTTAAAGCGAATTGCTAGTTAATTACTCCCTAGAATGTTCGGAAACATGAAAAAATACCAATTATGGACCGTAAAGTTTATATTTAAAAAAAACCTGCAAAGATGAGAAATAACTTTGAAGGGTTTTTTAGGAACATATGACTTTGAGTCGATATAACAAAACACGTGCTTTTTATTTTTTCATGTTCTCTAACAAATTATAATCAAACCAGCAATATGATTAAATAAAATTCTCTATAGAAGTTAGAGCGTTTCGTCACTTTTCCGTACTTTGGACGTGTTTAAGAGGACAATTTCTCCCGATAGGTTGAGTTCAAGCAGCTAAAAAAATACGTGATTGCTATTCTAGACTTCTCTCTAACATTTATAAAAATGAAACAAATCGGAGCCGGACAGTTGGGTACCTTTCCTTATTAGTCGCCTTCTTTAGTGTTACGGCAGTAAAATACAATAATTTACATTTAACAAGAAACTTAAAAAGTGCTTGTAATTAATGTCTAGTCCTGTATTCTATATAAAAATCAGTACTGATTTTAAAAGTAATAGTATCATCCTTATTAAATTACAAATATTTTCTAAAACACACAATATTTATTTTCACATTATGATATTGCAATGATTACTGATTACTGATTACGAATCACATTACAAAAATATTCAGTTTCGCAATTTAATTGCTTCAGAATATTTCAGCTTACTTTCATAATTATATCTAGAAACCGTTTAAGGGCTCAAACCCTTAAACGGTTTCAAGTTCACAAGATATCAAATGCAAATTATAAGGCGGATAATTGAGCTGCTGGAGCTTAGTTTTGTTATGACCAATATTTAACTGCTGGCTAATATTTACAAACCAGTTTAAAGTGGTACATGTAAATAAATGCACACGTTATAATGCGCTTAGCACAGCAGTATACATATTTACCTAACTGCCGAAAAATAAGAGATATGTTTTTAACTTTGTTCACTTGTAAAGGCTGATCAACTCTTTTAGCTAACGCTACTCTTCTTAGAGTCGCAAATGTCATTAGAAGAGAGCGGATTTGAAGTAGCAATTACAAGTCTGCCCTGCTCACATAAAAGGCAGTATCTCAGACAAAACTTGTGTAGCAAATGTAACCTTATCACTAACAGTATGGGATTTAATCTGCTTTGGACATTATATCTGAGATACTGCTTTTTTGCTTAGGAAGGCAGAAGTTTAATATGGATATGATTGATGTAGATTTATTTATTAGATTTTCCGTGTGGTTGCCGGGTTAGAATAGTGCCACTACATGTCTTCTCCGTGTAGTAATATTAGGCGATGGGATTTCAACCTGCCACTTGTAAAAATCGTAGCCTACTTGTGCAAAATGTGGTTACAGAATTATAAACAAGTCTTTTTAGAGTTGTTGGTATTTTTGTAGTTCTGCCTACCCCACTCTGGGAATGAAGGCGTGATATTATGTATGTATGTATGTATGTATGTCTGTCTTTATTAGCTCAATGTTCTTTATTGCTCTTGCAGTTATCGTATTAACTTATTTATATATTTTATTTTATTTATTAGGTACAATAACATGTTGAGCACCAAGCATTAAAATTAAAGTTATTCAAGAGACACTTAAATGGTAACAACACAATAATGATTGTACACAGCATTATATATCATGTCGGCAAGTAAGTTAAGATGTATACATAAAAATGCAAAAATAAAAATTAAAAATTACAAATGTGGCTGTTTAATTAATTTGTGGCTTTATGTAACGATAGTATATTTTATTCTCATTAAATGATCATCTTAAATCCTTTGTGTCGATATTATGACCTTTCTACAGTTGATATGAAAAATAAATACTTGTATCAGTCTTATCCATATTAAACTTGTAATCGCTACTTTAAATTCGCTCTCTTGTCATTAGGTAGGTACATACATACAAATACATTTCAAAAAACATTACCCTCCTTCTTTGGCAGCTGTATAAATATTGAATGTCATTCATATTCACATATAAAACCTCGAATTTTCTCTTTCCTTATAGTTCGAATGCGAACATTTTCCATCATAAATATATGATTGCTTACGAAAGAGAAAACATTCATTATGTCCGAAACGAAAACACGAGTGTCGACTTCCGACATGGAGGTCGAGGAAAGGATTCCTCTTTATGCATTAACTAAATAAAATTACGTAACGGTCTACATTTGGGGGAAGAGTCATACACACTCTTAAAAGAAAAGTTGTCTCTCTTGTGGTCAATAGTTAAGAGCGTGTGTGCATATAAGTTATGTTTTATATGATAGGTCTAAAGCAGTCCTGACGGCGTTTTTGCGGGAATGGGTTTAGCCAAAAAATTAGGCCTTAAAAACGTTAACTTTTGGTGTGTCCACAGGAAAGACGGTAACCTAAATCTGTGTATGACCCGGAAAAGCAAATCTATATTTTGATGATTTTTTATTTGTTTATTTTGTCTTTTTCTTGGCACAAGTAAATTACAACTCATAGTTGTGCATAGTTCATAGTTTGCCCGTTGTTTGTTAACGACATCAAATAAAAGATCATCGAGAAATATATAAATTCCATTCTGTGATAATCATCTCATTACCATCATCATGCTCTCCACGGTGTTTACTTATCACTGACAACTTAATAATTAATTTCTGTGTCCAAAAACTTTTACGCAGTTTCGGAGTTCCTGCCGGAAAAATTTGTCATATTATAGTGTTAAATATTTTTTTCCATAATTGAATGTTGTCATAGTAGCATTATATCAGTAGAAACTGTAATTCTCATCATGTTTTTGCTGGCTAAATGGAAGAACATAGTGTTCACCATTATTTTTTTTTCCATTTTTTTAGTATGACTTAGGTATAAACTTTGACTTTTGACTTTGACTATGGTAGGTTCTCCTATTAACGTGGATTCACTGACAGGCCGCAACTTAGCCGTGCCCTTGGCATTGCTCACGTTTATAGACGACGGTGACTACTTACAATCAAGTGATCCGTCTGCTCGATTATCTTTTATGGCTATAAATAAAATAAAAAACTAAAAAAACTTAAATAAATCCCTGTTTAGGATCGCCAGAGTAACGAGGGCTTCTACGATCCGAATGATATAATTTGAACCGTATTTTTCGTGTTTTAGATTTAATATAATAACAAGAAACCCAAAATAACTTTCAAAGACCTCTTCAAACCTACCTAACTACTCAGTCACTTTTTAATATTATTAGTAAGGGTTCTTAAAAGGGTCATCCTTAAAATAAATTGAATTATAAAAGAAGCCCCGGGATGTTTTTGTGACACTCTAAAATTATTGATTCTGACTGTTGAAAATTTCACTGGGATCTTTTGGCAAAACGAAATTGAAGTGAAAAAAATCTGGAAATTCTTTGTTCAATTTTTATTGAATGATTGTGTGGCACGAGTTCTTTTGTGTCTACGGTCATATTTCATTTGAAAGTCGCTCAAAGACTGTAAGAGGTCAAGTGTAAGCCGGACTTGACGTATTGTAGTTCTTTTGCCTTTGGAACTATCAAGCACTTCGGGACAAAACTAAATAAATATGCCATTTTGTTCGTTAACGATGACGGTAAACAACTAAGACAAATTCATTATTATCTCGGTAACTATCAAATGCTTGTGTTAATCCAAAATCTATTAATGTTGTTTTCTTAACAAATGTTGTCGCGTTATTCAATGCGCTCGTAAACTTACGATGTTTAATGTTAAAACCATACCAGAATTGAACATGTGCTTGACCATATTAGTTTAGAGTTACAGGGCAAGTTAAAGCTTACCAGTGAATTTTGTTATGCCCGGATGTAACATGATGATGTATGAAGATGTGTGGGGATAAGACAACCGGTAAAATTACTAGCATAGAGGCATTCCATCTTAGTCCTTAGGGTTGGCAACGCATTTGAGGTCTTAGGATTATAGTCCTGAGAATTCAAATGTCTATGGGTCTCAGATTCCACTTACCATGAGGTGGCTTGAGTGCTCGTGTGCCTTCTCCTTGTCATAAAAAAAAAGAAAAAAAAAAGACATACACAATGTAAAATTTTATCCAAAATATTATGCGGGCTGGACAACAACTAGCATAACTGTGCTTTATTTCCTCCTTTTGCTCCGGTTGAGTGTTTAAAAAGCTTCAAAAATGTCCTTGCTTACTTTTCTAATACTGGGTAATTTTGGGGTCATGATCCGGAATGGCCAAAAGTGAGTAAGATGGTCATACTGGACAACCTTTCCGATGAGACCAACCATGAAATCGCCAAAAAAAAACAGCTGTTCCATACATTAACTCTCGATTAATTCACCGTTAATGTATGGAACAGCTGGTTTTTTTTGTTGATTTCGTGGTTGGTCCCATTGGAAAAGTTGTTCAGTATGACCATCTTATTCACTTTTGGCCATCCCGCATCATGACCTCAAAATCACCCAGTATAGAAAATATATTTAACATCGACGCTGGAACTTTACAGCCACTCACTTGAATGACGAGCAAATATTTTCTACGCACGGAACCTTAATATCAGATCAATAGAACTAATTGCTATTCACGACCACTTCCATTTCACAAGACTTTGAACTTAATTGTTAGCCTCTTAAGATCTCAAATAGAGTGTTGTGTTGCTGTGATGGGACACCCCGCAGTGCTTAATTAACTCTGAGGGTGACTTGACACAACGCTATTAAAAACTTTTTCCGCTGTGACATACAATGGGCAAAGAAAATGGCGATTTAGGTACTTACCAATGAAGGCCAAGTAATTTATTGTATGCCATAAAAAGAGGGTGGCGAAATGCATCTTCTTTTAAAAAAACATCTTAAAGTCTCTGATAGCATTATAGCCCATGGAATTGGGACATTTTGCCTTGCTCTGAATGAGGTTGTTCTGGCTTATTTGTTGTAAGTGATGAAAACTGAGTTGTTATGACAAACCCAAATTTTTGCAATAAAATTTGATGCTTTGGAAGTGTTTTCAGCAGGCTGAAATGTCATTTCAGTCCGATTCATATGTAGCTTAAACATGAAATGAAAATGAAAAAAATATATTTAAAAAAACTTCACGAACAATGGTTTTGGGTTCTGCGCTATTTCGTTGCTGGAAAGTTCTCTAGATCGTCCTCAGCGTATCAAAGTTTATCGGTCATTCCAGAACGCGTTATGGAACAGTCGGGGACTGGTATTATAAAAGGCGAAATGATTGCGGCTACAATCATTCTTTACTTGGACAGCGAACAGTGCAAATCGAGCGATCATCTAAGTATTCGAAGCTTATTGTACGATTATTATTTAAAACGGTTAAGTGAGTGCATTAATAAACATCTGTTATGAGTATAATAGTGTATTCCTATCAGTTACAGTATAGTATTTGTATAATTCGTATGCCCTCAACTATAACGAAACTTATAAAAGAGTCCCGGATCTTTGGAAGGTGTATAATAATACAAAATCAACACGCAGAGCCCCATGTTATAAATACTATTAATTGCAAAGAATTAACTGTAATTGTTGTAAAATAGATTATTAATGTTAGTTATGTATACACTAAGCTTAATGTGTAACAGCTAATAATTTAAACGTTAATTAAATGGCATTGATAAAATGTTATAAAATATTCTAACAAGGCTTTGAAATCTTTCTGATAAAACAACAGCATTGTCCGATGGCCACTACCAATCTAGACTTGCAGTCCCAATCGAAACAATTTTCTTAAAAGTTTCGAGCTTACACCGGCATCCATACAAATTAAATTTCACTAAGAACATTATTTTTTTAGAGTCCAATCTTTAAAACCTTTGTATCTCTCTGATATTCTTTTACCGACAAGTGCAAACAGTTAGAGTACGATTAATGTAAGTTTACTACTGACAGAAAGTTTGCCATCATTTAATATTCAACTTCAATGTCATACAAACGAAGCAATTAACAGATTACTGTTACCAACGTTTACAGGTTTAATAATAACTATTTTATTAATTTGACATTAAAACTGAAAGTTAAATAAAGGCAATCCATCTGTTAGTGTTGAACTCAAAATAATTCTAGTGTTAGTTTTATTATTTCATAATTACTATTATATTTGTATGATTTTTTAAAATCTGAATATCGAAAGTTTTTAAAAATTAACCTATTTATCTGTTCGTCTTTGTATGCGGCATCATTTATATCGAATGAGCCGATTCAGACGCGTTTTTAGTAAAATATTGCTGTTGCCCGCGACATCTCCCACGTAGAAAAATGAAATATATCTTATTATGTCACTACGTAATAATGTAGCATTCGAATAATTAAAGAATTTTAGAAACCAGTCCAGTAGTTTTTGAAACAAAAATATTCGAAATAACATTCGTTACAAACTTACAAAAATGCGAAAATATGAAATCTTTCCACTCAAGGGTAATGAAAACGGGTTACTCAGTACAGTTCTTGACTTTCTTAGTGTAGTTATTTAATTAACAGTTTTACTTGACTGATTAGGAGTTTAGTTTGATGAAGATCGGTTAGGTCGTTTAAGAGGATTGTGACGGGGGGATGAAGTTGCTCACGTCCGCAGGATTTGCCACTATTGCCCTGCACGTATCCCCTGGGTGGCGCTAATCGAGCAACAGCCTATCGGCTGCCGTACCTGTCGTTGAAAAATGGCCTCATGGCATGATATCGAGTCGCTTGAATATTCTTGTGAGAAAAATTGTTTGGAAATGGATGCACATATGATGGAAATGCGAAATGGCTCTGCTCCGAGCCCTTCAACTATACACATTGGCCCAAATTTACGTATCTGCCAGCTGAACATAGAGGGCATCAGCTTGGCAAAGTGCGAAGTTCTGCACAGATTATTGACGAAACACAGAGTGGACATATTATTACTCCAAGAAACACATACAAAGGATGAGCTTGATTTGGAAAAGCGGGGCATTGTTCTTGGGTATAGGTACTCCTGTACACTCTGTACATCACCCAAAGTACGGAATTGCGACATACGTCAAAGACGACATAGCTGAAGTCGATGTCCTACCCCAACCGGCAACGCCTAACTACTTTATATCCGTGGTCTCAGTTCAAAACTTTCCTATTGCAAATATCTATAAACCGCCTGCATGTACGTGGGGGAAGGGTTTGCCTCTCCTGCCACATCCCTGTCTGTATGCTGGTGACTTTAATAGTCACCATTCTTCATGGCGTTATGCTTTGAATTACCAGAATGGTATTCATCTCTCACTTTGGGCGGATACTAACAACTATCACTTGGTATTCGATGCCAAAGACAGGGGGTCTTTCAGATCGGCTAGATGGAATAGAGAGTATAATCCAGATCTAACATTTGTATCAATGGACCAGCATGGTCTGCCCTTGCCTGTTTCTCGTAAGGTTTTACCTAATTTCCCTAATAGTCAACATAGGCCAATAATAGTGGAAGTCGGGATTTGTGTCCCAAAAGTGATTTCAATGCCATTACCGCGATGGAATTTTCAAAAGGCCGACTGGGTCGGTTACTGAGCGAATATGGATGCCGCTGTGAGATTTATCTCCCCTAAAGCAGAAAACTATTCAAGATTTGTGGGGCTGATAATTGCTACTGGTAAGAAGTATGTCCCCCGAGGCTTCAGAAAGTCGTACATCCCATGCTGGACCCAGGAGAGTGAACTCCTATATGGGCAGTATAAACAAACGGGCAATCATGATACGGGACAGAAACTTTTAGGGTCTCTGGATGACCAGCGAAGGCGAACTTGGGTAACCACGGTGGAGAGCATGGACTTTAAAACATCAAGCAGAGCAGCGTGGAAGGTTCTTAATAAGCTAACGGGTAAAACAGGCTCTAAACGTGACTGCACCTCGCAAAAACTGGTCGACTCCATAGCAGATCGCATTGTTGAAACCTCACGAGTCAAAGGCGATGCTAAAGACACCAAAGATATCAAGCGTCGAGCCAAAACCTTAATGAAGAACCTACCTGTAAACCAAGACCTCTCAAAACCTTTCACAGCTGATGAAATGACCTATGCTATAAAACAACTACCACTAGGTAAAGCTGCAGGATATGACGGTGTTTTCAACGAGTTTATTAAAAACCTAGGGCCTCGTGGTAAGAAATGGTTAACTTCTTTCTACACTGACATACTGAATAGAAATATAATTCCCAAAGGATTCAAAATCTCGAAAATAATAGCCATTCTTAAACCAGATAAACCGGCAGACGATGCAAAAAGTTATAGGCCCATAGCCCTCCTCAGCTCACTCTACAAGCTACTGGAAAAATTGCTGTCTGCCAGAATCACCCCCCTCATAGATAAAGTTGTACCGATTGAGCAGGCGGGTTTTCGAGAAGGACGCAATTGCGCGGATCAGGTCCTTTCCCTTGCCACCCATATTGAGACAGGCTATCAAAAACAACTTAAGACGCTGGCAGTCTTCGTGGACCTGTCAGCAGCCTACGATACTGTGTGGAGACAAGGACTGTGCTACAAGCTGATGAGCGCTGTACCTTGCCGAAAGATCACATTGTTGATAAACAGCATGCTCAGCAATAGGGAGTTTATTGTAAACCTTGGTGACAAAAAGAGCCAAATGAGGAAGCTAAACAACGGACTCCCGCAAGGTTCGACACTAGCACCGGTACTGTTCAACCTGTATACTCATGATCTCCCTGAAACAGCTTCACGAAAACTTGTCTATGCGGATGACATTGCTATTACTTACCAGCACAGAACCTTTGAGGTGTCCGAGCGGGAGCTATCCAATGATCTGAAGCAATTCCAACTCTATTTCAAAAAGTGGCGGCTTATTCCAAACTCATCTAAAACCGAAGTATCAGCATTCCACCTTAGCAACCAATTGGCCTCATATGTCCCTAATGGGGAAGAACTGTGAAATGCCTTCAATGGGGAAGAACTTCAATACAATCCACGCCCAAAATATCTTGGAGTTACTTTGGACCGATCTCTGACGTACGGACCCCATCTAGACAAACTGAGTAGAAAGCTGAGCACACGCAACAACCTTCTGCATAAGCTAGCCGGCACCACCTGGGGAGGTAGGGCTGATGTTCTTCGCACGACTGGACTTAGTTTGGTCTATTCCGCTGGGGAGTACTGTGCACCTGTGTGGCTGAATAGTGCACATACACACAAAATTGATGTTCAACTTCGAAAAACAATGCGATGCATTTCTGGTACATTAGGGTCTACTCCGGTACAATGGCTGCCTACCTTGAGCCACATTTCTCCCCCCATTTGCGACGACAACAGGCCTTGCTAAAAGAAGCCACAAAAATCCACAACAACCTAGATCTCCCCGCGGCAGAAGACTTTCTGAACCCTCCACACCATCGCTTGAAGTCTCGCAACCCGCCCTACAGAACAGCTCGTGAGTTGAAACAACAGCGGTTTAACTTCAAGAGCCAGTGGCTGGAAGAATGGACGAAAAATCCTCCTAGTACCTACACGCCTTAGAAATTGATCCTACTAAGAAGCCCGCTGGTTTTTCCGAAGCAAGGAAGGTGTGGTCTCAGCTGAACAGACTTAGAGTTGGACATGGGCGATGTGCAGAGTACATGCATCGATACGGATAGAGAGACCCACCGGCGTGTGACTGCGGAGCACCGAGTCAGTCGGTTGAGCACTTAATCCTGCACTGCCCTAATCGGAAATATGAAGGAGACCCTCGCGATCTGCTCATCTTTTCAGACAACGCAGCCCAATGGGTGAAAACTCTAGATATTCAATTATAATTTATAAGCGACTTTGTGATTACACTATAGCCATACGATTAAATAAATAAGAGGATTGTGAGCCGACGCCTAAATTACGTAGCTGTCAAAAAAAGAATACAAATCTACCTCCAGATGATAACGTTTTTTCGTAAATAAATTGAAAAAAAAGAATCCAATATCAATGATTTTTTAATATTTTGTAGTTATTAAAAAAAATGGTTTGTCGTTTCTGTTTTTCTTTTCATTGGTCTAGCTCCACGAAATATTTTCTTGTAAAGGGAAACGTACAGATCTAGTTTTTCATAATATCAACAACATACAAGAATTCATACATAATATATAGGTACATTTCATCATTCCCGCAGTGGGGAAGGCAGAGCCACAGAAACTCCAACACCTTCTAAATTACTTATTTGTAGTTCTTCAACCACACTTTGCACAATCAGGCCAAGAAGTTTACTAGTATATTAGTGACAGGTTGTAAGTCCATTGCAGTACTTCAAGTCCTTATTGCCTTGTCGCTTCTTACGACATCCACGGAAATCTCTGAAAGTTCAAAAGAATCGCCCACCTAAGTCTTTATTTCTATGGCTGCCTTCTATACCCATACACAGAAATTTTAATTACGACAATGCATCGCTTATCTGTGTCTGGTCAATAGGTCGAGAACAAAGCTTCAATTTATATATTGTGTGCGAAACTGAAACCAAATAAAGCAGAAATAGAACAGAGTTTGCTTTCTTATACAACCCTCACACTAACAAAGATTCGGAAAAACAAATATACGACTTGTTTTTTAGAATGGGTTTTATTAAATTTGCCTTATTTTTTGATATTACTTAAACATTGAAATTAAAAATACCTAACCATGTATTAAGATTAAGGGCCTGTTTCACAATCGACAAGTAAATTCATCTGTCAAATAAAGACAGCCCTCACTTTGTTCATTTTCAAGTGTAAGAAAGGGAAATGGCTTATTTGACAGATATGCTTTACTTGACGATTGTGAAGTAGGCGGTAAATGTTAAGCCTCAGTGTAGCCTAGATAAATACATAAAAAAACATTCAAGATCAAGAAGATCAACAAGGATTAATTCCTTTGATAGAAATATTTCCCCTCGAATCCACCCGGGACCACTAACTTAACCGTGTCATTGAAAATAACGTTAATCGTCAAATTCAATTTAAAAAACAACGTTACACAACACGAAAAAAGACATGTTCGAATTCTAAATCAGTAATATCGCGAAACCTCAACGTGTTACAAGAAAACCAATCCCCAAATCTATCTGAATCAATTTGCAATTCGCCAATAACTGGGGTATTACGCATTATCCGGGTAAGCCCGCGAATGCCGGGTTTTTGAGGAAAAATACCAGGGTAATTAATTACCTGGCTTGCAACTCCCCCGTTTGTTTTACAAATTATGTACATAAATTAGACGTAATCGCTCGCGTATGCGTTGAAGAGTTTGGGTTGGAATATTAAAAATGAGACGCGGAAAACGTTTATAAAAAACTTTTGACATTGTGTAATTGACTTTTTTCCTGAATTTTGGCGCCATATTTAAATGCATTTTTTTTGCGATTGCAAACTTCAACGGCGAAGCAAGTTTGTCCCTTAATACAAATGTTCATTCTTATAATTTTGTTCGGAATCCTCGGTGCGCGAGTCCGACTCGCACTGACTGGCTTTTTTAAAATAATTTATTAATTCCCTTAAAACCAGAGGAGTTAAGAACTCGTTTCTATAATTGTCATTTCTAAATTGGTCTTGCTCGGCTATCCGGCTGTCAATTACCAAATGGTTCCCGAAATCTCACTCCACAATACAACCTTGTAATAGTAACTTGATATTAGATATAGATTTACATTCAAAAACTTAATTGGAAATGTCAGGGCTATAAAACATAACACATAACATTTTATTAATGTTAAGAGTAGATTGTTTAAAAAATGAATAAAGTAAGCCATTATGACACGAGATATTTATCCACCTGAGCAAATTGAGGGTGGATGAAGTTCGAGTGCCATTTTGGTTTATTAGTCTCGAGTTAATCACTCTGTTTTTCATTTCAATTGCAAGAAAAATAAATATTAAATTATACCTAATGGTGTTATAACAAACACTTAAACAACCGTTTAACATTTATTAAGTAAATGTCAACTGTCACGTTAAACATATCTAAGGCGTGCGTATTTTTTTTAATAATAGCATTATATTTTAAATTGACACTTAAAAAATTACAACTTAAAAGCGCTGTAATTTTAACTCTCAATCCGTTGCTGTAATGCAGAAGGAGACAGCAACGAGGTTATTTTTGGGATTAAAACATTACAAATAGTCCATAGACAGCGGTTTCAAAACGAAGACTGAGGCGATGGAGGTTATATGCCCGCCCAGCCCCAGCCTGCCCTGACCTCCACCGGCTCCAGGGCGCACTCCGACGATATCAAAATGGCAACAAGTATATGGCTGTTTGTGGTTTTCCAAGGCTTTTTATAAGGAAATGAAAAGAAAAAGTACTTTAGTCCCTAGGGATTAAAACGCCACTTTAGTCCCTAAACATTAAATGCATCACATTTTAGTCCGTCTATTATAAGTCATTTCAGAGAGAGAGAGATGTGAAAAAATATTAAAAATAAAGCGCTTCTACTACCACCACCATTATAATCTATATACAACGTGTTACAAAACAATCCGTAAAGAAATTACAAAAGTAGTGTCAACCCTTATTAAATAACGTCAGTTCAGTATCTTAGGTATACAGTATACTAAAGTTGACACTACTTTCGTAATTTCTTTTTTATGGATTATTTTGTAACAAGTTGTATATAAGTGGCTTGTCCAAGAAAGCGTCAGTTTGCGTCTGTTCTAAAAATATATTTTCCTACAAACGCTGCACGCTTGTAGGAAACCACGCTGCTTCGTTTACTTTAAAAACGGTAGTCTGACGTGGGTATAAATACTCGTACAAAAAATAAGAGAAAACTTCTATCACTTCAATTAAAGCGAATTTCGAATAACTAGGGTCTTGTTCTATTTTGTCTCTGAATTATTATCTTATTGTTTTTAATCGGCCACCATTATTGCTAACAAGGGCCTCTATTCAGTGGGTTTAGACAAGTTGCATTCGACAATCGTAAGCGATTGTATTTCGATTGAAAAATGTATGGAATTGACGTAAGCCACCGAGATAGTAACACGTGACTACCTCGGTGGCTTACGTCAGTTCCATACATTTCTCTATCGAAAAATAATCGCTAACGATTGTCGAATGCAACTCTCTCTGGTGCGTTAAAACGATATCGTGTTTGACACGTTTAAGAATCGTTTATGTTAGTCGCCATTATTGTAAATGACATAAGAGTTATCAAAACGTTGACAATACGGAAACACGTCAAATACGATATCGTTATTACCGTGTAGAATCCCAGCCTAGTAAACGAGAGCTATCGTAACGCTGACCATACGATAATATGTCAAAAGCAACAAATGGTTTTCCCCAGCAGAATAAAGGCATTTCTTATTCACTCATATAAAGTTCTGTCAATGGCGCCAACTGTCTAACGACTGACAGTTATGTTTTTGGTTTTTTATTAGGGTTCCGTACTCAAACTAGGAACCCCTTATAGTTTCGCCATGTCCGTCCGACCGCAGCCTAGCGCAGAAACTCTTAGTACTAGAAAGCTGTAATTTGGCATGAATATGTATATTAGTCACGCCAACAAAGTGGTAGAATAACGTGTAAAAATCATTTTTTTTAGTGTCTACCTACCTCGTCTACCCTATAGTGTGGGGTGTCGATGGATAGGTATTTCAAAAATATTACGGATTTGTGAAAATAGTTTTTCATTCAGTAATCTGTTAATGAAATATTACGCTCTAAAGCGCTTATTTTTGTTAGACTCAAGTGTCCCCTACTACAGCCAAAACTACAAATACTAAAAATCAGAAAAAAACCTAAATGAAAGCGCATATAACAAATTTAAAAGGAAATTTATCACGACTAAGTATACATCATTGGTTCTTGAGATACAGGCGATCAAAGTGTTTATACCTACTAAAATCATCTAAGACGGCACCAAATGACTTTAAATAGAAAATTAGTTATTACTTGTTGATTTTTATGTTTGTAGTACTTAACAGCTTAAGAACCCTACACTGAGCATGGTCCGACATGCTTTTGTCCGGTTTTTTTTATTACTTATACCAATTTGAATTCAATCTTCATAGTTAAGACAGAACAACGTCTGTCAGATCAGCTATATAAACTAAAAACTTCCCAAGTAACTGCAACCGACTACTTTTAAAACTTTTACACAGCCCAACTGGTTTTAATTAAATATAGCTACTAAAATTTAACTAACTTTTGTTTAAAAAAAAATAAGTCCAAATCGCTTCATATATTTAGGAACTAAAATACCATAGACATGTGTCCACATAGGCGTAAAACTTATAATAACACCCTTTTGTTTTGCGAGAAAGGTTAAAAAGCTTGAATGAAGGAATCTAAGTGGAGCACTTGTAATTTTCCAGTCTCGGAAGTAAACGCTTGGTTTCACTGCTATTTAATTTTGTAAATTGCCTTTGTTGCTACTGCAAACTCATTGCATACATAAAATATCGTGAGCACAACTGACCGCTCACGAATGCCATTTTACAGTCCTGAACCATATTTCACATCTCCCCTCCCCAACGATGTCGCATTTTGGCCAAACATTGGCCAAACCGTTTTCGTATATTGACGGACATTTGCATATTGGCCCAACGCTTATTCAAATATGCAGAATATTAAATCCAACACGGTCTCCATCGTAGATTATACTTTGTGATTTGCGATCGGATTTTGATTGCGAATTGGCATAGAGTGGCTTCCAATTTATATTCGCTGGTTTAATTTTACACTGGATTTTGGTAACAAAAAATTAACAATCAATTTCTGTACCAGATGCTGCCTCAGTATTTTTAGATATAATACAAAAAGCAAGTGGGAGTCGACTAAAAAAAAGAAAAGATTACACGCACATTACACACCTCATCAGCTCGAGTCAGTCTACTACTGCTGCTAGACCTAGGTCTCTCCGATTGCATTGATAACAAAGACTTTGGCTCTGGATTTTATATAAAAAGTATCAAGTAAAATTATAAATTGATTAATTTTATTAAAAACTTTCAAATTCAAATTGGAACATATTAAACATACACATGTACATACATGCTCGTGTGGTTGTCGGGTTAGAATAGAGCCACTCCATGTCTTCCCGTGGATGTCGTAAGAGGCGACTAAGGGATTTAGGGCTTGTAGTACTGTGGCGATGGGCTTGCAACCTGTCTTTAATTAATACACTGGTAAACATCTTAGCCTGGTAGTGCTAAATATGGTTACAAGATTACCAACAAGTCCTTTAGAGTTGTTGGTATTTCTGTAGCTCTGCCTACCCCACACACTTACTTACTAAGGAGTACAAGGTGCATGGATCTAAGCATGCAACTTTCGCTTCCTCTACAGTCATCAACATATTAATATATCAACGGTAAAAACCGTAAACGTTGTATCCTATAATTGTTTTTTTTTTTGTTTATTTTTATTTAGATATTTTTTTGCGTCGTCTTCTGGGCCCGTGGCTCTACGACAATTAGAAAATTATGTACAGCGTTGGACGTGTATGTAATTTTTGACAATAATACCCCAAAAGTACTTTTATTATTTTATACGTCCATACTTTCTGTTACAAATACTTTCAACAAAACGCCGCGGTTTCCATTGTACAGTCACCAGCAAATATATCTGTACTCTTCAGGGTGAGTAAAAATATCTGAACATGTACTCTAACGCGTTGATAATAGAGTCGAGTTTGGATATTTGAGAGCATATAGTTCGCTTCTATATATCTGATGGTGACTGCACTCGCACAGAAAGTACCTACATGAATCTATAGATCGAAAACGTAATTATCGATCGATAACTTAGTACCATAAATAACCATCAATACTATATTACGGCACTTCTCAAACTCTACATATAAAACGCAACAAACAAATGCAATAAAAGTGAAAGCTTACGTTTATCGCTTTTATTACGAAGCTCGTAAAACTTGCAGCATATTCCTGCGAATAAAATATTTCGTATTTTCTTACAAGTTGTGGATTGGTTATGATAAAACAATCATAAAGTATACGACCACCGCAATTCGAATTTATCACCTCCCTTGCTGAATTTTCATGGCCACTATCTATAATAAACTGGAATTCCAAAAAAAACGCGCTCTCTCGGGTGATTCTCTCAACACAGCGCTGCGTCGATCTCAAATGTGAAGTTTTATCCGGCAAGTTTAAGAAGTCCCGTTGGAGCGTACAAAACAATTTTTAGCGCGTGCCTTCTCTATTAGGCAGCATTATACGACACTAAACTCGACTCACCGGCCTGCTGCCTAATTGAGAAGGCATGCGCTAAAATGTGTTTTGTACGCTCCGACGGGACTTCTTAAACTTGCCGGATAAAACTTCACCTTGAGATCGAGGCAGCGCTGTCTTGAGAGAATCACCCCCCTGGACAGATTAAAGAAGATAAATTTATTTTATTTATTTATTTATTTACTTCAAAATAATTACACAGCATAACAGTAAAACACTACAGCACTGTGAATTACATACTAAATATAGGTTAACAAGACGGTAATAATAATACAATAAACATAATATATGACATGACATTATAATTAGATAGTAGGAAAATATTATTTAGACCGATGAAACACGGGCATCCATCTTCTCGCATAACTTCAAACATTCAATACTCACAACCTTCCATCCACTGGCAAATACGTCAAAATCTGGGGCAGACTCTGCAAGCGTGTTCAACAAATGCAAAGCGTGAACCAGAGGCGACCTGGCGCGAGCTACAGTGCGCGTCGCAGGCGCCGCCAGCAGGTGGCGGCAACGTTGACGGAAGTAAATTTTTGTCATCGAGGGGACGAAAAGACGCACCACCTGCATCACCAGTTCCAAACAGTCGGAGTCTCCTCGCAATACACCGCTAGCAAAAGTCAGCAGTCCATAGTGTCGCCTCACCTCCAGAGAGTTAAAACTTAAGGCGCCAAGCAAAAATTTCGTAGGGTACAAAAAAGGGTAGTAGCCGTAAGTTTTTTTATATAAAAACCGCAAGAACGCCTTCTGTACTTTCTCCAAAAGCAAGACATAGGTAACTTCGTGAGGGTTCCAGACAACAGAAGCCGCCTCCAGTTTGCTTCTGACTAGAGCGGTGTAGACAGTTCTTATAGCCCTGGTATCTGAAAAATCCCTAGCATTTCGAATAACGAACCCCAACCTCCGATAGCAATTTTTAGCAAGGGCTCTCATGTGCTCGTGAAAGTTGAGGTGCGTATCGAATATGACGCCTAGATCACGAATACAGGCGACACGGGCTATAGGTTCCACACCCAACAAGTATTCCGCGTGAATGGGATTGCGGGCACGACTAAAAGTGACCACGGCACACTTGGCTACATTAAAAAGAAGCCCGTTGTCGAGACTCCACTGATGCACCCGGTCTAAATCCGTCTGCAACGAAACACAGTCTGACAATTCCTGCACGCCGTAGATCAGCTTCAAGTCGTCGGCATAAAGTAGGCATCTGGAATGCTGGGGAACCGAAGCAAGATCATTTACCATTATGCCAAAAAGTAACGGACCCAAAATTGAACCCTGGCTGACCCCAGACCGAGTATTATAGGTCTCGGAAACAAAGCATCCGTGTTGCACATACTGCTGTCTGCCGCGCAGATAGCTGGCGAAGAAACGAAGCAGCTTTGGCGAAAAACCGATGTCGCATAACTTCACCAAAAGTACGTCGTTATCCACGCGGTCAAAGGCTTTTTGGAAATCAAAGTACAACACGTCAACTTGTATTCCCTTATCCAAGTGGTCTGAAATGGAATCAACCAGAGTTATGAGGTTCGTTTCGACTGATCGCCGGGACCTGAACCCATGCTGTGAGTCACTTAGGTAAGGCTTTATTTGAGGAACTAGACGTCCATTTACGATAGATTCAAACAGCTTAGCAATCGAAGACAGAATTGCTATGGGTCGGTGTTCATCCACGCGGTCCGCATTATTAGTCTTAGGGATAGGCCTCACCCGCGTGATCTTCCATTGATCAGGGTATTCCCCAGTACAAAGAGCTAGGTTGAAAATGTGAAGTAGCGGAGGTATTAGCCACTCTTTGCATCCTTTAAGGATAAACGCTGGAAAGCTGTCCGGGCCTGGGGAGCTTTGCGGCTTAAGTCGGGCCAGGGCGGTAACCACATCATGAGAGGTGATATTGTGGATGTAGACATAATTGGCCGTACAAGTTTGGTCCTCACGAATAACCTTTTCGTGGTTTAGAAGAGGTTCACTGGGCAGAAAAACACTCGAAAAGAAGTCAGCGAACACCTGAGCCACCTCTCTGCCCTGGTAAAATTTCCCCTCATAGGTAAACTGCGATTCGAAGCCACCCTTGGACTTAAGACTACTAATATATTGCCAGAAAGCGCGAGGATTGCAATTAACCTGGGCTTGAATGTGGTGACTATAGTTGTCATAAGCCAGAGATATTCGAGACTTAATGTTCGCTCTGAGGTTAGAGAAAATAGCATAAACGGCGCGATCTCCCGAGCGTTTCCACTCTCGATGGAGAGACGCTTTCCGCTTAATGTCTTTAATTAAGTCAGCTGAGAACCAGACTGGATAACACCTGCATGGTTTGCTAGACCTAATCTTCCTGGGCATACACAAATCAAACATACCATAGACTGAACGGTAAAATAACCCTACAGCAACATTGACATCACAAGACTTCAGCACATTAGTCCAAGAAACTTCAGAAAATAGGTGGTAAAGTAGTTCATAATCACCTTTAGCAAAGTTCCAATCTCGACTTGAGTCAACATTGCTGGGTTCAACAAATACAGGGTTACGCACAACTTCCGTAAGCGGTAAAGTAATATCGAGAGGAGGATGATAAGCGTCCCGATGAGTCACCAATCCACCTCCATCCACCTCACCGACCACGACACCACGGGTTCCCTCTCGTACGAGCACCACATCTAACACTCCTCCAAACGCATTTAAAATACCATTCGTCTCTCGCAGATTACAAACTGTACTAAAATAGCAATAATAACTTAAAATACTAAAGGACGTATACTTAGGGTTAAAATTAAAATCTCCGACAATTAACACAACACCATTAAGAGAGTCAATAAAAGATTCCACTTTATGAAAAAAGCGCATATAAACATCATCCGCACAATTAGGTGGAATGTATACGACGCACATATGACAGACACTTTGATTAACCAAGAAGGATACCCAAAGGTCTTCGCCATCCGCCGTCTCCAACTCAGATCTGCGACGCAAGACGATACCAGGCCGCGCGGCCACGAGTACGCCGCCTCCCTGGCGACCAGCTGCACGATCACGGCGCAGCACACTCCACTCGCCTCCAACGATTTCAGGGATAAAATAAATAAATAAACATTATGCTAATGGCTACAGAATTTAAACGCCTTATGGTCTTTTCACATAGCTAGTGCTACACTTAAAAAAAAAGACGTTATTCCGAACGATAATATATTTTATTGTAATAAAAAAACAATTAGGTTTGCTCTTGAGAGAAACGTCTATAAGCATGATTTTTCAGAACACGTTTTCATAAATTTCCTTTTGTCAATTTTAATATCGACACGGCAAAATGCATTGACAACATTGCGGACAAGTAAAAATATTTCTACACTGGGGGGCAATTTTTAAAGCTCACCGAAGAAAAATTACTAACTTTGAAATCAATTTGTGCAGCGATATAATCTACGACCGGGCCCACCTTTTGGATATAATATGATAAAGGCATAATGATATCAAATCCAAAAGGTGAACCTGCTCTTAGATTAAATCACGGCACAAATTGATTTAAAAGTTAGTCATTTTTCATCGGTGAGCTTTAAAAATTGCCCCCAGGTCTTTCCATTACACCTGCAAACAGCAATACATGTTTGCTGCTTGGCGGTAGATAAATAGGTAAGTACGTGGTAGTGATCTAGACGGATCCTACGGTAAGACTTATCACCATTACATGGTGTTTCCTCATCGCTACGTCCAAAGTTCAGCGTACCAAGCAAACAAGCTGTAGATCACCCATGGGATGGACAGACCAAATAAGAATTCGAACAATATACCACCGCCCCGAGTATGAGTGTACTAGAGCGGCAACAGCCCGAGAAGTATAGCGTTACTCTTCATGACAACGATGGACGACAACGACCACTATGTTAAGAGTGTACTGACGAAAATAAATGTCATATTTTTCTTTAAGCGAGCCTTAAAAGAACTACAGGGGCCCTAGCTCAACTGACTGACTGACTGCTACAGCAGTCACTGACGGCGAAAAGGTTAAATGTCTAGAAGACACGTAAAACTTGTTTTTTTATTTACCCGCATAACTAGCCTCACATTTAAAATTAATTTATTTTCGTTACTTGGCCGTCTTTGAGGCCCAGTACTTTTGGAGTAAATTGGCTTTGATAGGCAGACAGACAGTCCGATACGCGAGTTATCTTATAAGGGTTCCGCCTTTCGTACAAATGAAGAACTCTCTGCAGTAGAAAAAAAAAAACAATATTTACAATAAATCGCCATAACTTCACAAATAATCGACATAGAAACATCGTATAAGAATTTCCAACCATAGACATATTTTATTACACTCAAGAAGGTCAATCGAGCCATAAACAAATGCCTCCAGGCAAAATATGCGCATATTATATTATAGTGTCGTGTTTATTACTCTGGAGTTATCAACCGACTTCCCAAAGTTAATAAAACCATGGCGTCAGTAATAATAGTCCTTAATCGCCTCAGTACTTGAAATCTTAAATACTTACTTAGAGCAGAAGCCTCCAATTATAATCAAGAAAAACCTGCAAACGTACTAATATTCTTCTTATCATGTAAAGTTTATGTAAGTTGTGGGGTAGGCAGAGCTACCAGAAATACCAACAACTCTAAAAAGACTTGTTTATAATTCTGTAACCACATTTTGCACAATCAAGCCAAGAAGTTTACTAGTGTATTAGTGACAGGTTGCAAACCCATCGCCTAACAACACTACAAGTCCTTATTGAAAGACATGGAGGCACTATTCTAACCCGGCAACCACACGATTAGACACGGGTATGTAAGTTCCTATGCTGTTTATTCCCAATGTCTTGCAACTACTACTCAGTGGGCTTTTAAGAGTTCATCGGTAGTGCACGTAACTGGGCATAGAGGGCACTTGTAATATTGTACCTTCGATACTGTCTTGGATCCGTGTCCGTTTTTCTGTAGATTCATAGTTTAAATTGTTAACTTATTGCGCATTTCTGATCATCTTGCCGGCGCGGTTCACCTGACCGTTTTTTGGGACTCGTTTGGTCATGGAATTATTCCTGAAATATGTTATTTAACTTAGTATATAAAACGTTCACAGCTTGACCGACTGACTTTGGGGACGTATATCTTCTTGAATATATAAACTCCGCGATGTCGCGGGCTTCCAGAGTGTTTACTTACATTTTTCCTTTTGATTCTTGCTACTTTTATGAATATTTCATCTTTTAAAACTGATATTTTGTACTTTTTGTTTATTTTCTTTCAACTGAAAATATTGTTATTTATATTGTCTTGACAACGGGCAGAGACAATATCTTAGGTTTTATACTGTAACATGAAGTTAATATGATTGTTTTCTATAGAATTAATTCCTGGCATGTGTAATTTTGTAATTTTATAAACTTAGAACATCCAAATTAAAAAGATAGAACACCAGGGTATATAAAGGGTGGCTCAGACTAGAGCCATTCATTCCTTCTCCAGTTTCCCAGTTGAAACGTTGAAGTCGGCCTTGTGCGGGGCCAATTCAGGCCCCGCACCTCAAGAAGCCTCAATCTTCACACCTCAATCTCGTTCCTGCTTGCTCCGGGACCGTTACTATCTCCACACCTCGATCTCGTTCCTGCTTACTCCGGGACCGTTACTCGATCTCACGGGCCTCTGCTCGGGCCTATCTGCTACCATAGTTCTACGAAGAGGAGCGTTGCTGCTATCACTACGCACTACTGCGCAAGTGGTGTTCACTGGAGCTCTCTTCAATCATCTACTTCACAGAGAAGAACTACTCTCTGCTGCTATCTCGCTGGTGTTGTTAGGGACCTATATAATTAGTTAGTAATTTTGTATTGGTAATTCTGTGTAAAGCTAAACAAGTGCTCAATAAATAACCCTGACCCTTTTTTTTTGACGGAGTGGATATGCATTTACGCATCCTCCCAGCCTGGGGATGGCTGTGCAATGGGAGGTATGACGGACTCTCAACGAACTACCGGCGTTTAAACCCTCTGGCCGGCTGTGAGGCACCGCGGTACCGCTAAAAAGCATTGCCCACTGACGTGCCTCCCGGCTGGCTCCGAAAGAGCCCCCCCCCCCATGTCTCCGCCAAAGGAGGAGATGGCTGTGAAGCCCACGACCATCTCCCCAGACCGGTAAAGCCGTGCAATGTGGGCCCCCAACCCACTGGCTCTACAAGAAGTTCGGGCGAGCAGCGAACGTCTGTCCGCTGAGTTCGCCTTCCCTCCACGGTCTGCCTGTGGTGGAGGATGCTTTCCGGATACCCAACCCCAGTGGGTTGGTCCCATACCCTTCAAACAAACTCCACCACAGCTGTCCCACCAATAACTAATGTGCCCCCTGAGATTCCAGAGGACACGTAGAAGGACCCTCGGGTGACATGGGAGTACTTTCGGGGAAATGCAGCGACCCATGCCGCACCGTCCCTTCCATTAAACCCTGTCACCAACCGCAAATGTGACAGGAGGAAGCTGTCCAGGGCAGAAACGGCCTCGAAGGCACACGCAACCGCCCCTTTCAACAACCTCTGTCACTGCCCCCTCCCGGTGACGAGGAAACTTTCCGGAACAGAAACGGCCTCGAAGGCACACGCAACCGTCCCTTCAAGAAACCTCAGTCACCAACCGTCAAAGGTGACAGAAGGAAGCTGTCCAGGGCAGAAACGGCCTCGAAGGCACTCGCAACCGCCCCTTCCAACAACCTCTGTCGCCGCCCGCAACTGATGACAACGAAGCAGTTTTTCCGGAGAAAAGCCGCTCGTCACCATCCCTCCCCAGGTGACAGAAGGAAACTCTCCGGGGCAGGAGCGGCCTCAAGGGCACACGCAACTGCCCCTTCAAGAAACCTCTGTCACATACAGGGGCGCTCTTTTGGGGAGTATTTGGTTCCCGGGCCCGCGCTGGCCCTGGAAAGTGGGTATCCCGCCACTGGTTCGGTGGAAAAGGGAGGAAGGATGGGAGCTGGGAAGGAATGGGAAATCGGGAAGGTGGGAATGGGATAGGGACGTGCCGCTCTTAGTCTGGCCCCTCACCCCGAGCCTTTCCGGTATGGGTAGCCCTGTCCGGTATAGCCACGGGGATCATAGAGACACGCAAGCCCCCCCACCACGGCAAGGTGGCAGCACAATCGGGGGGGAAATAACCCTGACCCTGACCTAACTCTTTCATCTCTCTCTACCCTCTTTAGGTACCTGGTTTTTCGAGCCTTCGAAAGGTCAGGTGCCTCTACAACTTTCCTCCGTCCGTTATCTGGTCTTCCGAACCTTCGAAAGACCACGTAACACGACACACTGCATCATAATTCTGCGTCGTTTGATATGACCCGCAGTCACATTATGACCTTGAGCTTGCTGGTAGAATACCTCATTTGAAGAGATTTTCATTTGTTCCAAGCAGCAGTTCTATCAGTGTATTAACTTTGCAATGTATACCGAATTGTCACCTGTCACGTGTCATCGTCAAGATGGTGAAATAGGGAGCTGGTATTGCGATACATGGTACATACTAACGTATGTAATAATAGACAATAATTATAATGTAAAAGACAATAGGAAACCTTAACAACAGGAAACAAGGCCTATTGTTGATAAATGTCTTAAAGACCAATACAGAACTTAATTCAAACATTCGCGGTGTGTGCTACCTGGCGGCCATGAAATCGCCAAAGTATGACATGTCTTTCCCAGAAATAGATATTCGGTCAGTGCATATAGATATTTGGAAACATCAATATATGGGGTACAGTCAATCTATTTGATTCCTACGCCACTATTGACTATGTTAACGTGACGTTGCAAACCGAATCGTAAATATACCAACCAAACAGTACATAGTGGCCTGGGAGTAAAATTGGTTGGCTGTACGCAACCCTAGGCAATTTTTTATTGGCAGTATTGAGTTTTAAAGTAATTTATGTTTTCACGAAACATCAATGTTTAAATTAAGTGAGGACTAAAAAACATGATATTAAATCCTAAACGGTACTTGTACTTGAAAACTTTGCCCCAGCTCTTAATAAAATGATGAAAATTTAATAATGTAAGTCATTTTACAGCCCCAGTCCCCGGCGAAATCCTTAAAGAGTCGATCAACAAATACTAAACTCTACGGCTACGTTATAAGGTATAACTTAACATGGACTTGTTGAGTGTCTAACAATCTACATAGTAAGAAAGGGGCGAAAACTTCACCTTTGCGCCCAATTAAATCTGGAACTAGAACCGCGCGAACTGAATCGAAGTTTGAGATTGAGTTTGTTTTATGCTTGTTGGGAGAGCTTGATATTTACACAGCCCTAGTCGGTGGTCGGGCGTAACTGCGTCTTCAAGATTTTATAAAGGAACTAACGTTAATCTGCGAATTCATCAACGTAGTTCGTGTAACCAAGGGAACTATTAATTTTTCTTAAATAAACGTAACTTCTAGTTTTAAACGTGAATATGGACTTACTCTATGTCAAACCCGTGACCCGTGTGGTGGCCGGGTTAGAAATAGTGCTACTCCATGTCTTGCCGTGGATGTCGTAAGAGGCGACTAAGGGAATAAAGGCTTGTAGTACTGTTAGGCGATGGGCTTGCACTAATACACTGGTAAACATCTTAGCCTACTTGTGCAAAATGTGCTTAAAGGATTTTCAACAAGTATTTTAGAGTTGTTGGTATTTCTGTAGAGCTGCCTACGCCACTCTGGGAATGAAGGCGTGATATGTATGTATGTACATCTGTGTAAAGTGTAGTTTTTCACAGAAAATTGACAGAAACTGGGTGAAAAAGTGTACAAACGTAGCCAAAACCGGTAAACCTTACGCGGAGGAAACATATTTTACAAGTGACAACTTACAACCTAGTTTTCTCAGTAATACATAGCCCATCCTTAACGTCCTGTAGAAAAAGAAACAGATAACTACCTATTTATAGCTAAAGCTACGAGTGGTATAAATCATGCTGAGCTCTCGCCACATTATTTAAAACTGCGTTCTGAAGCTCGCGGTTGGCTGGCGAGGCTTCCGGCAAATTTGACGCAGTGAACACGTTTGCAGCATAGGCGAACGCGATTGTATGAATTAAAAAATACTCGTTAATAATAAATTATCAAACAAAGCCTCTATTCTACCGAAGTGCTCGAAGTGTTGTATTGTTTTTAACTCGGCCGACATAACTGTCAAGTAAATAATGGTTGTCAAAACGTTGACAATACGGAAACACGTCGTTTTAGCCCTTTAGATTAAAATTAAAATTAAGCACCTGTATTTCTTTCCACTTTTTAGGCTTCTGTTTCCAGAAGATGTGAAATGAGACCCAATTACTAAGCCTACGCTGTCTGTCTGTCCGTCCGTCTTAGCTTTAAAGAGCTGTATCTTTTAAGCCGTATAAGCGGATTAGGACGGATTTATTATGTATAACTAAAAAGCGGCCAAGTGCGAGTCGGACTCGCCCATGAAGGATTCCGTAGCAGCAAGTAACATAATATAAAAGTTCGTTGTAGCTTTGATCAATGTTTTTATGACGTATTAAAAAAAACTACTTACTAGATCTCGTTCAAACCAATTTTCGGTGGAAGTTTGCATGGTAATGTACATAATATATTTTTTTTAGTTCTATCATTCTCTTATTTTAGAAGTTACAGGGGGGGGGGGACACATTTCAACACTTTGGAAGTGTCTCTCGCGCAAACTGTTCAGTTTAGAAAAAAATGATGTTAGTAACCTCAATATCATTTTTGAAGAACTATCTATAGATACCCCACACGTATGGGTTTAATGAAAAAAAAATTGAGTTTCTGTTCTAAGTATGGGGAACCCCCAAAATTTATGGTTTTTTTTTTCTATTTTTGTGTGAAAATCTTAATGTGGTTCACAGAATACATCGACCGTTCTACTTACCAAGTTTCAACAGTGTAGTTCTTATAGTTTCGGAAAAAAGTGACTGTGACATACGGACGGACAGACAGACAGACATGACGAATCTATAAGGGTTCCGTTTTTTGCCATTTGGCTACGGAACCCTAAAAAGGGGTGACCTTACAAGAAACATTCTTTGTTTAGTAAAAACGGTAAAACATACATAAATTTGTTATGGTTATCGTACAAACCTGAACAAAAAATATTAATGCTTAAAAAGTGGTCAAGTGTGAGATGCGCTCGCAGTGAATCGATTGGCAATCGAATTCAAAATGGAATCTAATAATACATACTGTGCGGCTGTGGAGCGCGATGCCGACCTTTTTTCTTACCTTTGTTGTTAAATTACCGATACTATTTTTTTTTATTGCACGTAATTAATGTACAATATTTACTCTTGGTTGACTACTAGAAGCAATACCGAGCTGATCGATAACGAGCTGTATATCCCTAGATGTCGATAGTGTGTGTTCCCGCATTCGCGCGAATGCGACCATTGTATCCCTACTCCCCTAATTAAATTATATAATATCAAACATTCTGTATTTTCAGTCTAAAACTACTAAGCTTAGAATCCCTATTAACTCATTAAATATTCCAGTCCTTCTAGACTGTATTATCGGCATAATGATGGGGCATTTTGAAAACTGAAAGAGATTACCTTATCAGAAAATTTATGTCTATGAAATAAAGGACCAAGTTTATGATAACTTAATCTTGGTGACACGGTTACATGTTCACAACTCTTGGTCTTCTCTAAACTTATTTAGTTTATTTTAACTTTGCCTTATTCACATTACAACTTTTCAACTGTCAGAAACTACAAGTGGAAAAATTTCTAAGAATTCTGTGGGAGCTATTGAACAAACGAAGTTTAGGCAACATTTATATCATTAGAAGAAAATCTTTAAAAAGTTGAAAATTTTAAAAATGTTGTATTTTTACATACATTACATCATGCCTTCGTTTTAAGGTATACAAAGTAGGTTATTCTCTTTAACCACTCGTTCTTGAACTTGACGCGTAATATTAACAGACGCGTTAAAGGTGTACCATCAGAGCGGAAAAAGCTAATTTAAGGACGGGCAGCGTGTATGACAGCTCACTCGATCGACCGTTCGACAGAGAACCGTTTTTAAGTGAATACCTGTAATTCATATAATAGTTACGTGAAGGTATGTACAGTGATGTAATACATTTTAACTCTAGCGTTTTACTTCGTCCGCGGAGAAGTCGTTTATCGCTGCTCCCTCGGGAACAGTAAAATTTTCGGGATAAAAACTATCCTATGTCCCCTCTCAAATTGTCTTCCAAATCTGTTCAGCAGTGTAAGCTTGAAGAAGTAACAGACAGGCTGACAAACTTTCGCATTCATAATAATAGTATGTATATAGAAAATGCGACTTTGTGCCCAGAATTCATATCCCGTTAATCCCCCTTTTTTTCGGACGAGCAACACAGCAGCACGCTAGGGTTAGTCAGCGCAACATAATTAATTCATACCAAACGTGTGCCCCGCTAATTGGAATCATACCTTAACGTTAAACACGTCTTAATTCCAGTAACATAGAAGTTAACTCAATCAACTATTATTAAGTTTTGGCACCCTAACCTAACCCGCAGTCTAGCCAGCCAGTACGCTCGCGTACACTTATGCCGCGCGTATATCGCGGTACTATCGCGCACAGTCCTCTAATGGCGCGTAATGCAGCTCAAGAGGTTTTTAACTCGAATGTACAGACATGGGCAGAGAGCACAGACCTCTCTGACTTTTATAAAAGTTTTATGTTTCAAAAAACTTTCATATTCGGAGCCAAATAATTCAGCGCTACTAACATGAACAAAAGAAAGGCGGCAAAATCGAGAATCAAAGTTAAAGCGTTGGCCTAGTTGGGAGTGACCCTGCGTCCTAAGCCAGCGGTCCTGGATTCAAATCCCGGTAAGGGTAGATATTTGTGTGATGAGCGCATAGTCTTTGGATGTTTTATATTTATTTAAGTATGTATTTCTCCATATAAGTATGTTTATCGTTGTCTAGTACCCATTAGTGCAAGCCTTGAGCTTAGTTTGGGACTAGGTCAATTTGTGTGAGATTGTCTCTTGATATTTATTTTATTTATTTATTTAAATATTTTTTTATACACAGGTTGTATTTTTAAAACAAACGATACATTTGTTTTTTTTTTTGATAGAACTAGTAACTTTTTTTTCTACGTACTTATTTATTTTAGACAAATCTTAGTGCAGTTAATTTTGTAAATAAAGTTAGTTCGAGAAATTAGGTACCCTCTGTTACCTTAAGTATATTTTATACTAGATTTTTCCCACGACGTCGTCCTCGTTGATGTCGATTATCATTTCTCCTTTTTCAAGCTATCCCATTTCCAAATTTTATATAAACCCGTTCAGCCGTTGCAGCGTTAAACGTAACAAACATTCACACATCCATCCATACAAACTTTAGCGTTTATAATTTTACTCGGATTCATATATTTTATAACTTTACCTATGCGTAAAGTATGCGTATGCGTGTTCTATATTCGGTTTATATTAATAAACGAAGTTAATTTAGCAAATAATTTTATTAGTAAAAGGACTATATTTTTTTACATAATAAAAGTAAATATGTTGTTTTATCTGTTCGGTCTCGGGTTTTTAATTCTCGTACAGTTTTAATGTAAGTAGTGGTTTTACGGTGCATACGGTCGAACAATCGAATTATTTCCGAATGGGTGAATAGATAATGCAAGAACGCTAAGAGTTCTTTAATGGAGCTAAAATATGTTTTTTTTAATAAACAAAATACTGCGTAGGCACGTGGGGCAGATGAAGCTCATTCCACTATGGTCGAGCTGCGTCGTCTATGTATGCTGAAACAAGCGTAAAAATACACGCTTTCATCCCCATAATTAAAAAGGTGGAATAACCGTGGGGTAGCTTATGCCATGCTTTGTCTTTATCTGTAATTGTGACATTTGCATCTGACAGAAAGTGACAAAGCATGACATAAGCGTTTATAAGTAAGGGGGTAAATGTTTTTAAATGCGTGTAGCTGATTTCCTTCTAACGGTGTCCCTGGTACCGAGGAAAAATATTTCCGCGTTCCCACAGCAAACATCATAATTATCGATACAAAAAAATCGTACAATGTTACGTTTTAAATTATGTTTGCTGTCAATTTATTTTTATTATATTTGATTTTATACTATTAAGGAGTAATTTAAAAAAGGCCTGAATGATTTATTGATAAAAGTATCAATACCCAGGTTGCAGAAAAATATTTTCCCGTTTGTTGGCACTGTGAGGGTCCCACAAAATGATTGTACTACACTTTAAAGGTAATATTTTATTAAAATAAAACTAACAAGCGAAAACAAAGAAATTAAAAATATTGGAAGAAAGATAAGGCGTGCGGTCAGCGCGGCTCGCATCGAGATCTGTCGGCCGGTGGTGCCACCTGCCCCTGCGCCCCCGCGCCCCCGCGCCCGCCTGCGTCGTCAACATCCTCCACCCCAGTGCTGCTTAGCAGCACTCATCAACCATCGGTATTCGAGCGACGCGGGCGGCCGACCTTACAAGCAGACCGGTCTGGGTTTTAATTTTAACGGCTCTCACTCTTCCATCTCTACCCGGCATCACCTCATTTATCAGGCCTCGTGGCCAGGTGTTCCGCGGTCCTTCTGGGTCGACAATTAAAACGAGGTCTCCAACTTGCAAAGGCTTGGTCTCCTGATTCCACTTTTTTCGTGGTAACATATCCGGCAAAACTTCCTTAACCCACCTCTTCCAGTATAAATCAGTCAGACGTTGGGCTATTCTCCACTGTTTTCTTAAATAAAAGTCAGTGTCATTGTATGCGCCCAGGTGAGGTAGGTTCGACGACGACCCGATGAGAAAGTGGTTAGGAGTCAGCGTTTCAGTGCTGCCTGGTTCCACAGAAACATGGGTCAATGGCCGACTGTTTACTAGATTTTCAACTTCAGCCAGTAATGTATTCAAAGTCTCGTCTCGTGGGGCTCGCTCTTTTAATACAATTTTGAGGCTAGTCTTAACACTCCGAATCAGCCTCTCCCAGGCTCCACCCCAGTGTGGGCTTGCAGGGGGTATGAAAGTCCATTTTGTTCCATACTTCATGGAATTGTTTTTTAGGTATTCCTCGTCTAACTCTTCAATTGACCTTTTCAGCTCGGTTTCGGCACCCTTAAAATTAGTGGCGTTATCTGAGAATAAATTCTGTGGCCATCCTCGCCGCGCGGCCATTCTTCTCAAAGCCATTATGAATGAGTCAGAAGTTAGAGTACTCACAATTTCGATATGAATTGCTCTCACCGTCAAACATGTAAACAGGACTCCATATCTTTTTTCGCGTTTTCGGCCGACTGTGACCTCCATGGGGCCGAATAGGTCAACGCCACAAAAAGAAAATGGACGCTGATGGTGAGCAACTCGAGCCTTCGGTAAGTCCCCCATTCTTGGGATTTCTTGTTTACATTTCCGTATCCTACAAAACATACATTTCGATGTTATGTTTTTTACTGTTGGTCTAATCCTTAATATATAATGTTTCTGTTTCAGGTTATTAACTACTGTTTCCTGGTTGCCGTGCGCCGCGAGAATATGGTAATGCTTCACTATCAGCCTTACTATGTATTCTTGCCCGTCTAATATTTTAGGTCTTTTTGTTTCAGGTGTGACGTCAGCGGCGGCGTCGATTCGGCCACCGAGGCGCAGAACATCGTGCTCATCCAGGTAAGGTGATAAGGTAAGTATTCTACTTGTATTAGGGAATATTTTTCCATTTTTCAGGTTGTATATTTCTTCAGGAAACGACGTGCGTTCTGAATATTTCAGAAGCAGTGTTTCAGCCTTCTCCATTGTGATTTCAATTTCCTCCCTTATACGTTTGCATTTATTTATAAATTTAAGCATTATGTAAGTAGATCTAAGAAGACGCAACCAAGAAGAAAATCTCGTAGGGTCGGGAATTGGTAAGTGAGTGTTCGTTTGTATATTTGTAACATACTCTAATTGTTCCTTATTTATTTCAGCACTCACTATATCCTGCGGCCATTCGTCCTCGTCCTTTTGTAGAAAGGATGGTCCATTAATCCAGTCCTTAGGTAACTTAGTACATTCATAGGATTCTCTAGTCGCTAAATCGGCGACATTAAGTTTTGTGGGTACATATCTCCACTCATTCTTTTGTGTAAGTTCATCGATTTCACCCAGCCGGTGCGCGACGTAAGTCTTATAATTGCGCGCGTCATTCTTTATCCAGTGCAATGCCGTCGATGAGTCACTCCAAAATGTTCGACGCTCTGGCTTGATCCTGTGTTCATTCATTATGGTTTCAGCTAAGCGAGCGGCGAGGACAGCTGCCTGAAGCTCCATTCGTGGTATCGATGTAAATTTAACCGAAGCAACGCGACATTTACTCATTATGAATGCTTGATAAACATTGTTGTCGTTATTCCATCTCCAATACGCCACCGCGCAAATTATTTTCGTAGATGCGTCGCAAAAAACATGCAATTGTAGGTTTGCATAACAAAAATCCATGCTATAAACAGGTTCCAGCGCAGGCGGCGGGAGCGCATCACCGCGCCAAGTACTGATAACAGGCGTTCCCATCTCGCTTGCACTCGCAGTGCGCGTGCGCGTCTCGCTTGCACTTGCAGCAGCGGCCTGGTAGTATCTAGGCAGACGTACCTTATTCATTGATTTTAATTGCTCAATCCATTTTAACCATTTCTCGTAAATATTATCTGGTATAAACTCGTCCCAGGTGATTTTAAGTAGCCATGTTTCTTGCATAATTAATTTTCCATTAATTGTAAAAGGCGACAAAAATCCATACACGTCGAAAATCGACATAACAACTCTTAAAATGTCTCGTTTAGTGGGCCTTTGTTTGCCACTAATTATGTTCTCAGGTATTTTCTTTAACGAGGCATCGAACCCGAGCGTGTCTTCGCCGGGCTGCCACAATAATCCTAGCGTTCGCTCGGTCCCTTGGTAATGTTGTTCAGTTTTGAACTTTACTGCGCTGTCACCGAGACTCTCTTTTGGAATGTCATTTAAAACATTTTTTTCCGTTACTGTTCCAGTTGCGTATTTCAAAGTTGCCTTGTTTATGTATGTGGGTGACGTCTCGGATTAGCTTCATAGCGATTTCTTCGTTGGGTAAGCTGTCTATATAGTCATCCATGTAATGTTGTGAATATATAGCATTCGTAGCGTCAGGCATTATGGACTCGAAGCGTCGAGCATTCTTGTTCTTTATGAATTGCGCGATATAAGGGGAACAGTTTGCACCGAATATCAGCGATGTCATTACGTAAGTGTTAACAGGCTCGTTAGGGTTGTCACGATACAAGAAGCGTAGGGCATTTCGGTCTTCAGGTTTAATCTTAACTCGTAGGAACATGTCCTTAATGTCGCCGGTAACTGCCACTCGGTGTTCACGAAATCGCAACATTATTCCCATTAGCGACATGAGCAGATCGGGTCCTTTAAGTAAGTAGTGATTTAATGATAAGCCCTTTGTTTTAGCGGCTGCGTCATACACAAGGCGTAGCTTCTTCTTATTCGGATTGTCCACTCCAAAGTGCGGTAAGTACCAAGTTTTAGGTGTAACATCTGTATTTTCCAATAGTTCCGCGTAATTATTTTCAAATAAATGTTGTATACGTTCTTTATATCGTTGTGCATACTGTTCGTTCTTTTTAATTTTTAGCTCGACTCCTTTTAATCTCGTCAATGCATTAGGGTAGGAGTCAACCATGACACAATCTTCATTCCTCCAAGGTAAGCCGACTTGCCAATAACCATCGATAAGTTCAGAGGTCTTTTCCAGGTGTTCCTGGGCCCGTACATCCTCCGAGTTCTGTCGAGGTTTAGCAGATACGCCCATAGAATCGATGGAAAAGAAACGGCGGACTTCTTCATTGAGTTCTTGGAGAATTTTATTATTTTCTTTTTCGACGTCCTGTTTTTCGTTATGACATATGTGTAACGAGGAGTGGTGTACAACCCTAGGTGATGTTGTTCGCATCGGCGCCCGTCCATGCAGGCACCATCCCAGCGGCGTGCGGGTGGCGCAGGGCTCGTGCGGGCCGCCCGTCACCACTTCCAAGGGCACAAGTAAGTGGTAATTGTCTTGTCCAATAAGTATTTCTGGTTTTAATTTTTTATCACATAAATGTTTCTTTATTTGTTGCAGATATTTAAAGTTGTCACAATTAACTAAGTTCAAGTTCTGTGCAGGTAAGTTTAAGTCCTCTACACTCCGCGCACATAGCGTAAACATTGTCCCGTCCCGATTACGTAACGACAGGTTGATCAGCTGTGTCTCACAAACTAGTTCGGTATTGTCCCAAGCGCCCCGCACTCGTAAGCACTCGCGCCGCCCGCGCACACCGGCCCGTTCAGCTAGCGATGCACTTATTAACGACACCGTGGATCCGTCGTCAAGCAAAGCCGTCGTGTTAATAACACCGTTAGGTCCATAAATACTTATAGGTACAACTTTTAATAACACTTCGCACTTTTTAACGTTTATATGCGTTACGGTCTCACTGGTTTCAGTCTGAGTGTCACTTTCTAGCACTTGCACTTGGTTGGAACTGTCTCTGCGCGAACTTTGAGCCGGTACATAGTGCAGGAGCCGGTGGTGAGGTTCCCCGCACCCTTCTACGTCACACGCCGCGGCGGAGCACGTCTGGCGGTCGTGCTGCGACACCAAACATTTGTAGCAAATGCCGAATTTTTTGACATACATCCAGCGGTCCTTGCGTAGTGATTTTTTAAATTTCTTGCACTCCGTTAGCTTGTGTTTTGTTAAACGACAAAAACGACACTTATCGTAAACATGTCCACTTTGCACTAGAATAGTTTGCGACTGATTTGCGCCATGCACATAATTTTTACGTTTAAAATCATTACGAATGGGAATGAGAGAAGCACTACACATTGATACTTTCACAGCCTCTTCGTGCAAAAATTCAGCGAGAATATCTAGCTTAGGTTTAGTTCCTTCTCGTATCAGCGGGTAACTATAGTCCGTCCACTTAGGTAGCAGCACTGTTGGTAATTTAGCCAATACGATTGACACTATATTAGTATCATGTAGGTATTCTTCACGACGAAGGGCACGAACGGCTGCGACGTAGTTCCTTATTTTGATTGCAAACGTCACAATTTCCTTATGGTACTCCAGTGGTAACGGGTGTAGTTTTTTAATTTCCATTGATATTCGTGCTAAGATTACGTCAGGATTACCAAATTGTAGCTCTAACGTCGACATTACAGTCTCAGGTGACGTTCCGCTCATAAGCAGAGCTGTGACGGAATCTTTAGCTGGGCCACGAAGACATTTCCTCAATCTCCACATATTTTCAATGTCACTAAAATTGCACACATTAGTGGATTCTTCAAAAGCTTGTTTAAATTGGAGCCAATCCATCGGTTCGCCGTAGAACAAAGGTAGCTCTCGCGGCGTGCTAATTCGGCTAAGCAGGTTAGCATTATGACTCCCGGTGGCGGAGGTGGTGACTAGGTCCTTCAGTACGCTTGCCAACTGCTGAACTTGACCATCGGTGCCGGCAGCGACAGCGGCCGGCGGGCACAGCGAGCTCTTGTTATTTCCATACTCGGGAGCAAGCTGTGTCTCTAGTTCTAATTGGCTGCGCTCGACCCACCTCGCGACTTTACTTCTTGTGGATTCTTCATCCACCTCCGAATGTGGACTGTACTCTTCCTCTAGTTCTGCAAGATCGGCTTGCAGCCGTTTGTCGATCAATTCCATTTGGATGCGAGCCTTGGCTTCAGCTGCCTCCAGTTCCAGCTTCTGGCGACGTAGCTCCACAGAAGATGACGACGACTTCTTAGAGATGCACTTATTGCTTTTACGTGAACACGGTGGTTTCGGTTGCACAAATTTTAAAACTTCCGATTTTACCACGCTACCCTCTTCTAAACAAATAGTTTTATCGTTCGTCTTTTGTTCGGTGGCATCTTTAGGCGTTTGTATTTGCTGGTTCATTTGTTCCTTTTGTTCTTCCTCAAGCCTTTTCTCTTGCTCCCTTTTTGCAGTAGTACTACGAGTGTTAACCATTTTCACTGGCGTGTGGAACATTCAAGATCCGGGTCGATGGACCACTTTGTTGGCACTGTGAGGGTCCCACAAAATGATTGTACTACACTTTAAAGGTAATATTTTATTAAAATAAAACTAACAAGCGAAAACAAAGAAATTAAAAATATTGGAAGAAAGATAAGGCGTGCGGTCAGCGCGGCTCGCATCGAGATCTGTCGGCCGGTGGTGCCACCTGCCCCTGCGCCCCCGCGCCCCCGCGCCCGCCTGCGTCGTCAACACCGTTTACATGAAAAAGTGACGCATGATAGCCATGGTAGTAAAACGTTTAATAGCAAAGCAACAAACAATTAATCAGAAAATTTACTATTTTAGGTGAAAAGTGCTCTGCCACTTAAATTATTATTTTCATTTATTTTTCCCATATCAGTGAAGTATGAGAATTAGTTTACACCGCCTGCCATGAATTTGTGTCCTCAGTTATTTCTCTTACAAGGTTGTCTGGAAGAGATCGCTATTTAGCAATAAGTGCGCCTGTTGGATACCTATGATTTAAATGTACTGTTCCGTGTTCTGTTTTTATTTTTTATTTTTTGGTGTTCTATAAAGAGTGTTTGTATTGTATTGTATTGTATGAAAATAAATTAAACAGCGCTTAAGGTAGATAAAAAATACTCTCTAGAAGTGTTAGTAAATCAGACAATGTTCATACATACATACATATTATCACGCCTTCATTCCCAGAGTGGGGTAGGCAGAGCTGCAGAAATACCAACAACTACAACAAGACTTGTTGGCAATTTTGTAACCACATTTTGCACAAACATGCTAAGATTTTTACCAGTGTATTAGTGACAGGTTGCAAGCCCATCACCTAACAGTACTACAAGCCCTCATTCCCTTAGTCGCCTCTTACGACATCCACGACATTGAGACAATGTTCATTTCTTAATAATCCTATCTTGTTTTTCTGATCACTGTTTCTTAATTCTATAAAATAAACACAAATATAGCAGGGAATAGGGATCATCATTCTTTATTCAAACGTATTTTGAAACATAATCGTAACAAAGATTTAGAAGTAGTACGCTTATCACGTACTTTCCCAATCGATAGTGCAGTCTGGCCAACACTTTAAAATGTCATTAGGCCGCCATCTTGTCTGATGAAATATTCATTCGAGGGTCTGTTGGTTTAGTTAATTAATTTACCTAACGGCAACACTTATTCAAGAAATTGGCTTATTATAAAAGTTGCTTTACTTGTAAAAGCATGTTTAAAGGCTTGTTTTGTTATAATGCACCATTTTATTTAGAGTCAGAAGATTGACATTAAATGCTAATGGTGAAGTGAATATCTCTTTGACATGTAATCCACACCTTGTTGACTTAGTTTATAAATATGAATAGTGTTCAATTCAGTGTCGGCTTTCGTTATTGGGGAGGGAAGATTTAAAGATGTCCGGTTTTTTACCTTTGATAAATTCTGTTTAGTGATTTACTCTATTCACTTGATATTGGCGAAACCACACCAGAATACCGCGTTGAACTGCCATTCAATATATTTATTTAGACTGTAACGTACTGAGATGTAATTAAATAATAAAAATAAATATTAGGGGACAATCTCACACAAATTGACCTAGTCCCAAACTAAGCTCTAGGCTTGTACTATGGGTACTAGACAACGATAAACGTACTTATATAGAGAACAATATACTTAAATACATAGAAAACATCGAAGACTCGGGAACAAATATTTGCCCTTACCCGGATTAGACCCCAGGACCACTGGCTTCAGAGACAGGGTCACTCCGAACTAGGCCAACGTGTCGTCAAAATGTGTCGGTTGCATCATATTTCCTGAATATACGAGGTGGTTTATATGTCGATTCGATACAAACTTCACAGAAAAAAAATGTATTATGCCTCTGTTAGCCTTATTTCTCTAGTAAATCTGCTTTCACATTCAGTATTATATTGTTAGGCTCAAACATAGCTCAGCCTTTACACAAAACGTACATCGTACAAAGCGCTTTACCTCCAACGTTCAATATAATACGCCAGTTGATCGCGTTAGTAATTCATACACGCTTTACAACGCTGCTCGCTCGTAAACACGTTTTATTGAGTTGTGTAGTAAACGAGCGATGAATTCTCAAGTAGCGAGCTATGTATGATGAATTTTAATTTAGAATCGTAACTTGCACTTTAGTTGTCGTTTAAAATTAGTGCATACTATTTGTTTCATGCAGAACTAAACAGAACCAGCTAATTACTTCAATTGGTGCATTCTGTTATTCGGTTTGTTGCTATTTTCATTCCGTATTTTTTACAGATTCTTCATAATACTATGCATGTTTATATTGACGACTTGATAACTAGCAACTATTATAATACGTTATCGAAGTACTAGATTTAACTGGGCCTCTATTCTACAAGGTAATAACGATATCGTTTTTGACCTGTTTCCGTATTGTCAACGTTTTGATAACTCTTATGTCATTTACAATAATGGCGACTGAACATAAACGATTCTTAAACGTGTCAAACACAATATCGTTTTAACGCACCTGAATAGAGGCCCTGGGCGTTTTCCAAAAAAAGGGGTTCATCGTAAAGGACAAAAATTAAAAAACTTTAACCTATGTAAATGTATGGTTAATTTTCGTGACGAAACGGAAAAAGATTTTCTTAATTTTGTCCTTAACGATGTTCACTTTTTTTGGGAAACGCCCAACTACTAGTACTAAAAAAGGTCTTCCACGGAACAATGACATTTTTGTTAAATGGTCAAGTATAAATAGGATTTTCATGCTAAAAATTCCAAAGACTATTGATCGCTGATATCACTTTAAGGACCTAAATACAGGTAACTCATCACTTCATCGAATGTATAATTTCATCGAACGCTATTTTCTGCTGAAACTATAATGTTTTCAGGGTACCTTAAACAAAAATTACGTTGGTTAGGTAAGGTTAAAAGTTTAAGATACCCTGAAAACATTATGGTTTCAGTAGAAAATAGCGTTCGATGAAATCATACATTCGATAAAAGGTGTTTCCATGGAATGATAGACACCCCTAAAATCTTACATGATTTGTTGTGATTAAGACGCCTGGAGAAAAAAAAACCGTCTTAGATATGTTAGTTACTACAAATATAGTAGTGGGAATTAAGGGTAGCCTTTTAATAATTTATTTACTACTTGATTATTTTTACTAACGATTATACCGTAATCTCAAAGCACTGCTTTGCTGTTTATTGCTTTAATTTACTTCAACGTCTTGATTATCCTCAAAGTACAAATTCCCAAGTTAATTTTTACAGTACGGACCGTTAAGGATATTCCATTTCAACTTAATTTGGCAGTTTCTTCAACAATGTCGGTCCTTGATTTCGCGGACCTTTGAATCGTAAACGCAAAATTCGTCCTAAATTCAGGTTCTGAGTTAAATTTAATCAAGACTAAGTGGATACATAACGAGGCGGCTTGTTTTGGATCCATCCCTTGCCTGAATGGCCCCTCGCTACGTAATCAGCTTTTTATAATTAACGGTTTGAAGGTTGCTAAATGTTGTTTGCTTCTAAATTTTGCTTATGAAGATCTTCATTAATGTATTTTGTCACGATCAAGGGCTATTTAGGAATTGTTTCAGGTTGTTTTGGGCTTGGTCTTATATTTCTACATTGTTTTTAACCCTCTTGCTATCTTATTGTTATGATAGTTCTCATTGACATGACGGTACAGGTGACCAAGTCGTAAACAATAGGATTGTAATAGTGGCAAAGACAATAATGAAGTTAGGCTATGATCTTTTGAATGTTAATATTTTGGCAGCAACACGCGAGAAACTCTAATTCTCTTCAGTAAAATAAAAGTATTTCATTTTAGCTTATAATTATATAACATGAAATTTTAAATTTGATTATAGGAACTCCAAAAATGATTCTCGTACCATATTATATTATCACATTGATCATTCTTCATAAAAATATTTTTCATACCATTTTACATCATAATGAACACTCTTCATAATAAATATTAATCATACACCTGTTTATTTTTAGGATTTTAAAAAATATCCAACTGTGAATGGTTTCATTAAAAATCAGTTTAGGAGTTTCAGAAATTATGAATAACAAATTATGAACAAAAAATGTATGAGGAAAAAAATATGAAGAGTGACTATTATGATTTCAAATGGGTAGTTAAACCAAAAATAGAAATTAGAATTTTATGTGAGCCAATATCGATCCTCATGAAAGCACAGAAGCTTTTTTCGTTTCGTTGAAACCAGTGGTAAGTGTCCCCATGTTTTACTAACGCTTATTTCATAAAACGTATCATTTCACCGAATTTCATTTCATCGAAAGCTATTTTCTTTTGAATCCCTGTTATTTTCAGGTAATCTTAAATATTAACTACGTAGGTTAGGTCAGGTTAGATTTGTGACTATCACAAAGTCTAAAGTCTTTCGCCTAGAAAAGCCTGTCTATAAAATGAAAATTCTGTGAAGTGATAGTAATACGTTCTATGAAATGAGTTTTGGTGAAACAAGTAAACGAGAATATTCTTGAGGTTAAAACATAAAATCTTTTGCCAATCTTAATGGTGGGGATGCTTAGGAGTAATTAATTGGAACCGTCCTCACGATAGATGTGGTAAAATTACAGAGAGAACCACTACGCATAGTTGTCAGATCCAGTACTATAAAAAGATTCATGTTGCCAATACGTCGAATAGCAATGCACTGTGTCGTATACAGAGTATAAATGATAAAAGTTAAGTGACTAAATGATAAATAATAAAACACTAGGTGTTTTCGGCTTGAAATTATGTAAGATTAAGTAATGCACTATCTGTGTGTCTTTTGTCTTCTTGAATGTTTTATTAAGCGAGAGTGCGTTATGGCGGTAGGGGCCGCCTCAGATGCACATACTGATTAAGTTCCAATTTAGAAGCACCTGAAATATCTACGTAAGTGCGTGCAGAAACGAAAGAGATATGTTTAAACCAGCGCATCTTACGTTCCAGTGTCTCTGCCTAAGACATTATAAGACAGGCGTAAAGGTATGTACGTGCATGTGGGTCATACACACTCTTAAAAACAAAAGTTGACTCTCCTGTGGTCAATAGTTCAGAGCTTATGTGCATATAACTTAGGTTTTTATATGATAGGTCTAAAGCAGACCTGACGGTGTTTTTGCGGGAATGGGCTTAGCCAGAAAATTAGGCCTTAAAAACGTTAACTTTCGGTGTGTCCACAGGAAAGACGGTAATCTAAATCTGTGTATGACCCATGTACATTTTAGGTTCCTCTACATTCATCAACGTCTTCATGCATGTAACGTCGATTCGGGTGCTTTTGAATTGGCCTTTATTCAGTATATAGCGATTCTGATCACTGTTTGTGCGTCTTGGGCGTCCTCTAACGACATCTCCACTCTCTCTCGCTCACCATACCTCTTCCGTAAATCTTCTTTCATCCTTCTTTTTCAAATAACCAAACCATCTCAGCATACCGTTTTCGATCTTCGTCACTATATCTTATTTTAATCCACATCGTTCTCGGATCTCAATACATTTTCTTACTCTATCTATCATCCTAACTCCACACACAGGTGCTTCACAGAGCTCTTATTTTAACAGCATTTTTCTTCTATGCTTATTAATGCGTCTGTATTTCCGGAATCGAACAATCTATAGTGAACAGGCTTTTTTTGGGTAAGCGTGAAACTTCATTGTCACTTAACATCAAGTGAGACTAAGGTCAAACGCAAACCCATTTTAATAAATTGAATGTAGAATATTTTATTGGAGTTTTTTCTACAAGCGTCTTATATCACCTAACAATTCAGGATCTAAACTTTATACCTTTTTATGTCACTAATTCTAACGTTTTTTAAACAAAAGTTTGTGGCCCAATTTATTTTCTTTTGTCGCGTAAAGGCTTTCCGGCCGATTTTTACGAATAAATCCCCTAAGAATAACTACAAAGAGTTTCATTTGCATCCCAACTTGGTCAGACTTGTACCGTTGAGCCCTGGAGCCAGCGTCTAGTCTCTCTTTACAAAGAAACTCGTTATAAATAAAAAAAACCGGGCTAGAGTATGTCGAACTGCTCAGTGTAGGGTTCCGAAGGCTTAAGTACTACAAACATAATAAACAACAAGTATGAACAAATTATCCATTTAAAGTTATTTGGATTATTACATATTATAAACACTTTAATCGCCTGTATCTCAAGAACTTTGTCGGGGTGACAACTATGCGAAATTACAACCCTGTAGTACTAAAATAGTCTCCGAGTTAAACCGCTGATAGACGGACAGACGTACATTTACTGTTATCAAATATTGAAACTGGTAGTTGAGTAATTTTACTGTCGGACCTATCGTTCCAGAACCTAACCACGTATCTATAGTTGACAATAAATTTTATTTGAACACTCAAAACGAGTATCGGTAGAAATAATGTTTTAAGCTGGCTTTGTTTAATATACAAAGTGGTTGAGATTTTATTTTAAATGTGCCTGCTGAATTTTCCACCTGAATAAATAGACACAAATTAAACCCTAACTTTGCCACATGGCTTTAACTTTTGAAGTTTGAGTATCGTTTTACTGAGCGCTAAGTAGTCGATGCTTCGCTAACTTGATTATAGCAACGCGTAGGATCGCGTTTCTCGAAATACTTCCAGAGCTGGCATTTCTTCAACGGCTTAACCAGTTGTCTTAAAACCTTTTTTTTTATGTTAAGGAGAAGCACTCAGGCCACCTGATGGTAAGTGGAATCTGAGACCCATAGACATTTGAATTCTCAAGACTAATCCTAAGACCTCAAATGCGTTGCCAACCCTGAGGACTAAGATGGTATACCTCTATGCTAGTAATTTCACCGGTTGTCTTATCCCCACGCCGGAACACAACAATGCGAACACTATTGCTTGGCGGCAGGTTAATAGATAAGATGATGGTATCGATCCGGACGGACCCTGCACAGGGTCCTACCACCACTAAACCTAGATTAAAACCAGCCTTTAAACAATATTTCCTTAAAAACCCCATAGGAATAGATCGAGAATGTACAGTGAGGAGTAACGAAAACGGATCACTTTCTATGGTAATTCTGTACTAAGTGACCCGTTTTTATTGCTCTTGACTACGAGTATATAAAAAATCGCATCCGAAACAAGTGCTGTTTACTAACCAGGAGAATACAGCAGACTACACATACAAACAGATACACCAATACATAAGTTAAACTCCCCTCTTTTTGCCATGGGGTTATAATGTAGTTTATGACGACAAAACGTATATGCATACATATAACATCACGCCTTAATTCCCAGAGGCAGAGCTACAGAAATACCAACAACTCTAAAATGACTTCTTGATAATTCTGTAACCACATTTATTTGTTCCTTTAGTCGCGTCTTACAACACCCACAGGAAGAAGAGTGGCACTATTCTAACCCGGCAACCACACGGCACAAAATCGTTTGAATAATCGTCAGTCCTCAGTTTAACTTGACTTTTGATCCGTTCTCGCCCATTCTGCGGCCGCACCCTAATTCGCTCGTCAGATTTATTAAGGCAATTAAACTTGGCGCAAGTTGACAGTTTTTTCCTTTGTTTCGGCTTCTTTAATGAGCGCCGCGAGCTGTTTTGAATTAAATACTTGCGTCCCGCTCCTACGTGTGACTTTAAAAGAGACGGTTAAAAGTAGCAGACACGTCCAGGTAATTCTAACTGGAAGTTTTGTAGTTAATATAACTGTATAATTTACGCGAAACGGGGGGCAGTTTATTTAATGTTTTGTACTCTGGAAATAAAGTTGCAGTTTCGTCGTAAACATTTTACGTTGCAATAAACTTTATTTCAGTTTAAGAACACTGTGGCCCTAGAGATGTATTCGGCGAACGTTATCGTTATCGAAAATGGATAGGAGTGACGTAAGCTGCCGGATGGTCGCATTGAGCACTAAATATTATTTCGAGTCGATACATTTAGACAGTTTTCGAAATTCGTTTACGTTAGCGTTATGTATCTATTGGTAGGCCGCAGTACTTCAAGATTCTTAATAGCGTTTGGCTGGCTATATCGATATCATACTCGCACTTGCAATTGATAGTATCTTTGGTCACTCGTGCACATACATGATGTCTGCTCATAGATTAAAGATAGTTATTTTTCGGCGGTGAGCTTCAAAAATCGCCCCCTAGTCTTAGACAAGACATTAAACGCTAAAAGTGAATAATTGCAAGGAGAAATGCACGTAAAAATAAGTCATAGACTATCTGTGGCAGTATCTCAGACAAAACTACTGCAGAAAATGCAACCTTATTTCTAACTAAATAGGATTGAATTTGGCTCGGCTACTGAATTTGAGATACTGCTAAATGGCTTAGCGTGTAATTTTTCATATGATATGAAGCGTTAAAAAGACATAGTTCAGACCCCCTGCAAAAACACTCTATACAAAATCGACGAGTGGAATGACGTGACAGCTGTTGTTCCATGTTTAAAATATAGGGACCTCATAAAGAAATTTGCATTCATTTCGTTAATTACTATGTTTAAGCCAATATCGTTAAATTAAAATATTACCTAATTAAAATGAGGATGCCGAAAATACAATCTAAACATAAAAAGGTGTTTTAAAATTTTAACAAGTTTTGATTCTATATAAAATCTTAATAAACGGGTCAAAGCTTAGTGTATTGCGATTTATATGTTTTTTTTTAATCTTATCCTAAATCGTATCAATGGAACTCAATACTCATTTCCATGCATGTTCTCATTAATGTTCACAATCCAGATTGATTTCATATTAAAATGATTGAGAAAAAAAACATGTGTATAGTAAATACAATTAAATACATTTTTAAATCAAGGTCCCAGGGCTGGAATTCTACAAGGTAATAACGATATCGTTTTTGACCTGTTTCCGTATTGTCGACGTTTTGATAACTCTTATGTCATTTACAATAATGGCGACTGTGACATAAACGATTCTTAAACGTGTCAAACACGATATCGTTTTAACGCACCTGAATAGAGGCCCAGTACCGTCCTATGTAAAAACGGTATCATGTGATTGTCAAATAAACATTTATAGAGTGATCTGCAGCAACTGTGTTGCAGCGGTAATCATCTAATCGATATCCATATACTAATATGGAAAATAATATCGCACCTTTGCGACAAAACTGTGACAACTTCTTTTGTCGCAACTTTGGAGATACCACAGTTTTGTCGCAAAGGTGCGATATATAATGGGAAAGTGTGTCGGTCTGTCTGCCTGTAACCTGTTCAGGGTAACTCATCACTTCATAGAATGTATGATTTCATCGAATTTAATTCCATCGAAAGCTATTTTCTGCTGCTAAACATTAATTACGTAGGTTAGGTTAGGTTAAATGTTTGAGATACCCTGGAAACATTATGGTTTCAGCAGAAAATAGCGTTCGATGAAATGATACATTCGACGAAACGTGTTGTTATGAAATCATAGACACACGCTTAAATTGCAGTGCTGAGCCGATTTAGATGAAATTCCATATGGAGATAGTTTGAGTCCTGGGAAAAGACATAGGACAGTTCTGTTTTTACTCTAGGAAAATTTAAATAGTTCGCGAGGGAATAGCGATAACCGACTTTTACGTAAAAGGAATTGTGGGCAATCGCTAGTAACATATAAACGGACTTTTAGGCAGCTAGTTTGCAGTCCTAAATACACATTAAATGGACTTCAAACTTCACTGTTATAAATAGCCTGATGCAATTAAAGTTTAAATTGAAAGTTAAAGCGTCACATTTTATTTAACTGTGTGTTCAGTGCAGTTGGACTGGCGACAGTTAGCCGGTGCAGTATTTATTTTAGAATAAAAGTCAGTAGTGGGAAAGTTCTATTATTAACCTGTTCGGGTTTTAATGAAAATACGTTATTTATAACATTTACCGACGTACTCAATTAATTTTAAGAGATGTTCAACTCTGCATTATACCAATTTGTGTATGAAAACTCAGTCGTCACTTCATCACTGAAGCTTAATCGCCTTTGACACTTAAAGCCTTGAGTGTGAGTTGTTGTTCACGCGGCAAACCATCTTGAACGCGTTTGCGTCCATTTTATTTATACAAGAGCTTGTAAAAACGCCTTCAAGACGTTTTTACAAGCTTATTAACTTGTCATGTATTTATGTATCTTCGGGTCAATTAATGCAAGGAAGATTTGAACCTCTTTCCGAGGAACGATTGAGCTGAAATTTGGTCATCATGATAATGCATCATCGTCGTCTGATTTGATGATGGAGTAGGAAGAGTCTCCGCTATACTTAAAGTAGACCCACCGAGTTTTCACTTATTAAGTTGTCTTGTTTTTTTTTTAACGACCTTGAGAAGGCACACGTGCACTTAGGCCACCTGATGGTAAGTGAAATCTGAGAACCGTAGACATTTTAATTCAGAAGACTAAAATCTTAAGACTGCAATCCTAAGACCTCAATTCGTTGCCAACCCTGAGGACTAAGATGGAATGCCTCTATGCAATAAATGACTTTGCTTAACAAGTTTAGGCGGCAACAAAAGCTAGACCCTAAAATATATTTTTGACAGAATCTTCTTACCAATAAGTACAATTAAAATCTTATTAAATCTTAATGTAACAAAAAATTGATAAAGTTATTAGTATATTCAAGAACAGTGTTAAAAGAAGGGGATTTCTTAAGTCATAATATTTACGTTAAATTCTGGAACTGCTTTTTTTGTCCCTATATCCCTTATGTATGCTTAAATCTTTAAAACTACGCAACGGATTTTGATGCGTTCTTTTTAATAGATAGAGTGATTGAAGAGGAAGGTTTATATGTATAATACTTTAATCCGGAGCGAAGCGAGGGCGGGTCGCTAGTAGTACATAAAATGAATTGCCTTTTCAAAGCACAATTATTGGTGTACGAAATATAAAAAATATCCATTGTGCAGCACTATGGAACCCTCGATGCACGACGAAACTTGTAAGCAATTTTTAGTGATAATGTTCAATTTAGCAACGAAGCGAACGAACCGCGGCGTCAACAAAGCACCTTTATACCTTATAACATTCCTCGACATGTAGCAACGCAATAGAATTTGTCCAATTAGACGCGACTGCCGCGTATTCGAGTAATTCTAATAATCACTGTTATCAGACCGCGCCGATATTGTGCCGCGCGGGGTTTAATGAAATTTCAGGTAGGGAAGTATTAACAACCTGTTACTTTAAGTATTTTTGGCCAGTCATTATTTTAGGATTACTGTCGAAAGGTGCTAGGACCTTGTGCAGAGTTCCGAATTGGAAATCGTTTTTTTAAGTTGTTCTGAAAGAAAAATTTTTAGGCATAGACGTTTGTTTCGAAAGCAAACTTTTTTTTTATTATTTACTTAAACGCCACACGGTCTTTTCTGCGACACAGCTAGGGCTAGACTAAAGAAACAAAACGCGATTACAAACAAAATTACGTCATTCCAATCACTAGTCTGAAGCGCGTAACAAACAATAATAATATCCAATAGAGAACATGCATATAATATAATCACAATTGAATTTCATTACGATTTAGGAAAAAAAATATAAAAAACATATAAAACACGATACACTAAGTTTTGACAAGTTTATTAAGATTCCATTTTAGAATCAAAACATGATAAAAATTTAAAGCTTCTTTTAATGTTTAGATTGTTTTTTTCGGCATCCTCATTTTATTTACATGTCGGCTGATCCTCAGCGGGGGCGTCTCCTGGGTTATCTTTAGCCATTGTTATTTCCTGACGACAGCGGGAAGCTCGACACACGTGGTATTTAATGTCAATAGTACGTTATAGTTCAAGTGAACATTAAAATAACCTCTGATACACGGAGTATGTGATCTAGTTTATTGTAATTCACAATAAGTTTTAATAAAACAGTGCGGATTAAAATGATACAATTGGATTTTAACGTCACACGGTAAGTTCGCAGAGAGCAGCGCTCGTGGTAGCCGATCTCAATTGAATGAATGATTCCCGGCATTGCCTCGCCTCCCACCGTTCTCCAGTCCTTTCGAACACAGTGTTACCAACCTAATAATGCCACAGTAGCGCCCTCTCCACGACCTTACCCAAGCGACATCTGTCTGACAACTCACTGACAGCTGTCACTTGATGTAACGTTCCGTTATTACAAATCTACAACCGATAGCTGTCATTCGTTTGACAGCTCGCTGATAGCTGTCATCGAGTAGCAATCATCTTCGTAAACACGACATTCTGCACAGGATGCGACATACATAATATTTTAATTCATCGACATTGGCTTAAACATAGTCATTTACTAATTAAATGCTAAATAACCGCTGTGACGTCATTCCTGTCGTTGATTTTGTATAGAATGTTATTACACGGGGTCCGAAGTATGACTTTTTATCGCTTCATATCTTATGAAAAAATTACACGACAATTATTTCGCGTATACAGTTATTCCTCTCTCTCATAGCACTTTCCATAGAGAGATAGAAAAAAATATATGCATGTTCCTTATTATTTTATTCTCAGTAAAAATACAAAAAATAGCAGGCTTAAGAGTTTTTTTAAAACCTTTTTAGGGTTCCGTAGTCAAACTAGGAACCGTTATAGTTTCGCCAAGTCCGTCCGTCCGTCCGCTGCTTAGTGCAAATACTATTATTACTAGAAAGCTGCAATTTGGCATGATTATGCATATTAGTCATGCCTACAAACTGGTATAATAAAAAGCAAAAAAATATATTTTTTAGTGTACCTCCCCTACACGTAACGTGGGGATGTATTTTTTTTTCTCGTCTACCCTATAGTGTGGGGTGTCGTTGGATAGGTCTTTAAAAAATATTATGGGTTTGTCACAAAAGTTTTTTTAATTAAGTCATCCGTTTATGAAATATTGAGCTTTAAAGCGCTAATTTTTGTTAGGCTCAAGTCCCCCCCCACTACAGCCAAAACTACAAATACTAAAAATCTGAAAAAATCTTAAATTAAAGAACATATAACCAATTTGAAAGAAAACTATCACGACTAAGTAGACATCTTATACCTACTAAAATCATCTACGACGGCACCAATTGACTTTAAATAGAAAATTAGTGATACTTGATGATTTTTTATGTTTGTAGTACTTAACGGCATCGGAACCCTACACTGAGCATGGTCCGACATGCTCTTGCCCGTTTTTTAAAAAATCCTTCTACATTGTCTCCGGTAAAACAAGCACAGAGGAACTTCATCTCTCGCAATGGTCGGCAAAACGTTTGCAGTCCTGCAATTGCATATTTTTTTAGGGCACAGAACGCTTTTACCCGTAAGGAGAATTGTGTGCTTGGTAGCTTTCCTTTAGTCATAAAATATTAAAATATTTATTGTTAGATACTTACCTAGAGACAATTATTAATAATAGATATTTTTTTGCATACTTTAGTAGTATCTTAAGATCTTTCTCATAAAGTTTTAATGGTAAGGTCGTTTTGCATATGACTTTGTCTGTTTAAGACGTTTTTGCTGTCTCCGGGTTGAAATTAATATATGTTTTCATCCTACGTGGTGTTTCTGAAAGTTATTTAAAAAAAATAGGTAAACATTTTATTCAAAAAAATATTCAATCATATACAAATACTTACATTGTCATTTTTTATGTGTGTATGTAGGAATGTAAACACTTTATCGTACGAACAAAAGAGATACATAAATAAAGCAGTGAAGTTGATAATGATTAAATTTAAAGTCCTAATTTTAATGTAAGGCAGTTCGTCATAATACATAAATACGTAGCGTGACTCGACTAATGACAAGTGGAAAACGTATAGCCCGGCAAGTTGATGTAGGTATTACGTCAAACTGCTAAACAATTAAACTCTTTGACTGTACGTTAAAAGACCAACTGCTCACCGCTAGAAGCAAATGTGCTCCAAGAAACGATTTTTAAGAAGAATCGAGCGCCTAAGTTCCATTATTAAAACCCAGACTAGAGCAAGAATGGTGACATTTAAAATAGCTCATAAAGTAGGCATGCATCATACGTGGCGCTGCAGTTGAAAGGGGCTATTCTTAAGGTTTACAAAAAATATATTTGTGAAACGTGTCATTTGCTATGTTTGTTAATGTCCCTTCCCTTTGTCTTACTAAGCCAGAACCAGAAATTAGTTTTCGTTCTAATTTGGTGTAGTTGTAATGTCAAAGCTTCTGCACTTGCACCAAACTTCAGACAATGCTCACAATATAACTACTTAGTCCCGTGTGTGTGGAGCAACATTGTTTCAAAAGCAAAGACATAAACTGTGAATTGAGTAATCCCATTTTGCTAACCTGCGAATCCGCAGCAGTTTTTACATTAATGTTTTGATTTAGTGGAAGACAATACTAAGTCGGTAAAAGAATATAATGTACTTCTTAATTACATTACATTACATGACCTGAAACTAAAATTTAAAATACAAAAACAAAATCATAAACATTAAACTAATTATGAACATAATAAAAAAACTAAAACTAACGTACTAAGACGCACAATTGCACCATCTAAGTCCTTTTGGTACACAAAGCAAATCTAACAAATTTGCACTTATACCTGTATGCTCTTTTGGTATCATTGCACCCATTTTTTAAATCTGAACCTAACCTGCAAGTTATCTATCGTACGTGAAAACCACATCAAACGATGTAACAATGCGTTCAATATTTACGAGGACCGTTTACCGTACGTGAAATCACTCTGTCGTTAAACGGGGAAAGAAAGCTGTAATATTTTTGATAATATGTATGTTCTCTCGATTTAATTACCCTTCTCGCTTTTGCTTTTGTTTTATTTATGCCTTAAATGACTAGCTAAATTATAATATTTTGTTGATATGGGTTTGGTAAAAATACCTACAATATTTTTTATTGCCAACCATCACACTAAAGCAGTTTATGGATGAAAATAAGACAGTATTAGTCAGTGGCCAATTCCACTTCCAATAGTTTCTTCATTTTTACCCGTCTGCGACGAAGCCCTAAAGAAGTGATATTTCCAACTTCTCTAACTAGCTACACTAATTTTAACACGTTAAAAGCATTTTCTTTAACTTTGGAAATCAAGGTTTTTATAGATACTTATAACTATGATTACTAGGTACATTTAAAAATAATTATACAGTTACATATTAATTAAAACTAACTTATAAAATAAAACCGTTAATTGCACCCACTTGCGGCATCGTGCCGAGGACGCTCGCAGCATTAGCCCGTTGCACTGCAAACTAAAACTAACTACTAAATATACTTGTACTTGAAACATACTCGTATATGATTATAATGGTTTTAACTTTCTTGTAATGGAGCTTACTTTTTGTCACGAGTAAACTGTTTGACATGAAATTATTTAACGAGCTTTGTGATGATGAATGATTGTTGCTAAATGATTGAATTTTCCTCAATATTTATTCAGGTTTGTAATCAATTTTTTCTCACTGATAGTTTATTTTTAGGGTTGCACTCCGCATTTTAATTAAGTGTATTTCGTCAATGTCGAGTTTTAGACAATCACCGTGAACTGTTTAAATAAACTATGGATATCACACGCGAGGATGATTGGTTATTTTAAGAGTATTTATTTACTCGAGTCGACTAAACATAATCACATAGGGTTAGCTCCACGCGTTTCTGTCAAGTTCATACTGGTATGTACATGTTCTTGAACTGCTAAACGACTCGAGAGTTACTCCTAACGTTGCGTCGTTCTTTGAAAGAAAGTCACAAAAAAGTCGCATACAATTTTACGAGTGTTTCCGAATAACCCTCCAAATTCTTGGCCGTGTCGACGAAATTTTTCTTTAATGTTTGTAATATGAGATTGCAGTTTGGCGCATAAATTATTTTCATACTTCGCCAGAATCTGCAATTTATTACCGCTGGATTAAGTTTAAGAAATATGGTCCGCATTTTCTTGGGTAAGCACTCGTTTTAACAAGTATTGAAATGTTACTGCTTTTTACTACTTGAGATATTATACAAAGTTAAAAACTCTTGCTCATATGAAAGCAAGAGACGACAGCAGACACTTGATAAAATAAAAAGACTTATATCCGTAAAGGCCACGTTTTGCCGCAATTTTTATAGTTTAAGAAGAAACAAGACTCATTTTCAGAGGAGATAATAAACGTATGCATTGAAAAATAGACAATAAAATTCCGCTATTTATGGCATTCTTTCACGTAAATACGAAATGGAGCAACAGTGTTAGTTGGAAAGCATTAGAGTGACAATGGCGGTGAAAAATTGGATAGTTCACGTGGAAATTGTGATAAATGAGAACCACTGAGAGAAATAAGCGGGTAAAACGCGCACTATAGCTAACTAAGTGCACTTATTGAGCAGGTTTTAACAAAGTGTTCAGAGCTATAAGGAGGTTAATTGACTTGATTATTATCTGGTAGGCAATGTGATTGTGTTTTTATATTCCACTTTGATTATTTAAGTATTGGGCCGACTTCAATAACTAATGCGATTTATTTGTGGAAATTGCTCTTGATACTAAGTAGTATCTTGCGACTCGGGTCTAGTAATTTTTTAGAGTTTACACAGCGCACTGAAGCCATATGGAGGGATAGTTAACAATTTTCCACATAATGTCAAACCTACTTATGTATTACATTACTCATAATAAATCACCTTTATTATATTTAAATTTAGATCTCAAACTACGTTTCGATTGTTAAGAAGGGTTCATTTCCGCTGCTGTCGATAAGATTTTGTCGATGCGAACTCGATAAGAAAGCCAATATTGCCGTATCTAAATTGGGTTTTAATTTTATTCAGTCGTTGATATTCGGAAATGGGTTCCATCTTGATAATACCGTCTTATTTGATAATCTTACAACTTTATTATTTTTGTTAAGTAGTCGCGTAAATCATAATAGTATATTATAGATTATAAATAATTATGTCTTTTAGTTTTTTATATTCTTATCTTGTAGTATAATTGTTATTTTTTATAGATTTTTATACCAAAAAACAATTAAGAGGCCATAGCAGGATAAGGAAAAAAATGCCCTTAAGATTGATATTTCTATTGGTTTACCATTGAATTGCCGACAAACTTTTAATCGAATATTATTTCAAAGACAACGTTTCAAGTATTTTCATTTCATTGACAACTCATTGCGTCGAGGACTCAATACTAGGTAATTTGAAACGAGGTCTTTTAATTGGTAGTTGACTTATTTCAATCAAATTCATGTCATGACTAATCATTTCGGGTTTTTTTATTTGTTTTTTTTTTACTTGTAATAATATTTATTCCGCATAAAATTATTTCAATTGGTAATATTTTGCTATCAAAACTAAACGCAAGCACTCTGTGCGTTTATAGCTATGTGTGTTATGATTGACCATTGATATAATTTAATAATAGTAATGTGTCATGCTATCTGTCAACAGTTCATTTTCTTGGGGGTCGCAGTTCTAACCTAACCTAACCCACTTCTGTCAACAGTTAATTTTCTTGAGGGTCGCAGTTCTAACCTAACCTAACCCACTTCTGTCAACAGTTCATTTTCTTGGGGGTCGCAGTTCTAACCGAACCTAACCCACTTCTGTCAACAGTTCGTTTTCTTGGGGGTCGCAGTTCTAACCTAACCTAACCCACTTCTGTCAACAGTTCGTTTTCTTGGGGGTCGCAGTTCTAACCTAACCTACTTTGAAAGCCTCATAGGACGTATAAAAATGTATTGAAGTAATACGTCGAAGAAATGAATTGCAATGTTTTGTAGCTGTACCAATTAAGATAATTTGTAACAAATCAGTGATTAAGTAGTATTCGTTGATTAGTATTTCCACGTAGTAAGATAAATTTAAATAAATAGTAGTTGAAATAAAATTACGCCAAACAATATTACTAGTACTAAAGTTTCGATGAATCGTTGTCGATGAAATAATATTTGATGAAAACGTTGTCGACAAAACAAGGGTACACCATTTCTATTATTACTGACAGCTGAAATGGAGATTCAACTAATACTCAATTATTAATAGTTAATTAACAAAATTAAAAAAATAATTGTACATTAAAGTTGACTAGTTTTAGAGTAAAATACTATTTCACGAATGGGACCCACTGGGAGTTTTTAACAAAACTTGGCAGTGGTTGTAAGTAAGTATTGAAAAATATAACAACTCATCTTAGAGGACACATTTTCTTCCCTTATTTTTTTTTTTGATTCTACAATCGTGTTTGACTTAGTGCTCATAAAGCGTGAGAATTTTGCCTTGTATTATTTGCAAGAATGCTAATTTACAAGTAAATGGTTAAGTTGATATCTGCCATAGAAAATAAAATGATTAATTAAATTTGAGCGGGACCGAATATATTTTAACAATGTCCGCTCTCCGAGTTTCAATAAGACACAAATTATAATCCAACTTGCTTATTCCGATCTTGCTTCGGACCTCGAAACCGACATGAATGGAAATCCGAACCAAGTCTCAATTCTGGATAAACACTCGTTTACTAATTCGATTGAAAAGAATCGCTTCATACAATTTCTACGAGGGTTAAAAAATCCCTGAGGTAATCAATTGTTCAAATAAATCTTATTGAATTTAAGACGTTGCAATCTGCTATAATTTCGTTTAGAAGCTGAAATTTCAATAATATAAGCTTAGACAATTTTAGTAATTTTTCTTTGCAAAAATTCAAATTATTTTTTCTTTTGTATTGTAAAGTGTATAACTTATTTCTTAAAATGACTTCTAATCTAATCTAGTCTTAAAGACCGAATGTATAAAAACTTACTACCGAAAATTAAAAGTAAAATTAAATTAAAACTAAAAAAAGCTAAGTCTAAAAAGAGGCCCTGTGGCATTGTACCGAAGATGCTGGCTCCAGTGACGTCAATGAGCCTATTTTATGGGCACAAATCGACCTTGTGCCAACTTGAGCTCTAGGCTTGTACTATGAGTGCAAGGCGACGATAAATATACTTATTATAGAGAAATGAACATATACATAGAAAACACTCAACACACAAATACTCACGCTCATCACACAATCATTATCATAATCATAGTACAAGCTTAGAGCTTAGTTTGGGACTAGGTCAATTTGTGTGACACTGTCCTGTGATCATTATTATTATTATTATTATTTGCGTAACAAAAGAAGTATATGTTTTGTCTATCCGTCCCTTCAACTACTGAACGGATTTTTATATAGTTTTATAACGTAACCGTTACCATAACTTTACTTTTCTTACATTAAACAAATGTCTTTCCTATGACGCCATTGACGCCTCATTTGATATAATCGATTTTCTTTAATTTTTCAACCCCATAATGTATTTATCTTTAATGTTTTTGTTTAACCATATCCTTTTTATTTTAGTGATATAAGTACTTCCCCGCCTCACAAATCAAAATCCTATTCTAAATCCTTTTCGGTGCACTCTGTCAGGTTGCGGAATCGGCTACCGGCCGGCTTCAGGCAGTCACAATCAGTTGACTCCTTAAAGGGCAAATTGATGAAGTTTTGGCTTGACTCTAGCTCCTAAATTAAATATTGTATCAACTGTCCTTTACATAAATGTAGTTTATGTAAGTTTAAGTATGTATATTGATTTATAAATATATATTTCTGTGTCTAGCATATTTATGTAAGTATGTATTTGAATGTAGTTAATTTTATGTTTATAGTTGAAATTTATAAACTTGCCTACTCGATGCACAACCTTTCACTTTTCTCAATCTCTCAAGGGTTAGCTGGAAGAGATCCCTTAAAAGGATAAGTTCACCTTTGTACATTATTTTCTGGTATCTTCATTGTATTGTTTCTGTTTTATTCTGTACAATAAAGTGTTTAAATACATACTTATATAGGGAATAAATACTTAAATACATAGAAAACACATGTCAGAAGCAAATACTCACACTCATCACACAAATATTTTGTTCATACCGGGAATCGAACCCGGGACCGCTAGCCTCGTAGGCAGGGTCACTACCAACTAGACCAACGCGTTGTCAACAGATGCCGGCAAGCAAGTTATAATAACTGCCAAAAGACATGGCCCGTTCAAAATTGTAACAGTTTTTGTAGTTTCTGAGGGAAGCTGATGTCAGGACAACTAAGTCTCGCCACAGGGTTCATTTTATTATGTTAAGGAGAAGGCACACAGGCACTCAGGCCACCTGATGGTAAGTGGAATCTGAGACCCATATTTATTTGAATTCTCAAGACTATAATCCTAAGACCTCAAATGTGTTGCCAATCCTGAGGACTAAGATGGAATGCCTCTATGTTAGTAATTTCACCAGTTGTCTTATCCCCACACCGGAACACAACAACGCGAACACTGTTGCTTGGCGGGTGGTTAATGGATAAGATGGTGGTAGCGATCCGGACGGACCCTGCACAGGGTCCTACCACCACTAAACGTTCCTTTTTCTATTGTATGATTCAGTGAGAAAAAACATATTCAAAATATTACACAAGAATCTTAACATGTAATTGAATTGAATAGCAATGAACCCTGCAAAAGTATAATGATATTCACAGTTGTATAATGAGATCATAAGAATTAAGTCTGTCGAAATTAATTTAAATTATATTAAATTTCACTCAAACCCTTAATTAATGTCCCGGAAAAGCTTCCTGCGGGAATAATTACTGTTCGAATAATTACATTGTTATTTTGGAAGAAGTTGATAATTTTGTGAGTAACGAAATAAACCTGGGTATTTTCACGAGTTTTGATATTTTATGTATTTCCTATGATGAATAAAATATTTACTATTGAAAATATAAATAATCTTAACTTCTAACAATGTTAACTTTCTTAGTACCGTAAACCGAGGTGAATAGGGACTAAGGGGTGACGCAACCTAAAATAAGGCATAACTTATTACAAATAGGAAAAAAAATTCGATGAATGGTTTGGATCTTGTTTTCGTTAAAACTAAAGCGACATCTGTGAGTTTTAATTAAATTTAATACGTTAAAAGTCGAATTGGTAATTTTAATAGTGTGCCTTTACTAATATACAGTGTGTAAATGGTATACGGGCGTTTATTAAAACTGGACATAGATTAAGACTCTACTAATCATTAACAGAAAGAATTATTTTGATTACGCTAACGTATACACCGTTATTAATTTTTGAACATACTATCGACCCGCAATGTACATCGAAGTCCATCTGTCAGGTAAGTACGTAATGGTTTACTTGTGAAAATGTGTATTTCGGCTTAACTTTGAAACGTCATTAATTGCGTTTTTAATACATTGTATTTTTCGTTATACATTGCGTGTTAAATTATTTTGTATGGTTACTTTTTTTTTATTTAATTTTAACTAAAGCTGCCTAAATGTGCTCAGTAGGGGTTGTACTAACCACAGTTAAAAGGAACGCCCGTATACCATTTACACACTGTATATATTATAATATTTAAATATGACGGGACAAATAAATATGATGGGACAATCTCACACAAATCGACCTAGTCCCAAACTAAGCTCTAGGCTTGTACTATGGGTACTAGACAACGATAAACATACTTAAATAGAGAAATACATACTTAAATACATAGAAAACATCCAAGACTCAGGAACAAATACTCGCGCGCATCACACATATCTGCCCTTACCGGGATTTGAACCCAGGACCGCTGGCTTCGAAGGCAGGGTCACTCCCTACTAGGCCAACGTGTCGTCAAATTTGAAATTGTTTACTGGTGAGATTGATTTGTGTATGTTTGTATCAGATAAATATTAATAAGTACAGCCTAGGGTCACAACCGTAAGGGTTGAAATTGGTCCTTACAAGTTTATGGTTTTGGCCCGAAAATTTGTACCGAGGATGATTTTAAGCAGCTGAAATACAACGGAACATTACCATAATTTGACGACACGGTGGCCTAGTTGGGAGTGACCCTGCCTCCGAAGCCAGCGGTCCTGGGTTCAAATCCCGGTAAGAGCAGATATTTGTGTGATGAGCGCGAATATTTGTTCCTGAGTCTTGGATGTTTTCTATGTATTTAAGTATTTATTTCTCTATATAAGTATGTTTATCGTTGTCTAGTACCCATAATACAAGCCTAGTGCTTAGTTTGGGACTAGGTCAATTTGTGTGAGATTGTCCCCTGATATTTATTTATTATTTATTAATTTACTATGCGTCACTCACTGACTAAACATCGCTTTTCTCTGCTGCTGATAGACGATTCGGAATTATAATTATATCTCTGTTTGTTCCTCTCGTTGATCAACTTTTGTTTCTCTTGCCGTTTATCCAACGGCAACAAAATTTCACCTTTTGAAACACCGCCACCGCTGCCGCCGCTCCTACTGTAAACAATTATGTCGGAACAAAACTGAAATAAGTAGAAGTTGCAGTTTTATTGAACATTTTTTGTTAAATTTTGTGATTTTTACGAATCTGTTGATTTTTAATTTTTATTTCTGGGAAGGAGGAGGCACACGATGGTTAGACCTGAATTTTCAAGACTGAAATCCTAAGACCTCAAATACGTTGCTAACCCTGAGGACTAAGATAGAATGCCTCCACGTTAGTAATTTTACCGGTTGTCTTATCCTGAACCTGAACACAACAATGGGAATACTGCTGCTTGATGGTACGTTAGTGGATAAGACAGTGGTATGGATCCAGATGGACCCTGTAAAAGGTCCTATTACCACTAAAACTTACGTTACGTTCCTCATGAACTGATATAGAAATTAATCATACATACATATATAAAATCACTCCTGTTTCCCAGAGGGGTAGGCAGAGACCACTTCTATCCACCTGCTACGATCCTGACAAATCTCTTTCGCTTCTTCCACATTCATAGATCGCTTCATGCATGCCCTTCCACTCGCTTTCGCACTATTTATCGTTTTCATTAATCTTCTTTCACACATTCTCTCCAATTGACCACACCATCGAAGCAAATCTACAGCTGTAAACTATTAGGTATACTATACGGCTTTACGGTCTCCCCTATTAGTATCAGCAGTTTTAACGCCAAATTGAATTAACTTTGCTCCGTTTAACTAAACTTATCTGCGTTTAAAACTTCCCCAAGTACCTCATTTCCAGGGCATTGTTAACTCGTAAAATACGAGTCAAAGGGATTAGGGGACGAGATTGAATTGAATCACATGAGCGTGTGCGAGTGTAGAGATATGATAAAATTGTTTTGGCATCGGAAATGTGTATGAATAGCTTCAGGCAGATTATCCTGGGATGAGGTGAAACGTACTTTAATTCAAAATTGTACAATTATATTATTTTATAACCATATTTTGCACAAACCGGCTATAAGATAAAATAAATTCTCCTTCGTATGCTAGGAATCAGTACCTTTTTGTATGTGTAGATTATTTCAGCAAATACGAAGTCATTTTGTTTTAAATACAAACATACTTGCACACCTACAACTTTACACTTTGATCTCTCTTATTTGGGGTAGTGGTTGCAGGGAGGCCTGCTCCTTTGTAATACTAATATAAGTACTTGTTTCTGGATTTAAATAAACACTCATGAGAACACCATATAGTTTAAATTTTTAAGAACACTTGTTTGTGGCTGGCTCTCACCCTAAGGCGCCCATATCTCTACTGTGGAGGGTCCTGTCCTCAGGCTTTTAATCAACCACGGCCCTAGTCTCATGCCTACCAACTAAATGTGTTACAGTGGTGGTGGAGATATTCTGTAGAGAATTGTCAAAAAGTCCTTTTAGAGTTGTTGGTATTTCTGTAGCACTGCCTACCCCACTCTGGGAACGAAGGCGTGGTGTTATGTATGTGTATGTGTATTATTATTGTTTTACTTAAATTAATAATAAATGTATTATTACTTATTCCAATTCTGGTTGTCTGGAAGAGATCGCTATTTAGCGAAAATACTGCCAACTGAATCACTTTGTAGGTTTTTTTTTTTTGTTCCTTGGTGCTTATTAAGTTTAATAAAGGGTTTTGTTTTGTATTGTAATGTATTGCATTCCTAGTGTCTTTAGTGTAGTTATTTTAACTTATTGTTGTTGTAATTAATATAAATGCTAATACAACACATTAATATCAATTTTCACTCGATCATTACCCTTAATGTGGTAACACACTGTATAACTAAGAAAAACGATACAAATAAAATCTGTCCATTCGTTCTGGCGCTATAATACCAAACACAAATAGATCCTCTATTCTACTGCGGAAACACCGTATTGCCTCTGACTTGTTTATCGTTTTGTTTTTAACTCGGTCGCCATTATTGTCAAGTTTTTTTTCTTCCTAAGTAATGGCTTTCACTCCTTCCTACCATTTATTATATACCATGTATTTCGTCAATGTCGAGTTTAAGACAATCACCATGCACTCATTAAAGAAATAAGTCCATGAGTATGACTTTCGACGACAAATTGTTCGGTTAAACAGTAATTACTCTGGTGGACTAAACAGATGCACATGGGGTTAACCCCACGCGCTATTGTCAAGTAAATAACAGGCTACCGTAAAGTTGACAATACTGTTAAATGTGTAAATCAATATAAACTCGCGGTCCAATAATAAGGGTCAGTGTGCGTTTTTCAAACTAAAGAGGCTATTTCAAAGCCTTGGTTCCCCACCAGGGAATCCTTTTTTTTAAGGAGAAGGCACACGAGCACTCAGGCCACGTGATGGTAAGCCTGATGGTGATGCTATTACTGAAATCTGATGATGGATTCCCCGAGCATCAATACAGAACTTCCATAAAGCCTAGGATACCCAACTGATTGAATTTGTGGTTAACGCCGGAATTATGGATGTTCAGAAAAACATCTAAAATGGCAATATAATGTAAGGAAATCCAAATGCTGACCCAAACTCTCTCCCTGTGGTGTTAACAGATTTTTCGATCAGTTAGGTATCTTAAGAACTTTGGACCTCCTTTATTGAATCCACCATTAAACCTCACTCAAAACGGCCCCTGGCCAGGAACCAGGCTTCGAAATAGCCTCGTTTGTATGAAAACCGCACTCTGACCCGTATTATTTGACAGCGAGAGTAGTTTAAACTAATAATAGAGGCGCTGGAGTTCAAAATAAATCATGGCACTTTTGTTTCTTTACATTGCCTGGAACGAAGTCCAGTTCCCATAAAGCCGGGCACCAAGCGTTCCAATCTGAGCCCACAAAAACTATGAAAACAATAGCTACAATAAAGTAGGTTAATGCGCAGATTTTAACGCCACGTCACGCCAACGACTCGATCGTCCCACTTCCTATTCATTTTTCCGCAGTTTGGTGGTTCCAGCATGCAGTTTGGCAGAGTAACGGATGGGTGAAAAAAAACTTGCGGTATCGCTTGTTGTGGATACTAACTGGGGTGCAAACAAGGACTTGCGGCGACTTTATGAAAAACGGGTATAATAGTATCAGCTGTTGGGTTTTCTGTAAATAAATAAATCCTTGCAATATGGAAGTAAGGTGCACTAAACATTTTAGAAAGTCAACCTAAGGCATTACTTCAGAAATCGATGATCAAATTAACGCTGATTTTGATGCTTTCTTCAGATTTGTGCACAAACTTTAAGTAAAAGGGGCAAGGCAACAAAATAAATAAAAAGTATAGCAATCGTTAGGGTTAAAATTTCGTTGAAAATTATTCTTTCTTTCTGTGACTCCAAAATGAGCAAAGACAAATTAATTTAAACCGTAACAACATAATTATAAACGAGATACGAGGTACAAGTTTCAATAAGATTCAATTATCATTTTGGAGTCTGATGCTAAGTTCGGATTCAAAGGGTAAAAGTTACAGAAAGAAATAAAAGTATTTTAAAGCCAATCCACGAAATAAGTATGTATACCTATTTATATATATTTTAAGTTGGCGTTTGAAATTTCAAATGTGTTGTGGAATGTGAAACGTTCAAGTTTGAATGAAGTGCAAACAATCACGCGCTGAATCATATTTCGTTGGTTAAAAAACTGTGGCGACCTAGCGACATCTAGTGACAACTTGTAACAAACAACTCGCTAGCGCCACCAGCGTCAGACAACGCAACTAAATCTGACAGTGCGCTACATCGCGCTAACGAAGTTTCTTCAGTCGGTTGACTTATATACCACTTCCAACTTCATCCAAACGGACTTCGGTCCCCAGGCATAACACCCGCCTGGAGAGAGATCTCTCTATTGTCCTCTCTCTACCTACAAAACTAAGGCACGCACACGAAAGAAGTGAACGCTGACGCCCTGTGACTTGGCCACACCACAAAGGGGCAATTGCAGTTGTGCAGGCTGGCACACCCAACTGTCGGTAAAAAGTATCGATCTTTATAAACTCTGTTAGTTTATTGGCTCTTGGTTTAGCTGTTTGCTGACGTATTATTCATTTATTCACTGTTTTTATCGTTGGAGTCAAAATTTACTGTAAGTAAACAATTACAGACTAACACTTTCCAAAATATGCGATAAAATGACCGCACCGCATTCATACTGAATCCAAAAAATATAATTCAAAATCGAATCCTAGTCCAACACCAAATGCCAAAATTATAGACTCCGTATAATCAAACAGTAGAGCAACTAAATAAAAAATATTGAAATCAATATTCAACTAAACTTATTTTGAACTAAACTTTAAAATAAAAAATGTTAAACCATACAACATAAAACTAAAATGCCTGACGATAAACTGCTAAATAAAAATCTCACGCGCGTGTATTAGTTTTAAAAGTGTTAATTTATTTCAACATGATAGCAACGAACATTTTAAATGTTATAACAAGGTCAGAGAAAGTATATAGTCAATTCTATTAAAAAATGGAACATAAAACAAAGTAAGACCCTCGAAAAAATAAATAAGAAACGTGTTTACAAAACAAATACATCTCCACGATACGTAAAGAGGAAGTGCCATAAAAAATAGTTTTTTTACAATTTATTGTACCACTTTGTTGACGTGGTATGCATATTCATGCCAAATTACAGCTTTCTAGTACTAAAGTCTCTGCGCTAGGCTGCGGACGGACGGATAGACGGACGGACATGGCGAAACTATAAGGGTTCCTAGTATGACCTCGGAACCCATACAATAAGGTAACACAATGACATGTCAAAATCAATAATCATTAAGAACAATACTTTAACACAAAAGCAATATGGTTTACCGTGAGGAAACTTTGAAAATATATTTTAGATTCTGTTTTCTTTTGTCACTTATGAACAGACCCCGCACATTTGGTGCCGCTGACGTAAAAGTGACGTAATTTCATATACATGAAGTTGTTTTATAACACGAGCGGTAATTTAAGTTACCAAATTGTAATATTCTAAAATATATCAATGCATAAAAAATCCACTTAAATAAAAATATATATTTTGTGTTGCATTTCAATAACTATTTTAGTTTATATTATTTAATTTTCTAAGTGAATGACAATCAAAGTCAATCAAATACGTTTTATATCTTATCTTCGTTTATTTTTAATTACGATAAAGATTAACTAAAGAGGTTATTAAGTAATAAATAACTATGATAAAACTAATTTGAATCAGCCTATATGCAGAGTGACGTCGACTTTGTGTCAACGGCACCAAATGTACGGGGTCTGCTTATGATTTTTTAGTCAAATAAAACAGGAAACAAAAGCCTTTTTGTGTAATTCTATGTTGTAGATTCATATGTTGTAGTTTCATATGTTGTAGCTGAATAGACTTCTTCGTTTCATAGTTTTCTTCTAAGTAGCAAGTCAAGCACGTATGACGTAACATTCCACTAATACATTTCCCTGACTCCGTGGGACACAGATTCAGCTCTTTCAGATCGCAGCCATAAATACGACGCGCTGACTTGCGGACGATTGCAACTTAAACCCTACCATTGGTTTTTTACTCGAAAACGTACCTTCACATACAAACCATTACACACATAACAAAACAACAACTGAACACATACGTAGCATAGGACGTTCTAATGGCTTTCGGTCCTGTTAAAGTGTATTTCGCCAGTGTCGAGTTATTTATAGACATTCCCATAGACTTATTTGAGAAATAAGTCCATCGTGACACGTGAGGACAATTTTATCGTTCGGTAGTAGTATATTTTCTCTTGTGGACTAAATAAAAGCACACATAATGGTAATGTTATTTACAACGCAAATTACTAAAATAAAGGTAGGTGCATGTATGGTGTTAATGTAAGAAGTAGTCAATGTGATCTCTCTATGGCTGACGACAGGTGAGTTCAAATTCGGCTAAGCTATGCGAACCCCCTTTTTATTACAACAATCTACGTTAACAGTATAGTAAATCTTCTAAACGTAATGAAAATAAATGAATTTGATTTGATTTGATTTAAGGTATATTAAGATAAGATAATATAAATTAAAAACTATCAAATAAAAATAGAACTACGTTTTGGACATAACTTACAAGCGATGATTTACTTAACGGAATAAGTTTAACTAGTTCGTGGTAGGGGCGCTAGAGGTCGCATTGATCAGTCACAGGTGCACCCATTGATCACGTGAAGACAGAAACCCGCAAAGACAAAGGAAAGAGTCTCGCTGCAAAGGAAAGGAAATCTCACAGTAAGTTTGCTAATAGAACGCAAACAAAGGTTACACATAATTTTATAATTGCATGTCTTACATCATTGAGCTGCAGCTTTCAAATTGCTTATAAAAAATCTTCACGTCATAAAACACCCGAAAAACCGTACGTCCATAAATACTAGAAAAATGCAACTGTTCGATATTTTTGACATGATTAATAGACTCTGCTGTTGAATAATTAACAATATATCGCTATCGCAAATGTATAGGACAGACGTCAGCTAGCAGACGGTCACGTAAAGCGCTTAAGTCAATTCAATACATTTTGATGGTTTTCGAAAATCGTTTACGTTAGCTTTATGCATCTTGTTACTTAGTTGTTAAAGGCAAGTTGGCGGTCTTATCGCTAAATAGCCACCGTCGTAATATATTTTACTCATATTATTATACAAGCGGTACACATTAGAAGCATTGGGTCTGACTTGAATCGAAATCTCTTGTTCGAAAAACGGAGCGCTGCTTAAGTGGGCATGACTAAGTATTTCCAACGGGCGTAAACATGAAATACAGCAAATTTTAATCCCTACAATCATTCCATTTAACATCCATGCCACGCTCAGTTCATACCATTACATCTCATCTCCAAAATCCTTTCACACATCGCGTTATTTTCCAGAATCATAAGTGCCTCCGCAATCCCAGGACTCTTAATAATAAATCCGTCGTCGACAGGCGTTTTGTCTCGCTGACTTTCCATTCCATTTTTGTCCTTTTCTCTCACGGTACTCTCCGTTCACCTCATTTGTGGGCTTAATCGAGAAGAAACGACGATATGATACGATTACGGTGGAAGTACATTATTTGACAACACGTGTAAAGCAAACGCCACAGATAAATTTTGCTGAAATGAAATTGAAGTGAATATAACAGATAAAAATAACTTGCAAGCAGATTACAATAGTCTGTGGTTTCGATTAAATTTTTGGGCTTGTAGTGTGGAAAAGTATCAGCGGGCGTTCATTTACTGTAGGAATTTCAGCTTTCAACAGAATCGCGTTTTAAATTTTCAGTTCCATATGCTCTTAATGCTTACGTTTGTTAAAAAGATATAATTTGAATACACGTCTCTGTTGAACGTTTAGGGAAATTTTACATTTTCTTGTATTATTTTACACAAATGCGAAGCGTGATGGGTTTGTTAACCGAATGAATGTGAACAGGAGTGTGATAGAGAATAATTATGTTCAGGCAAACATGCCCCAGTTATTATCTGAGGGAATTGGTTTATGAATGTACGTATACTACGTGTTTTTAATGTTAAAATGGCCAATGAGGTTACACAAAGTAATAATGATATAGGAGATTTACTTTTGAGTTGCATTACTTATTAGGTACATACATACACACACATAACATCATGCCTTCATTCCTAAATTGGGGTAGGCAAAGCTACAGAAATATCAACAACTCTAAAAAGACTTCTTGAAAAATTGCTTAATCAGGCCAAGATGTTTCCCAGTGTATTAGTGACAGGTTGCAAGCTCATCGCCTAACAGTACTACAAACCCTTAATCCCTTAGTCGCCTCTTACGACATCCACGGGAAGACATGGAGTGGCACTATTCTAACCCGGGAACCACACGGAATCAACACGGGTCTTATTAGGTAAACAAATATATTACAAGTTTGAATATTACTGAAGCAAAAAATAAGGCGATATGTATTACTAACGACATGATCAGACAGTCGTACAAAGCCTATAGCCAAGATGCGTTAGCTAACTAACGTTTCGATTCGTTTTGTTTTTAAACCAATCGCGTCACTGGTAGATCACATCATACGAAAAGTCACGTGATCTACCAGTGACGCGATTGGCATAAAAACAAAACGAATAGAAATGCTAGTTAGCGTACGCATCTTGGCTAGAAATAAATAATTTATTTTATATTATGGACACAATTCGTTTACAAAACAGTTCTTCAGTTATTCCTTTATCCTTGAATAGGTAAGTGGGACTACGTTTTGTCACTACGAGTATAATAGTGGTCCCGTAGCCTTCTCTTATAGCGGTTGGCGGAACGTCCCTGGGGTTTCGTCCGTGCAAGTCGGACATAACCCGTCCTGGTCTCCCCTGGGTACGTAGGTATATTTAGCATGGTGAAATAGCGAAATCGTGATACTTGCAATTGATATTTAATATCATATTGATGAGTTTTAGTGTATCAATGTCAAACTCATTTATGTGAAACCCGAATGTACGTGACTAACCAATATTCCTTGTCGTGTGATATCGTATTTCAACAGGAAAGGCAGCTAAAATCCAGCGGCCCTTTTCTATTGTAGTAAAAAACATGAATTATCGAGTAGCTACAATTCGTGTACGGAAAAACATGTTTATTTTTATCTTGTTTGATTTTATTTCTATACCTACTGAGATAGCATATTATGCTCTTTTATTCATAGTGTTTTAAAAAGTTATTAAATTGATTGTCGTCGTTTGCAATATAACCGCAGTGTTAATATTATAAAAAAACTTACCTATTATTAATATTTTTAAGTCATAAAAAATAGCTTTTAAGCACTGAACTGAAATAATTCATACAAATCTTATTAAACTATTCTGTTGTACTGACTTCTTCTTTTTTTCTCATGAATGGTACGTAATCTGTCCATAATCAATCATTAAAGCTAGGTTGAAGTTCCTGGATAACTACGTTAGTTTTCAATAAGTAACTATTACAATTCTATAATATACCATATTACATACATACATAAAGTCACGCCTTTATTCCCAGAGTGGGGTAGGCAGAGCTACAGAAATACTAACAAACTCAAAAAAACTTGTTGATAACTCTGTAACCACATTTTGCAGAATCAGGCTAAGATGTTTACCAGTGTATTAGTGACAGGTTGCAAGCCCATCGCCTAACAGTACTACAAGCCCTTATTCCCTTAGTCGCCTCTTACGACATCCACGGGAAGACATGGAGTGGCATTATTCTAACCCGGCAACCACATGGAAACAACATACCATATTTAGATTTAAATTTGGAACTATCTTTACATTCCTACGCAGATATTAAAATGCTAAAAAGGTCTGCACAAGTAGATCTCATGAAAAAAATATATGTGTAAACACGATTTAACTCCATCAGAATGTTTGCAAAAAGAACCAATAAAAATAGTATTCAATTTGCTTTATAATTCAAGTACGCATATTAATATTAAATTTTTAAAGTACATTAAAAACTGAAAATTTGCATGTTTAAAAACCCTCGCCTGCGGCTTGAGCTTTAATTCACACTCGTCCAGGAAGGGTCACTTACTGATCTCTGCAGTAATATAATACAACGTCAAAAAAAGGATAACAAGTTCAAAGTCGGTAGATCTACGTTTACTTTAATAGTTTATAGTTACTTTTCAATCGTGTATGATAACGTCTAGCCTCCATAATCCGATTCCGTTTGCATAAAATTTACTTACCTTGAAATATCTCATGATAAAAATTGCTGAACTTCTCCGGCCATCAACGCGTAAGCAAAAACGGCTGTGCTATTTAAATTCGTTACACATGACATTATCTATTAAAATTTCATCCTTAAAAACTTTTAGGTACCGCGAAAATAAAAAAAAAACTCATAGAAAACTGTTCCATAACGTTGTGTTTAAAGCTGAGACCTAAATTCGGACTAAAAAAAAGGTTTATCTCATTTTTCGCGTCAGAAATAACAGTTTTTTATGACTTGGAATTTATTGTCATGTCTCTTCTTAGATATGATTGTCAATTAATAGTTAAAGGATTATAACGTCGGTCTAGATGTGATACCTCGTAACTATATTTTTTTGGTAAAACGAGATTTTGATGCAGAAGGTTTGCTGCATGATGCAGGAACCTTCTGCATCAAAATCTCGTTTTACCAAAAAAAAATAGTTACGAGGTATCACATCTAGACCGACGTTATATAAGTTAAACGCAACCAAACACGCTTCGTTACTTCATTTAGTATTCATTCTCCTGCGGCCATAATAATAAAGACTATAATAAGCGTTTCATAGCTAAAAGCTGTAACAACGTGTAGTAAGTGGTTATTAACTGTTATGCTGATGAAAAGACAGATAACTGAGAAAGAAGTTATATAAAATGCAAATGTGTGCTCTTTTTCTTTGTAAATAAGTACCAAAGTCTTTTATGAAAGGACTCGAATATTATTCAGAAAATGCTGAATGAAAACCCATAAGTCCACCATGTGGACATCCTGTGACCAAAGCCTGTCTAATTTATTATCCGGTAAGCAATTAAATCCCAGGCAAAGGAAGCCATGGTCTTTGTTTCGTACGGCGTGGTGAGGACAAAATATGCAAATACCTTTGTTACAAGACGGAAGTGTTGTCGGTATAAAAAGGGAAGTCACCGGGAGCCATTTTCGAGGGTCAACCGGATATAATTTTTACTAATATTGTAAATGTGAAAACGTGTTTGTCCCGTTGGATTTTGTATTTATGTCGTATTTAAAAAGAAATTTTAAACAAGTCTCTTATGAGGAGGTAATGAAAGAGCTGTAAGTAATAATTAAATTATCACGAGGCATTTGTGCAGAAACTTACATAGTTGCGGACTAAAATTAATAAACGCTAACTAAATCACTTTTAGTCACGAAATTTAGTCATACATTTATATACTAAACTCATACGCCAATAGACGTTATCTCAAATTCAATAAACGAAGCAGATTTAATCCTAACCCGTTAGTAATTTGGTTGCACTTGCTACAATAGTTTTGTCTGAAATACAACCATTTATCTTTAAGTATTTTGCAGTATTACTAATTTTCGTGACACAACACTACTGATTTTTATTATCGTACACTTTTTTGATTATCGCCCAAATATAAATTTGTGGCAATATCAACACGATTGTAACTAAAAACTAAAAATTTTTGGACGCATACCCATGGTTGTACAGTTAATTATTTAGTAGAGTAGAAAATATTAAATTTAATACTAATCTAATCGCTGTATTAATGAACTGATTTAATTCTAACTGAGTTTAAAAAAGGTCATTTTTCATGATTGTATTAATACGCTTTAAAATAAGAGTTTAGTTTTATTTTGTTAAGAGTTTTTCTTTGGCAAATACTTTTTTCTGCTGTAAGTTGTCACCAAGCGAAGCAATGCAAAAACTTCTCTAGTTTTTTAATAGGTCGTGTCCTCCGAGTAATGAAAACTTTGCTGTGATCGTTAACGTTCCAGTAAACCACTTAATTCAATATTCGATTACACATAGTATTAATCGATTGTTTACCGATCCGGTCTGAGTTTCGCAAGATTTACTACATTGTAAGCTTTGTGTATTTACTACCCCAAAGTTTTGGAGTTTCTACTTACGCCTCGCGGGTGTTATCCGAAAGGCCAATTACTTTGAGCTGTTATGTACATAAGTTATGTTTTATCGAAAGATAGCATGATGTTTCAATAATTTTTAGTTCATCAATTTGACTCTGATAGGCTTAAAATAGACATGGCTCAATCACATGCAACGACTCATTTCTTAGCATCATGCCGGCATCAAATAGGAGCTAATGGAAATCTAGGGAGAGTTAATTGCTCAGTAGTAGAAGACTTTACTTACAAAAAGAAGCAATAAGTATAATTCTAGGCAATAAGATAAACTTATGAGATGTGAGACCTACTCATACTGGCATATTTAAGAAAGAAGCATTGGCCCATCGGTGCCCTATCAACCCTAGTATCAACTAGGGTTGCTAACTTTTTTTTGGGGAGACAAGTATTTTCCAGAAATAAATGCCATAAATACAAAAAATATAGTACTTTACCCTTAATATAGGTTAATACTATGCCTAGTCATACCTTATATGTATTAGCGTTCTGTGAACAAGTCCCTTGTCATAAGGCTACTCTTGGCTTGGCATCAACCTTTTTCTCGACTCGAACCAGTCAGTTTTGTGAGAAATTAGAATAAAGTATAAACAATAAAATGGTTCAGATGCATGCAGTGTAAAGGCGCAAAGCATTATGACGCAAGGTGTGATTGTTGAAAGATGACATTATTGACGGGGCAGGGGTGTGTAATGTTTTTCATAACAATTATTTGCGAATTTTCATGTTGCATAAAACTAACTGCATAATTTTGTTCTGCAGAAATTATTAAATAGTATAATAATAAAATGCATATTAACGAATTGCATAATTTCAAAAGCAATAATAGTTTAGTAGCATACTAATGAATCTGCATAACATACAATCAGTATAATGGTCACTTTGTATAATATTTAATGCTCATAACGTTCTTTTTTAATAAAAACCAAGCTCATAATAATCAAAACCAATACCACACCTACTGACTCAATAAATAGTATAATAGTAACTTAAAAAGAAGACTACGTACGAACAAGTCGACGGAGCTCCGCTAAGCGGAGCTCCTATTCTGCGTAGTTATGGCGCTTCGCGCCTTGACGCAACTCTAACCTAACCTAACCTATAAGTAAAAGCAAAATTGACCTAATTTGGCAGACTGATTTGCATGACCTTGATTTAAACATATTATAATTTATAACAAGTTATATCACCTGATCATTATTGCAAATGTTTTTATAATTTTTAATAATTATGTTTAATGTATAGTATATCAAATGGCATTATTCCATATGAATGAAATACAAAAGGTCATTATGCTAAGTGAGTATTATATTATGTGACTGTTATGCTACAACAAAATATACATTTTGTATTTATACTAGATGTTTGTTATTCATTTCGTAGTAAGTTAAATGAAATTATGCAAAAAGTTTGTATACAGATTGAAGCGCACCCACGGGGCAGTGTTGCGATTTAATAAAATTTAATTGAAACCTGGGAAAATCGGAGGACTTCGTAGGGACATCTGAAATATAGTATTTTTGCGTTTTATATATTTGTAATATTTTTACATTTAATATTTTTTAGCATTATCAATAAACGAGTATGAGTATGAGTAATACAGTACGGTTGACAACCCTACCTGATACTACGGTTTTTTAGGGTTCCGGAGCCGAATGGCAAAAACGGAACCCTTATAATTTCGTCATGTCCGTCTGTCCATCTGTCCAGAATCAGAATCAGAATAATCTTTATTCAAGTAGGTTTACAAATAATAAACTCTTTTGAAACGTCATAGTAGCGACTTAGCCTAAATTGACTGCAGGTTCAAATCGCGAACCGTCCGTCTGTCCGTCCGTCCGTCCGTCCGTCCGTCTGTCCGTCTGTAAATTAAATTTGGAGGATAGATGTATTCTATAAACCGCTATACAATGATGTAGTAAAATTGAAAAAAAAATATTTAGGGGTGGCACTCCATACATGTAACTAGGGGACGAAAAAAATATTTTTGAGTTACATCAGCGTGTGGGGTATTTTTAGATAGGGCTTCCAAAATGATACACTGTTTTTAAGTGACTTTTTTACGTAAGTGAACAGTTGGCGAGATATACGCTTGTAAAGTCGTAAAAATTCTGTCCGGGTGGGTAGCTTTTGAACTGTTAAATAGAACATTCTAATAAAAATTACAGTAGTAGATCATACAAAATACTTCCTACCAAAGTTATTTTGAACATGGTACGCTGTGTAGTTTTTGAGATTTTAATAAAAATAAAAATAAAAAATTGAATTTCAACCATGAACGTTTATCCCAGCTACGGAACCCTTCACTGTGCGTGGTCCGACATGCACTTGGCCGGTTTTTACGGCTTGGGAAAGTCAAAAGAGCACACAGGTCACACTGATGGTAGCTAAGTAGAATCTGGAGCATACGTTAAAGGATTACATGGTAGCAAAGCGGACGGCACTGCTGCAGGGGACACTAACAAAAAAATTGTAAAAAATATCCCTAGTTAACCGAAAACTCACAAAATTAAATTATCTACGTATAGGAAAAACTCACTAAGTTTTTAGTAAGATATACTCCCATTTGCAAAGAAAACGGGCGCTTCTAATTGTATCGAATAGTATGAATATTTTAAAACAAAAAAAAAAGATATAAATAATACAAAAATAAATAAATAAATATCAGGGGACAATCTCACACAAATTGACCAAGTCCCAAACTAAGCTCTAGGCTTGTACATACTATGGGTACTAGACAACGATAATCATACTTATATAGAGAAATACATACTTGAATACATAGAAAACATACAAGACTCAGGAAGAATTATTCACGCTCATCACACAAATCCGCCCTTACCGGGATTTGAAACCAGGACCACTGGCTTCGGACCAGTGTCACTCCCAACTAAGCCAACGTGTCGCCAATAAATAGATCCTGGTTAGAAACAGTAATAACCGGTCATATTCAAACATTATACCTATTGTATTACATCCTGCTGGATGATATCATTTTTTTTATACAGTTGCTCAAAAAATGAAAGGCATATATTACGGAAAGTCGTATTTTTCGCACTAGTGTTATTTACTTTTTCATTTATTTACCCTTAAATGTTTAAATTATACTGTGCATTTTTAATACACCAAAATGTAAGTAACACTGTCTCTTCAATTACTGTTTTATTTTTGATTTATTACCATTTTTTCGCAAATAAATTTAAACGATTTATACGTGTGCGGAACATCATTTCACTCGTCCTGAGTCTTGTCCCTCGCTTGCAGATTGGACTAAGACACCTCGGGAGTCGGAAAATGACATACTCGCATAAAAACACATTTTAACTTCTCGATAAAATTGTAAGTCTCCGTTTCTTTGCAAGGGTGTTTATATACTTAGCGAGTTTTTCCTACAGACAAAATTGGCTTATCCAAGCCTTTATTGACGAGTTCATGTATAAAGCGCTATATCCGCCCTATTTGTTGCCCTTACATGACAATGAGTCACGTACAGCCCAAGTTACGGGTAGATCCTTCGGTGAGTTGACTAATCCACCCACAAAAGGATTTTGAGAAGCTCTTAATGGACTTCGGTTACCTTTGAGAGGTGGTGCAAGTTGAAAAAGAAAGCCTTTCTTTTTCACTGTGTACAATGTGTTCTATGACATTATGTATATGTTAAAGGAATAGATGCAAGATAGTATCGTAGGTTGTTTTAATGAAAACCCATCAAAGGAAATAACCAATTTGTTTGTGATACATACATACATAATGTCACGCCTTTATTCCCAGAGTGGGGTAGGCAGAGCTACAGAAATACCAACAACTCTAAAAAACTTGTTGATAATTCTTAAAGCACATTTTGCACAATCAGGCTAAGATGTTTACCAGTGTATTAGTGACAGGTTGCAAGCCCATCGCCTAACAGTACTACAAGCCCTTATTCCCTTAGTCGCCTCTTACAACATCCACGGAAAGACATGGAGTGGCACTATTCTAACCCGGCAACCACACGGAAACGGTTGTTTGTGATATCCGTTTCAAATGTTATTTATAAAGTACACAAAAATATAATTAAACCTGGAACCCAATAGGTTCCCGCTGTAACCGGCCTCGTTTCAAGGTAGGTGTAGGTAAGGGTTTTAGCTAGGGCAATTATTATATTGTATTACACATATAGGTAGGAAGTATTATTACATGTTAGGTACACAACAATGGTACGAGAGACTAGCACAAAACTGTCGAAGGTAAGTGAAGGCGAATCTGGGTGAGTGAAACAAATACGTCATATAAAAAAAATCCTGTTGTGTAATAAACGAAAAAAAATCTACAATCATATCATAAACGTAAAATAACAAACATAATATGTTTGTTATTTTACGATTATGGATTATAGGATTTTTTTTCTATTTTATGTAGCCTGTAAGGAGGAGTGTTAAAATATTACAAAAAAACTCATTAAAACCGAAACAAAATGGCATTAAGTCTCTTGTTTTTTTTAATGTCATTGAGAAGGCAAACGAGCCCACAGGCTACCTGATGTTAAGTGGAAACTGTGACCCCTAGACATTCGCATTCACAAGACTGCAATCCTAAGACTGCAAATACGTTCCCAACCCTGAGGACTAAGATGGAATACCTCTATGCTAGTTATTTCATCGGCTGTCTTATCCCCAAATAGGAACACAACAATGCGAACACTGCAGTTGGGTGGAGGTTATTGTATAAGATGGTGGTAGCAATCCGGACGGACCCTGCACACCTGAGGTCCTACCACCCGCATATATTATTATGATCTTACTATTTTTCATTTTTAACCGACTTCAAAAAGTTGGAGGTTATAGTTCCATTGTATGTATTTTGTTTCATCATCACCAATTTAAACTTGTCCACATGAATATAGGCATCTCCCATTGTAAGGCACTAAGCACCATCCGTGGTCATTCAAATCCAGCTTTTACAGCTTGTTTCACCCTTTCGAAGGGCGTCTTAAGTACAATTTATGTATCGTGATAACACTGATAACTGATTAAGTTATACGAGCTATAAAGCGACATTATGATGGATAGGAAAATATTCCTTTAAACTAAAAAATAGCAAAAAAAGATAAAGTTTATTTAAGTATTGAGTACAAGTTGACGGAAAAGAGGAGAAGGAAGACCTAGGCTTACTTACTTTAACCAAATAAAACAGAAGGCCAATGTCGTGTCGTATCAGGAGGTGAAAAATCTGACACAGAATAGAGAAAAGAGGCAATTACCCCACCGACAAGAGCCTGGCAGTTCATGGGTCATACACACTCTTAAAAACAAAAGTTGTCTCTCCTGTGGTCAATAGATAAAAGCTTGTGTGCATATAAGTCATGTTTTTATATGATAAGTCTAAAGCAGTGCTGACGGCGTTTTTGCGGGAATGGGCTTTGTCAGAAAATTAGGCCTTACGTTAACTTTCGGTGTGTCCACAGGAAAGACGGTAACCTAAATATGTGTATGAACCACATAATTATAAAATTTAAATTATTTTAAAGCGTAATTAGATATTCCGGTCTTAGAACACTAAACATTAAATGATTTTCAAAAATGGATATATTTCATTCTGATTGCTTCTCGCTCATAACATCTTTCCTTCCTATGGCAATTGTGGGTGTTCCAAGGATTATCAGCTCGCTGCTTAAGTCGCCAACTTGAAGTTCACACGTCGCTCCCTTTTTACAGCGGATAATTGATTGGGTGAATTGGTAATCTCGGGCTTACTTTGGTTAGTAGTTTGTTTTAGTCCGATAAGATAAAAAATAGCCTCGTGAGTGTCTTAGGAGTTACACAATAACTTACTTTATTTAAATGAGTACACAGTTTCTTGTTATTTGTTTCTAATCTAAAAATTTCCCTGTTTGTAGTATGGTAGACAATAAACAATCACTGTACAACGTTGCAGCGTACTAACATTTAAAACATGTTCAAAATATTTAACAAACCTAACTAAAACGTATTACAACGCATTAGAACAAAGGAGTTTCTTCTGTTTGAGTGAGTACCAATCTAATGATACCCTGCCAATTTATCAAAAACCAATCACGCCAAGGCCGAAGGTTAGGTTAGGTTAGGTTAGGTTAGGTTAGGCCGAAGGTTACAAAGAAATATGCATACATACATACAAATAAACATACATTCGAACGAGAGCGTAAGAGCTAAAAGAGCTAACTTTATAACCTACTAGCGACCCGCCCTCGCTTCGCTCCGGGTTAAAGTATTATACATATAAACCTTCCTCTTGAATCACTCTATCTATTTAAAAAAACCGCATCAAAATCCGTTGCGTAGTTTTAAAGATCTAAGCATACATAGGGACAGACAGCGGGAAGCGACTATGTTTTATACTATGTAGTGATGACACTCGCACGAATTACAATAAAATTGATGCATAATTTATTAAAATCAGCCGACTGTTCAGCTTTCTTAAAGAATAACAATGGGGCATTACATTATCAAATTAGTTTTTTCTTTTGTATTTTA